>CM057817.1:6895838-7495838 GCA_030067965.1 Latrodectus elegans | reverse complement strand
AACAGTATTCTAAAATACTCATGCTTGATTATAATCTACAAGCAATTGCGATATAAGTAAATTATTACTAGTCCACAAGGTATATAGATTATTTGCACTGATTATAATTTATTGAACTGAATAGACACGATCTGCTTTGGATGAAAAATTAACTATTTATCTATTATTTTAAATTACTATTTAGAGACAACTGTGGCTTAATGTAAGATAGGATTCATTGGAATTGAAGGTTTCAGGTTTAAACGTGCTCCGAATAAGGAGAGTTTCTGCTTTCTGCATGCGCGTCCGCCAAGGTTTTGTGCTTAAGAATCTCCTGGATCTTGAAAACGATCCCACTACCTATCACAAAAGTGTCCTTCTGGAAAGCAACAAGGGGCAGCATATTGAAAGTGCGCCATAGACTTAAATATATTGAAAATGCACAATAGACTTAAAATTTTGTCTGTTTCGCAATGTCAAAAATTATTTCAAGACGACAATCCCATTTGCAATACAGCCATAGTAGTAAGAGCTGTTATAATTTAACTGCTATTACATAGCTGCTCCATTGAACTTTCACGTTTTTACTTTAGAATCCTGGCGATTATATACATATGTCAATTATTTATTATGATATTTGACTTCAGGGTATATATATATGTATATATATATAAATAATCTGCAAAGAAAACCTTGATTTTAATTATTAACCTAATTTAGTTAACGAAAAATAAAATATTTAACAGTAATTGAACACAAAATATAGATCTTAAAGTGATATTCAACTATAAAAAATTTAAGGGCGTTAATATAATGTCAAATCAGAATCTTAGTTCACTATTTTAATAAATTAAAAATAAAATTTACTATATTAATAAATTTGAAAGATACTATAAACAATGTCAAATAAAAATTATAGAAAATTATATCTATAATTAGAATGTCTCAGTATCAAAACAAGTGAAATGTGTAATTAGGCAAAGAATTGGAATAATAAAGTGAACTAATTTATTACAAAAATACTAATTTGTTACAAAAGTAATTTAAATTTTTCTTTTATTCAAAAATATTGATTTTTGACCATATTTTCTTGTATAAATAAATTTTTTTAATCTCAATGCGGTGAAAGTTGGGTATCACTAATGGTTGTTTCATTGTTGCGTGCATCATTTATAGCTAAAATATAAATAATATTCAAGAAGCATTATATAATTTAAGGTGCTACAAAGAGTTAATGTATTCTACTCCATTTTCTTATTCACATTATTTTGATTCGAAAACGTATTCATTAAATACCGAATAACATTTTTTTTATCTCTTGGCTTCTTCCTCCTTCCCTATTGTAAAGCTTCTTTTGCTAAATTAATGAAAAAATTAATCTCAGAGTATTATAAACGTTTTAAATTAGAAATGAATCTAATGTAAGAAAAATACCTAGCAAAGCAACCCATAAGAGATTTTGAAAACATATCTTCCATTAAATATTTTTTCAATATTAATAATTTTCAAAAACATGTTCTGTATTTTTTTCTAAAATCATGCAGACTCTAAATATGGTCTAAAAACAAGAAATATAGTAAAAAAAACTAGAAAATTTAAACAATGCATCTAAAAAATCGTCGTTAAAAATCGCTAGAGATAAAAAATACTAAAAGCTATAAAGCAAGCTTGTCTAAAGTGCACCCCAAATACAAATTTTAAAACATTTAAATTTTCACATTTTTATTTCAAAAAAATAAATGTCTGCAATGTGATTCATATAAAATCGATTCGTTAACAATTATTTTGAAATAAATGTATTAGTTCTACCGAAAACTTCTGTCCATTTTTGGAATAAAGCAAAATACAAACTTTTCATAACGTCTATATACTTTATTAAGCAGTAAGATTTTTTTTTTTTGCCATTATTATTAATGACTTTCTGCCAGCTTGAGGGCAATTTGTATACCAAATTTTTGAAAAATGTTTCATCTTTTCATGCGAAAAATTGAAACAGTGCTTGATTGATATCGTCTTCATTTTTGAATTTTTTACCGTTCAAAAAATTATGTGAAGATAAAAACAAGTAATAGAGGGTGATAAGTCCTAGGAATACGTGCATGGTACAGAATTTCTCTCTCTCTCTCAGCTTAGTTCAGCAATTTTTTGATGAACTCTTTTCTTGGACTGCTCTCTTTAAATCCTCCAGTTACTGACAATACTTATCCGAATTGAGCTTTTCGTTTAATTTTTAATGCTCATAACACATTGGTCCTCCAATGTCTCACCATAAGAAAAATTCTCTTATTCAGAACCCAATTGGTTTTAGAGTTGGAAGGGCTAGGTTTTCCGCACAATATACCCTTTTCCTTACGATGTTTTCGTGGGTAATCCACTTTTCACCCATAGTTATCATCCGGTAGAAGAGGGATTTATTTTGTTGTTTCCAACTAGAAAATTGACTTTTAATCTGGCAGAATTATGTCTCTGAATTTTGGCTACCTAAATGACGGATCTTTTACGGTTATTCGAGCTATGTAGCCTGAAATTTCACTTTCCTCTCGAAACATCATTATGTTCAAAATTAAGCAAAATGTTTATATACACAAGGTGTATAGTATATACATAAAACAATCACTACAAATAAAGTTCTTTTCGTACTGAAAGTAGCGGATATAAATAGCTTCAAACTGACGTGTTCAAAGTCCACGGGTCACCACTTTGCCAAAGACAAAAAAAAACACATCCTGATGGATAGTTAAAAAATTTAATTAAACAATAAAGAATCAGAAACAATACAGTAACATCTTTAAATACCGAGGTACTCTTTATTAATTCTTTCTAGTTCTACACAATAACGCCATCTAGCATAAGGCTGCTTGCTTCATACAAGTTCATATTGCCAACGCTACATGACCATATTTTTCGAGTCGTTTTGGTACTAAATGTGTCGGCACAAGGAAGAACGATGTTGGGGACCGCAGCTATATATTTTATTGAAGTACGAAACTAATTTTACTTTTCTAATAAGTGTCTGTAAAACGGTCTCGAACGGAGTTATACTAAAAAGGCAGCTATTTCAGTGGATAAATAACACAATTTATATACAAAATATTCCTCCTATGTACAATGAAAATGATGAATCTCTATTTTGAAAATGACTAAATTATCAGATGGATATTGTTGAACTTAAGATGGTTTGGTTTGTTTGTCGCTCAACGGTCATTTTTTCCCACGAGAGCTACTTAGGCCGGTACCTACGGTTTAAAGTGGATTCCTAACCACTGCAAACATCCATGCCCAAGGTGGGATTCGAACCCACGAACTGTTGAACCGAAGGCAAGAGTGGAACTTGAGATGAGTTGCCACTTTCTATTAGCCTGGTTGTGTTGATGATCTGCTCTGAGCACGGGATCACAAAATGTTATGTACAAAAAGTTAAAATATATATATATATTGTGTAATAACTAAATTGATTATAGAATTTTGTGTATTAACTAAATGGAGAGCACATACTCACAATATCACCATTAATAGAATCAAGTTTACTATGAAACATGGTGTTAAACGCTAACAGCTTAAATGAGAAAATAGTATAAACATACTGAAAATTGTTTAAGTAATTGAAAAAAAATTTCTTTGTTTCATTACTTTCTTATTTTTTTATTTAAATTTTTTTACGATTTTCTCTCTCTTTCTAAGGTTTAATTAAGAACCAAGTTTCTCCCCCCCCCCAATCTAAAATGGCACCATCATTTAATGTTTGATACACAGAGGCATGCCATGTTTAACTAGCATTTTATGACAAGCACAGCTAAATCTCTTTGACAATTTTTAAACTATTTTCTATAAACAATGCAAATTTCCCCTGCTTTACACATATTCAGATCATTCTAAGTACTTTTTATTTTAGCCATTTGAAAGTATATCCCTTTATTTTCACGATAAATGATAAGTATGAAATAGTTCAAATAAAATTTATTTTGCGTTAGTTACTTAATATTAAAAAAACTTATTTGTGTTGTAAAAGATCATTTTATGATTCGATTATTTCTCAAACCTGAACAAGCCAACAAAATTAATTTTCTTACAGCTACAGTTTCAGTAAAGTATGACACATATTAAATCTATATTTTACTAGAGTATCATGTAAATTCGTTAAATTCAAATATTCTGATTTACTGCAATATATGAAATGAATTTTCAGATGTTATTCGTTGTTTCAAACTTCTTTACTGAATATTTTAACAAACCGTTCAACTAGAATAGCGTTATAAAATTTCATTATATAATAGATATGATTTTTCTAATTACATACAAGACAAAAAGTATTCATAAGCAAAAAATTTAGAAGGAACAATACCAAAATCAGAGCATAATAAATAATGTATTTTTCATATAGAACCATGGTTCTCAAATTTTAATTTAATAGCACATTTTTGAGACACTCGTCTTTAAAATTAAATTTATTGTAGTTCTCACATATGTTGTGATAATTACACTTAAAACACAATAACATGTTAATATACTAAGACATCATATTCAACTCTTTATTTAACCAAATACAAACCAGAAAGAAAATTTACAATTTTACAAATATTTGTTTAGCAGCGAAATGAATAAAACTCCAATTTTTATTTCACAAAAATATTCTCTTATTGTTTTTTATATACTTAATATAATTTAAATATTATAATTTAAAACAAGAAATTTTTCATAACTTTTTCTAACAAAATATGATAGCAATCTCAGTCAAAAACTTCATAAATATGATTTAATCGCTAGTGTTTAAAAGTTTTATTATAAGAAATGCTTTCACATGTATAATTATACGATATACTTATAAAAAAAAAATAAATAAAATAAAAAATAAACTTTTCTTAGATGTTAAAAGTGGGATTTAACCTTTATATGAAAATCAAATTCGTTTTTTTAACTTATATTAAGTTAATATTTCAGTCATTACAATAATGAAAAGTATTTTATCATACAATATTTACTTGAAAATAATGATACCACAATGAGATACTTTTCGCATCAAATAAAAAATTAAAAAGGTAAAATAAATTTCAACTGTAAGGTTTTTACATATTTAAATTAAAATTGCACAATTTCATCTTAAAATTTTTACACATTATATCATTTATTGAGGTACTCAAAATTTTCGTTCATTTTTAAAGTAAATCGAATATGAATTTTTAAAACTGATGCAAATTTAAATACACATAAATCAGAAAAAAGAAGCCATAAAAATATCTAAGTATTTGCTTTATAGTATTTTGATTATTCTATCAATATTTCTACAAAAAAAATGTGTGCTAGGCTTATTAAAAAGAATGTACAAAAAAAAAAGGAAAAAAAACTTGCACATATATTTATATTATGATGAAAAAAACCAAGAAATAAGTTTTTGTATTCTGTTCAAGAAAATTTTTAAATTTTTAGCTTCCAATATGAAAAAATCAGATTTTTAAATATTAAAATGCATATGGAACTTTAGAAACTATGTTTATCATGTTAAAAAGTTGTCTTCTTACTTACAATTTACATTTGATTATATAAATATAAAAGCATGTATTTGTTGTAAAAACATAAGCTTTCAATGTAAATCTGAAAGTGTTGTGTATCTATAAAGTGTGGTGATGTCGATGAACAAATCAATCCAAGCAAGCGTGAGATCAGTCTAATAAATCATAAATCTGCATTGTAAAGTGTACATACTTAACAGAGCATATTTTCCATAACATTATGAAATAAATATTTAGGGCTTTGGAATGAATGATCTTATGAGTTTTTAAATTTTTTATTTGCTAGTATAATATATTGCTTAAAAAATGCCCAAAATACAATGAAGATGATTATGAGAAAAATAATACATTATACAGGGCATAAAAATGAGGCATAAAAAATACTTTTCATATAAAAGTAATAAAAAAACGAAAGTTTTATTTGCATAGGTTTCTTTCCCATTTACCTTTACAGCTAATGTGCTTCTTACATTTTCCATAAAAAGGAGACCATTGTATGCATTAGGAAAAATGGGAAATACTTATTGGCAAGGAGTACAATATTAAGAGTCAAACTGCTTTGAAAAAATATTTTTATACATTCGCAAAGCAGCAGTTAACAGCAAAATATAATATTCTATAAGAAGTACCTACAAACTATACATCTAAACATGAGATAAATAAATATAAATTAATAGTTGAAAATTACATTTGCCTTGTCGCATTACCAAAGCAAATTATTTAAAAATGATTTATAACCTCAAATCATTTATAAGGACATAGAATATTTTCAAATTACTTATAAATTAGTACAATATATACTTTAATCATTGAAGTATTGGGAACGAATACTAATGATCAACTTATTTTTACCATAAAATAATTAAACATACACAAACACACACATATTAAAATCTGTAACATCAATTACAGTAGACGCTTGCTTTTATGAACACATAAGATACTGGTAAAATAATTTATAAGATAGAAAAAGTATGCATTAAATTATTAATTTTTTTTTTTTTTACCAAACTAATTTTTTCTCATAAATATAAATTACTATTAGAAAAAGATATGTATTATGAGAAATATATGCTAGATAGGATTCATACATAAAAGTACTTATTTTCCTTTTCATGATGAAAAATCAGGCAAATTACTTATCTTTCTCTGCAAAAAAAATTTCATCCCTTTTTTTTTCAATGTACAGCATTTTGCAGTTCTTCCCTCATATAGGTAGTTTATCCTATTAGCCATTCCAATGCATATTTTGGCGACTGTCTTTGCAATGTGCCATTTTCTTTCTGTCTCTCTCTCTCTCAATATATGAAAACTCTTTTTCATTCTCATTATATTCTAAATTATTTCATCCTGATATTTTTTCTATACAGATCACATGTGAATCTGTATTCAAGAGCAAAGGCAAAGGGATTCTGTGTGAATTTTCTAAAATTCAATACAGTGCCTGATTTTAAATTTTTGGCACCAACCATCTGAAGCTTTAAAATCTTTTATGTTAAGATTTATAACAAAGCAGTTGGATTTCCCTTTAATAAACGTTACAAACAACAAGAATGTTCATCCCTCTTTTTTTCTCAGCCAATAAAGCAAAATTTTTCTAATTTAGGATGCTTTGCTTCTCTACAAAATCTTTCAGAGAGCACTTTTGCTGTTTCCTTTTTCAAGGATTTGCTCCAAATTTTCAAAATTGTCAAGAGGTTGTTATGAATTCAATATTGTTTTGCAATTTTTATCCTATTGAACATTTTTTCGATCAATTCTTGAAAAATTTCTTTTACTTCAACTAATAAACACATTCTTTTCTTCAAGTACAACAAAGCTTCATTGGAACCGGCTAATTTTCCTTCTCAATAAATGAATCTTCATAAATTAAGTTTTCCAAATGAAACAAAACCAACTACAGAACAACGCATCTCAAACTTTTAAAAATATTTCCCCCTTTCCATGCTCTAACATATGGGGAGTACAGCAGTCTAACTTGACATCATAGTTCTTTCTTATCAAATATCTGTTCCACAATGTCTGGAATGCCAGCATGTGTTGCTTTATTATTCAAGAAGGAACCAAGTTCTCAGTAGTTATATGCATACAAATCAAGTAAAAAACTATAAAAAAAACATCTGATCATAAGTAAAAAAGAAAGCGGAAAAAATATTTGTCAAAAAAAATTTAATTTCAATTTGTAAATTGAAGTTAAAATTATCACTATACCTACAATGTCAGGATATGGACTAGCAACTAGTTAATAAAAATGTGAGTATTCATATACTAGAGATATGTAAAAACGAGTGTCTACTGTATATTGACTTTAATATAATAAACATAAAATTAAAATCTTTAAACTGGCAAATAAATGTCAGATAAAATGATATTTAAAAATTTTAAAATGTGCTCATACAAAAATGTCTTTATTTCTATCAAAATAATGTAAGATTTAACTTTTATCACTATAGTGAGAGAAAATTTTTAAAACATTTTTGATCAGTGTCTTCTAAATATATAATTTCATCTTGAGACATACGTAAAATATCTATGTACATAGCATATACAATTTTGCATTAAAATATAAATACATAAACACATTTATAATATAAACACAAAGAAAACAACTATTTACAAAGAACATTTTTATATAATAAAAAATCACAGGCACATAATTCTTAGTTATTCTAAAACACCAAAGCATGAGTATAATATGACAGCCTTGTTAGACAGACTGTTAAAAACATATTCTATTGTGTCAGCAATAAAAATTTAATAATTTTATAGAAATGTAAATTCAAAACTTTAAAACAAACACATTAGGATTACAATAAATAAAAATATGAATGATTTCACAGATCAGACAAAAATGTAACATAGGTATTTGTACATGATTTATACAGGTAAATTCACACACAATACAAAATTATTTATTTCATGCAAGTATCACAACTACTTTGTACCAATCAGACTGCTATGAAAGCAGTAAACCTTTATTCCTGAGCAAGAAAAATAGGAGCGACATTTAAGCACTATCTTCCAGGAACTAAGTTTGTGGAATTCAATCCTAATTTAACTTGCAGAATAAACAGAAACATTCTGATACATATTGAATTCTCCATTGCATATTAATTAAACATTTCATAAGTGCATTTTAAAAATATGACTTAGCATTTAAGTGTCAACATAAAGTAGGAAAGGAAACATGAACACATAAACCCCACCTGTAACTGTACAATTATTCACATTTCTTCAAACTGAATTTTCACTCAGATGAGAAAACACATACACACTGTTCAGGAAAGACTCTTGACATGCGCAAATGCATGACCCACAAAAAATAAACAATGCAACCACACTTTATCACCAATTTCATTCTTAAATTAAGTACAGAATTCTATATACATGTACTAGAATTCGAACTAGTTTTCCAAGACTCAAGTTTACAAGATTCTTTAATTACATCATTATTTCCTTTACATAACGTTCCTAATGAGACTAATGCACTTGCAATTCCAAGACCTGATTGGCCAGCTGGAGTGTATTCCTCTTCACCAGGAGGTAATCTAACAATTAATGAAAGCACAGCTGCTTTTCCTCCAGAGCAAGGCTCAAGAGCAATAGGAGTAGGATGGCACTAAAAATAAGAAAATAGTATAACTGTCAAAAAAATATTGTTTAGAAAATTTAATAGAAATATAAACAGAACAAAACAGTTAATGATATTTGGATGAAACAGTTACACACAAAATGGTAAATAATGAATGAAAGATGATTAAAACAAAGCATTAAAAAATTAAACTAGTTAAAATTTCAAAACAATATCAAATCTAAAGATACAAGTTTTAATAACTCTCTGCATTCTATTTAATAACAAAATAAAAGAATTAATTAAATTGATAAATGCAAGAAACGACAAAATAAAAATATGCTAAATATGACAATTAAACTGCAATTTACAAAAAATAAAAGTCAGTTCACACAAAAACATTTCACAAATTAACAAAAAGCAATCAATGTTAAAACCAAAAATTGCATATCCAATTTATGAAGAAAATTCTACAAAAATATTCAACAAATACATGTAGAATTTTTATACATATCAGAGAGAACTTGTGTCATCAACAAAAGCTCATTTTACAAATATGAATGTTAAGTAACATGAAAAAATAATTCTAACTGATAAAAATGTTGTTCTAAGCAACATGCATTTTAGTGTATAAATGTAAATAAGTAGACAAACATTACTCTCTCATCAAAGAATTAAACTTGCATACAAACATAGTTGGAAAAATTTCAAGAAAATATAATTCAATTGATTTAAACCCATAATTTAAAATTGAAGAATTGATAACTGATGCTATTTCTTACTAGTGTATATACTTGCTAGACATGAAATGCATATACACTACAAATTATGTTTATAATATTTAAAATAAGAGCAAAACAAATAGTTAAATATTTAATTTCTGTTTGAACTAAAAAGAAAAGAAACAAGTGTCTTGATGCAATCATTTGTCCAAAACCGTAAACTAAATGTATATAAAATGATAAAGAAAATAATAAAAAATCGGACTTTTATAAGATTTTTAAGACAAAAAACATGTTAATAAATTATCACATTAAAATTTACACAAATCAATAATAGCTGTGAAATCTATAATAACAGTGAAATTTTAATATCATTTATTACCTTCTTTCGGCGATCCTCATTCCCATTTTGAGCTGATATGGCAACAAGTTGAGCATCTAATTCTACAGCAACACCAGCAAATGGCCTACTTGCCATTTGTTCCATTTCAACAAACAATCTCTGTTAAGAAAATTTTTGTCAAATACAAATTCAAGAAAATAAAAAATTGCACATTACTGTCTTTTTAAAGCAATATATCTCTAATTTTTTTTATCTAACACAAAAATTTCACATCATATTTCTTAATATGGAATTGTTTGAATAAATACATTAAATTGATTGAAACTGATCAACATAGAAAAGTTGTCAAACTTAAATGATTAACTTTCTTTAGAATTATTACTAAGGAAAGTTAATCATTTAAGTTAAATCGTTTGAGTATCATTAAGCCCAGAAAAATTAGAAAATAACTAAAATACCATAGCTAATTTAGTTTGGGCAATTTTTCACTACAAATAGGCTAATTAAAAAACTAAAGTTTAAAATGGATTCTGAGTCCTGTAAATATCCAGACTATAAGTTAGGATTCAAAGTTACCAACAGAGAAATCAAAAGTCACAGTGTCAAACATTTGGTTGACAGATTAAATTGGATAACATATAGTTAATTTACTGAGATCATTATGTAACAGCAATTTCATTGAAATCCTGTTCATAAAAATTCCTGCAGTAATTTGGGAATATATTGCTATTATTTTAAAACCAGATTGTTTAGACTTATTTTAGAATAGCAAAAATATAATTTAATAGACAGTAGAGAAGATTGATCTATTAATTTAACACTGAAATTTAGCAATATTACCTATTAAGAGAAATAGACATTCATTCAATATGTGAAATTTACTTGTTATAATTTAAAATTCTTCCTGAAAGTTATATGCTGTGATAGATGTTAAAATACAAATTTTGTAACAAAATCATATTTAATTTAAGCAAAAAATAAATTAACTTTACGAACTGTTAAATATACAATATTTAGAGCTGTTAAAAAGATTACAATAGCTGAAAATAAAATATTTATCGAAAATCATTGCTATTTTTTATTAATATATTACTAAAAAATTTTAGCTAAATTAGGATAAATTTCAGGCTAGTTTTAAAATTCCATACACATGTATACATGTAAGTACATACAAACACATGTGTATGTATACTAATCTGTAACACTTAAATGATTGTAGAATGCATGTAATCTGATTCTAATATTTATAATAAAATTTTAGATTGCTACTAATTATGCCACAGAATAGTAAGTGTTGAAATTGTATCTTTATACCTGTAAATTTATGACCGCAATTGTGAAATAGAATAAATCATTCAATGTTGCAATCGAAAGCTATTATAATAATAAAACACTTAATATCAATTCAGAAATATAAATTAAATAAGCAATTTTAAATCTGACAGATGAAGGATTAAAAATCCTTTACACAGGTAAATATATTAACACCTGAATGCAATTCACACATTGCAAAACACGATATGTACATTAGCAATTTCAATACTGCGATAAAATAGATTTTTGGTGATCCAATTAAAATTGCTTAGTTGGATCTTTTTTATTGATAACAGGGATCTTAAAGGTGAATCGCTTCAAGATATCCAGTCTATATCACACTGAATAACATAATTAAATACTTCAAAATTGGGAATTCAATAAAATCTAAGAAAAATTTATCGACTGCAATAGGTGGTAGAATTTCAAATGTCTGTTACGATTAATAGAATAAATGATATTTCAAAGAATAAGAGTTTATATATCAGTCAAGTAGTTTAGCTGAACTAGGTAGAATAATTTTGCTTAACATTAAAATGTTAACTGTAAATTAATAATCATTTTACTTAAATAATAGTTTAAAAACAAAAAAATACGTATACATATTGCAGAATTTTGCCTCTGCAACCACAACACTAAAAGAATTCATACAAATTACATACATTTATTCATACAAATTTTGAGAAATTTTGGCCAGTATTAGAAATTACATGTGAAAACTTAGAAGTTTATGCTTCTTACAGAATAAGATTACTTAAAAGTAAGATTTCAACTTACAAGCCTTAAAAACGTCAAAATTTAAACTAGTAATTATAAAAATTACTGCTTTACAAACCTGAATTATTAAGAATGGAACATTCAAATCCACAATATACTTGATATATTCAGTTATAAATATTACAAATGTGAATAGTTAACAAATAAAATTAATTTGTAAAAAGAATTTTGCAATTGCCAAAAGTATTAAAATAAAAATATTTAGTTCTGAACTTAAAAGTTTTTAGCTTATAAAAATAATTTAATTATAAAATTTTATTAATAATTTCATTAGTGTTCAATGAAGTTAGTCTATTTAACTACCTTAAATCCTTTTGAGTAAACTCCTTAAAACTTGAAAGTTTCTTGTTAATATAAATGAAATAAATTAATATGTAATATTAAAGCAATTGTACTTTGGTACAAATTAAAATATTTATTCAATAGTGCTTTACAAAACAATCTGAATTAAATTAACAATTTTTAAATTCTTCTTTAAGAACTTAAGAGAAAAATATGAATGACTATTAGATTCACAAGTTTTCTATGATCATATTCGAATTTTAAAAAAATCAAGAGATACTCCACAAAGAAACTATTTTGAAGGAATAGTCAATTCCAGTCTTATTTACATAAAGAATCATTATTAAAAAATCAAAATATAAAATGAATTTTTAAAATAACAAATACCTTAATTACATTTTTTCATTTATTATTTTAAGGTTAAAAAATGGATTTTAAATTCCAATGAAAAGCTTGTAAAAAAGTGTTTCTTAAAATAAAATATTCTAATTTGCTCATCAAGCTTTGGTTGGCTTTATTTGATTTAGCTTGTCCTTCAACAATTGATTTTAGTACACGACAGCTAGTAAGACATATGTTCGATTTTGATACTACGCAATTTTTTGATCAAGAGGAAACAAGGTATAAAATTTAAATTCCAAACTACAGCAAAAGTCCTAGCTTAAGGTGGAGGTATGAACCTAAGAATTAGTAAACCAAATTTAAGATTGCTAATCATTCCTTTGTCAATTTCAGAAGTTGATGAAATTGCAGAATTTTACAAGAAAAATTTTGCTAATTTACAAAACAAACAAATTAATGTCTAAAAATACTACAGTGCAAAGGAAATACTACAATTATTGAAATAAATAAATGTTTGATGGATAAAATTATATAGATCAAAAAGAATTCATTAACTTAAAATCTTAGTCGGAATGAATAATCAATTAAATAGTTTTTAAACTTACTTGTCTACGCCTATAGAGGTCGTATCTTTGCTTGATTTTCCACATCACAGCAGCCATTATTAGAAGTGTTAGGAAACAGCTGAGGGAAAAAATTAGATTCAATAAAAAAAATCAAGACTAGGTGTTTTCAACATTTTAATTATTTTACAAATATATTAAACATAATTAACAACATTTATGCTCATCAAATGACAGATTTAAACAATGAAGCTAAGACTCGCTAACTACATTACTAGACTCTGAAATAATTTAAACTTTAAAATAAAATCCATTTGTAAAGTATAGTAAAAGAAATGTCATGTTGGTAATCGAAATATCCCAAAGAAGTTCAAAAAATTAAAATTGACTCTCAATTTACTCATTCACTAGTAGTTACTCTCATTTGACCTTTTAGGCATTCTATTTCAATATATACTTTGATGTTTCATATATTAAAAAGATTACACTTAAAGCTGATGCGAAAACAACTATTCTTCAAAACAGTCAATTTCTAAACACAAAATTCTTCACATTTTAAAAGTTATTTTAAGTTATACAAGCAATCTATACAACAAAAAAAGCCTTTTGAAATCAGTGCAAAATATTCACTTACACTTAAAATTACATTTAATCTGCTACATTACATTGAGTCTAAAATCAAATGGTGATATAAAAGAAAAGACAATATAGCAAAGGTGGTATGATGCATGACAATAAATAACTTACTTTAAAAGTGCAAGAGTCTAAACTTAAATAGAGCATCTTCCAATTCTGATTGAATTGTGGAATATTTTCTGTATAACTATTTAATAGTAAATTGTAACTAAGATTATAAATAATTCTGGTTTGCTACACTAAATAATAAATTTTTTTTATACAAAGGCTATTTTGAAGGGGACATACGTTTTAAAATGGATTCTGAGCGACTTCGAATATGCAATACTGAGGTGAGAACCAAACTAATAAACTATTAAACATAAAGCCAAGTTGCTAACAATTCAACTACCAGTATTCTTGATACTTAATAGAAAACATGGCAAATTCACACATTTAATGGAAAACTAATTTTTAAATGAAAGGGCAGCAGCAATAAACAACATTAAACTTGTATGATTTACTGTTTATTTGCAATTAATAATATTTAAAATATCAGAAAGCATGATCAAAAAAGGAGAATCACAGTTTTAATTTGGTATTGTGGGAGCAGAAAAAACTAAATTCTGCGAACTGGAGACCAAGTTGCAATAATTAATTTTTACATTGGAATTCTAGTTGCAGAAAACTTTTCTAGATATTTTTATGATATAAATTTTCAAAAATAATTATTTAAACATAAAAAAATTAAATTTACTAAACTTGTTTAACACTATGAAATATTTGTTTAAACATGTGTAATATATATCTTAAATAAGTATTCTTTTAATAAATGATAATTTTCAAATTTAGGAATTACTTCGGTGTCGCAGTTCTAATAGTAAGAAATTTACTACAGAAATCATTATTTATAATCAATTTTCACAAGCTGCTTATTTGCGACTTTAAGAAAATTAAATTCAAAAAAGAAAAAAATAATTATTAATTTTCACCATGTATGTATTGCATAAGTTTTGCTCTCTTTCATTAGACTTTTATTGTAAATTACTTTGAAAGATTCACACAATTTAAATAAAACTCCATTATACAATAGTTTAATATTATATATATATATAAGTGGAATATAAGAAATTAATAAAGTTTTATCTTACATAATTCTTTAAAATGAATAAAGATTGTCTGTACATATACATGACATTTTTCATCAAACAGAAAAAACTGAGTTTGAAATAGTTGTACTATTTATAGGTCAGTTGTATATTTTTTAAAACAAATTTTTAAAGCAGAAAATAATTTATAAAATAAAATTAAATTTTGAAAAAAAAATCGTTCTTTTTATATAAAATACTTAAGTTTATATTTATCGCTTTAAAAAATCTACTAATATTTAAATTATCGGTGTTCAAGATCTTCAACTGAAGAGATGCAAATCACTTGAAAATTTTCACATTCTTTTTTGAAACTATACAAATTATATATTACCTTACTTAATCCCAAATAGAAGCAAAAATCTCTAAAAATTTCTATTTTTCATAATTAATTAGAAAATAACTTAGATTCCATTTATAATGCACCTGTTTAACTTGATCTTGGAAGCATTCATTTTTGTTACATACCACATTTAACATGTGTGCTCAAATTAATAAATTTCATATATACATATTTTACACATACATTTATATGTGTATACAAAAATATCACACACTAAACATTCGATCAAACCCTTTAATATCTAACTTCAAAGAAAACTCATATTCCTAAACAAACTAAAGCGAAAGGTGCAATTCTTCAGCATATTTAAACCTTTTTTATGATTTCAGTCAAATAAATATTAATCTAAATATCCTCCCAATCAGAATTCTTTAACTTTTTTAAGATTATCATAATGAACAGACCATAGGTATACTAAACTTTCTAAATAAGAAATTAATTTAATCATATTGAGAGAAAGACTATATATATATAATAGAAAGTAAATACTCCTTAAATATACTGTATGTTTTGATTTCACCTAGTCAGTTCAAATTAACTGGATGCATAATTTAAGACTCACCTAGAAAAAGTAATGAAAAACTGCAAGAGATCAAGTTGCCTGTGCTGGGAAAATGATATTTGTAGCACAAATGGAGTATTGAAATTGAATACATAAACATAGAAAGTTGAATTGTCAGCACCAAATATGTGGTCATCATGTGAAAAACGGAGTTTAAAGGTTCCACATTTTTGATTTTCTTCAAGAAACTTCTCAGCAGATGATGCTGTAAATAAATAATACAGGTGTAACAACCAATCCTAATGCTAAGTTATTTGGAAAATTTATATTTAAATCAAATAATAAAATTATGTGAATATAAAATGCAATGAGAGTAAATCAAAGGCGATACATACAAGAAGCAACAGAAATATTAACCAATGCAGAATCAGAGCAAGAAATAGTAAAGTCAACATCCACATCTGGTTTCACAGGAATATTCATGAAGTTGATGTTTGTATAATGACGATCCTCAGGTTTAGACATGTTGAAAGTGTATTGAAAATCAATTGATAAATTGTCTGAAATTAAAAAAAGGTCAAGCATTATTTTTCCATAATATTTTATAAAGAAAAATTACTCGAATGTACTCATTCCCTAAAATTCTAATAGGAAAAAATTATAAAGAAACTATTAACCAATAAATCAACTATTATCAATAACAGAAATTAGATAAAAAAAATTCTAGCAATCTATATAAATGGGTAAAATATTTACTACAAAAAAGATGGAAAAACAGTAGCCCTAAGATTTCAATATTTTAAATAAATTCAAGTATTGCTTGCATAACTAAGAATATTATTTCCATAATTTGAATTACTTAACTGAAAAAAATTTATTTCAAACTTGCACCATTAAACTCTTAGTAAAAAATACTTTAAATACATTTTAAAAGTGCTGCAGTCCAAATTTAAGCCTTCAAATATATACATATTAGAAAAAATTATTCCTATATTCTGAAAATGCTAAAAAATTCTTTACTACAAGATATGAAGAAATTCCTGTTGTAAAATTACAACTAAAGTATGAGATTTAGAACCTAATTCTTGATTCCAATTATTACATTTAAAAAATATAAATATTTAAATTTTTATGATTTAGCTAGTTATTAAAACTAAGTATTAATTCTAACATAAAAAAATTCTGAAACAGAAATCTAAAACTAGCAAACTGATTTATTTACAAGAAATTTCCTATTTGCTGTCATTATCAAACTAGTGGATATACAACTTAATAACAGAAAGCCATTTAATAAACAGTTGTTTAAAACTAGTGGCATGGGCACAATATGGGTAAAACTATATACAACTAGTTTATGAGAATGCTAATATCTAGACATGAATAAACACAATTCACACTAATTATTAAGTTGTTGTTAAGCCTTAGGGTAAAGCTGTATTTAAATAACAAAACATGTTTTAGTACATTAAGGTAGAAGAATCTCCTTGTCAAGTTAAAAGATAATTAAAATCTATGGTCAGATGAAATCACAAGAGGTTAAATGGGTCACAATATCAAAACTAAATTACAGATTTAACATTACTGCACCAAAACAAAAAAGCAGCAACAGCACATAGAATCATAACTTCATTACATTATCCCACAAGCATATCACTGCAGACTACATATCAAAATGATCAATGATTATATCTATAAAAATAACCAACACAAACCCTTGAAACATCAATAAATGTTATCTAGATAGAGTAACTCGTACATGAAAAGCAGAATAAAAATATAGAATTTTGACTCAGTAGATAATTAGAAAAGAAATATAATTATGTAGGCAAAATAAATATAAATTGCAATAAACATTCAAAAGCAAATTGCATCATTCCAAGAAAAAACAATCAAAAAATCTTAACAGTACTGTAGAAATGATTTTATAATAGAAGCATTACACTGATGACCTAACACTTGTAACTAAAATGCCACCAATTTTAAATTATGTATATTAAAAGCAGTATTTATTAGGTAAATCAAGAATTATCAATGTAAAATTAGGTGAAATGTGCTTTGGGTCCCCTGCTTGGCGAATTTTCAAAAAGTCGCCAACTGGCTCGTCTTTGCGTGTTGTCTAGCAGAGTTGAATGCTCTGAGAAACACTACGCAAAAACGGCGTTTCTATGGAGACGAAACCGAAATCCGTGTTTTTAACGAATTTCACCGTTGGTATGGCAACGAAAACAAAAACAATGGTTTTTTTACGAATTGTTCAACAAAAAATACACATATAATTGCATAACAAAAAAGACAGGATAGCCACAAGGAGTGCATTTAGGATGAAATAGTCAGGGTTACCACGCTTTGTGCGTTTATCGTCCATTTGGCGAGAAAGGGGTATCTAAACCACAGATTAACCTAAAATTAATACTGTTACCAATTTGCAAAATATTTATAATCAGAAAATATATTTCTTACATTTATAAACAATTAAAATACAGTAGAACCTCATTATTCCAGACTAATAAGGGATTCAGTCACTTGAATTAAAAAATAAATTATAAACTGAACCAAGGTACAGGCTATATGCTTACCAACACCAACCTCAACAATTGATATGTACATACATCTAAATGGCTGTCCATGGATTAAACAAAGCTCAGTTTAGTAGCATAAGGGTTTACTGTACAATTGTAAACAATATATTCAGTTAGGTAATTTGAAAATACAGGAATATATAACTGATACATTTCTAAAATTAGTATCAAGAATAAGCATAATATTTGAAAATTTCTTACAAAAACAAGATCCATTTTCTTCCTCTGGATTACCAACATAATGATTTGATTCATCACACCTATTTCCAAAAAATACCAAACTTAATATCTAAGCAACTTGCAATTATTTAATAATGTTTACATAGTAAGAATATTAATCCTAAATGAAGTTTGAAAATAACTTATAAACATGTAAATTCATAGATCAGATGATTTTATCAATCGTGTACATGTGAAAACAAATTAGTAGAAATAAACTAAGAAAAAGTCATAATACATACTTTAAATTACCAAGTATAAAGGTTTAATTATTAATTTTAGATTTGGATTTGGTTTGTCGCTCAACGGTCATTTTTTGCACAAGATGGCTAATTAGACCGGGACCTATGGCTTAAAGTGGATTCTGAACCACTACAAACATCCATGCCCAAAGTGTGATTCGAACCCACGAACTGTTGAACCGAAGGCAAGAGCGCTAACCATTTGGCTGCCAGCTCAGCATTTAATTATTAAGAAATACCATTAATAAAGTAAACAAACCTGAATAAGCAGCATTCAATCAAAATTTATATTAATTTAAATAACAGTTCTATATATATTCAAACAAGAATTCAGAAATTATCCTGAAAACAGTTCAATTAAATAGTTTTTTAGAGCAAAAGATAAAATGCAAATTATAGATGACTTCAGTTATATAAGTATTTTGATAACATATTCAAGAATAAATGTTTATAATATTAAAAAATTTAGCTGACTTTAGTCACTGGATTATGATGTCAATAAGTAGAAATTTAAGAGTTAATGAGAACTATACAGAGAAGAGTTTAAGAGTTGTAGAAAAATTTGTTTTACATTTATTCAACGAAGAGTTTCTTCTGCTAACACAAAAAGCTTCCATATTTTCTACTTTTGGGGAAAATAAATAACAAATACATTTTAACACATCATTTTAAAAGTAATAAAAGACTTATCATAAAATATTTACTTTTGCTCACTACTTTATTATATTTAACACCTTATATTTAACAAATATAAAGAAAAGGCACAAATAACATTGCTAACATGTAAGACTTAATACCAAATACTTTGTAGCTATTTGGATATTTCATTTGAATTAATACCGAAATAGATTGAAGAAAATAAGGTTAACAAATCTTATTTTTTTGCAAAAAAATTTTTCTCCAAGGCAAACATATAATGGAAAATTTATTTAACATTTATTTCATCAAAAATTTCAATTGTTTTTATTTTTTTCTTGTGAGATGAATTACTATTTATTTATTTTTTGTAGATGTCATTTTTTATACATTTTTTTGTATAGTTTCTCACAACTTATCTCAAAGCCTATCCAATGTCTTTAAATATTTAGATGAGATCTTTAGAATCACAAATTACATCTAAAATGAAGAAACACCAGTAAGGAAATGGTCTAGTTACAGCATGACGCTTTTCAGAGTGACAGATCCAATATATAAATTCAACTTTTGGTGAATGGGAGATGGCTGTGCTCTTACTTTCTGCATGAGTATTTGAAATTTTTTTATATTTCTCCCTTAACAAAACTTTGATATGGCCCACTACTTATGAAATGTCTCCAAGGAGGCAAATACTCAGAAGTCCCATAAAAGTATAACAAGAAACAAGATTTGATGTGGTTCTGGATTTCACACCCTAATACCCCCCAACATACACTATTGTGTACCAGTACATTTATAAGCTTCTAGCTCTTAGCTGCCCACAATGAACTTTGAAAGTAAGCAAAATGTAACACTGAAACATTTTAGAAAATATTTATCTTTTCCTTCAATATACAGGAATACCAAGTAAGTAAAAAAAAGAAATTCATAATACATAACTTTTCTTTCATCTAACAAAATTCCATTATTATAAAAAATAGACAAATCATCTGAATGATAGAAAATTATTAAAACGATTGTAAATATCTTAAAAAGAAAGTAATCTGAAAAAAACATGCAAAATAATAGAAAACCTCATAAATGTGTGAAAATATAAATATAATTTAAATAAAATATAATTTTTTATTAAAAAAATTTACTTTAATACACCTGTGATTTTTCATAGCTTTACTAAATTTTACAATATTTAGATATGCCATTAAATTCTATAAATTCTTAAATTATATTTTTACTTAAAGCAGGTTATAAATTTCATTTTATTAAAAAACTTCAATTTAAAGAAAATTTTCTCTATTTTTTTGTTGTTTTGATATGTAATGTTTGAAAAATTAAAAAACTAAAATTTCTGTAAGGGTAAAAAATATGAAATTCATTCCATCATTTACAATATGCAACTAGGGTTAAAAGTTGAACCAAGAGAACATCTATAGAATAACATAAAAAACAAACGTATTTAATACCTATTGCAATGAGGACCATTTATTCCTTTAGTTGTGCAATAACACCTTCCTGTTTCTCGATGACACAAATCTCCATGATTATTACAAAAACATGGGGTACAATTTCCTCCATTGACTGGATCTCCATGATAACCAGCCATACATTGTTGACAGTGACTACCTGAAAAATAATGATCTTAACATGAATCTTTTTTGAAGACAAATTTTTTATCATCATGAACAGTTATTCTTTAAAAATTAAGATAAAACATACGTAAAATACAGTTGTCAAAGATGCAGAAGATAAATTATGGAAAATTATTTTAGGTCAACTGCATTCAAAAATTAAATATTATCTATATATTACATAAAATATGAAAATAAAATATTTGTGGTAATCCAAAATAAAGATGTAAACTAAACCTATTACAAACATCATTTGAGTATAGGTAAGCAGAATATAAAGAAATATTAAAAATTATATATCTTTTATAATAAATAGAATAATTCAAATATATTTTATTTATACAAATATTCTTAAAAAATTCAACAAATAATTTTATGAATTCCATTTATTTTTGTAATTGATACCAGTACTTATTTAAATGTAAATAAGCTTATTTAAGTTGCAAAAATTTAGAATCCAAAATTCAGGATCCAAAAACCATCAGCATCAGCCTCTAAAGCAACATCTAGTAGCTTTAATAACAATAAGCTCAGAGTGAAAAATTGAACTTATCAGGAATTCTAAAACAATATACATGTTCTGTGGAGATTTAGGTGTTGGAAGCCTTAAATACCATCTCTGACAAAATACTGTAAATTAAAATGAATAAATATTACTTTACAAAATTTAACAATTTCAATAAGTAAGGGCTGAAAGGTGTGCGACAGGAATACCTGTACATGTTAGAAGAAGATCATATTGTCGCAACAATCAGTTACAATTAGTTTCCAAACAAGTTTTAATTTACATTAGTGCATTAAATAAAATTACTTTTTTGTGCCGCCAGATCCAGGAGCTAGCTATTCTTTTTCAGCCTTTGATTATCTATAAATTCTGATTTAAAAAAAGGACGTTCTGTTATAAGGTCTAAAACTTTTAAGTTTTGCAATGTTTTTTGCACAATTTGCTCTTCTCAATGACAAGGGCTTGAGTAGCCTCAGAGAACAATATCTTTGGAACAACAATGCCCAAGACCAATGATAATTCTGGTTACAATAAGTTACACACTCTCTAATATTTCCAGGTTAGAAGCTGCAGCAACCTGGTAGAACTGGTAGCCTGAGAAGAACTCTTCAGATAAAAGTAGTAAACATAGTTTCAAGAGTCTTAGCATTTACATCCCAATCCGCACTAGAAATATATTTAAGAAGCTGAAGTTTCTACCTCTTTCATATAAATTATTAATGTACTTATTATAGTTAATTTCAGTATCCAAAGTGAACACCAAATAAGTTGAAGTCATGGTAGATTTAAGCATTTTTTCCAATACATAAATCTCAGGTTGATGATTAAATTCATACTTTTCACAACTAATTAGATGTCTTAGTTATGAGAAGGCAGGATAAAGATTTTAAAGTATTAAAGTTCATTTTGTGATCCTCAGCAAAACACTGTATTTTAACCAAGGAGAATTTTATTTTAACCATTTAGCGAATTTTCCAGTTTAGTTAAGTCTGTATCGTGATGGCAGAGCACATCATCAGCAAAACTGCCTATTTGGCTAGAAGGTGCCATCTTTTCTATCTCAGTAATAGTGAGAACAAGTTGGGGCTCAATATTGACCTCTGAGGAATTTGAAGAAAAATTTTATAAATTCCAGATGGACTATCTTGATATTTACTCTGAAAGAATGGGTCAGATAACAGTGGGAGGTCACAACCTTTGATATTAAAATACCAGAGTAGCATTTCATTAACAGCTTGTTTTTTTAAACTTTGTCAAAATCTTTACTGAGATCAAGAAATACTGCCACTGTGTAACAGGTAAGTTTTATATTATGCATATTTGTGACTCTTTGAAAGAAATAAAGTATTTGGTGAATTATACTATGACCCTTAGGGAACCTATTGTTATGAAGGCAGAAGGTTATTCTCTAAAAGGTGAAAAGTATTTTTTTTTAATGATTCTTTCAAAGAGTTTACACAATCCCGAATTATTCTACATTTGTGGATACAAGGATAGAAGGTAAATTAGAAACTAATTCAACATAAATTGTACCAAATACTGAACTTTCAATTTATACCTTAATATTATTTCTCATTTTGTATGCTGAAGAACTGGAATAAAGATGTTAATGTCTTGTTTAAAATTTTTATGACTCCTGACAAAGTAAGCTTTTATTAAATGCTTACATATTCCTTCTTTAGAATAAAATAGGGGGAAAAATTGTCAAAGTTATAAAAATAAACATGAATAAATACATACTAATCCTAAGTTGTTTGTAATAAAAATTGTATAAACTTGCTCAAAAAAGCAAACATTTAAAAAATATTTGTGATAGGCTTATATTAAAATATGCTGATTAATTGTTTTTATGGCAGAAAGTCCAAAAGAGGACATGCTGCACCAGACTTAGAAAATCACTCACAAGCTCTGAATGAATTTATAAAATAGTAAATGTACATTGAAATAGATTTTGAAATAAATGTATAATCTTAACATAATGTAGTCTAACTCAATGTTACATTAATACCTTTGAAAATTAAAGCATTAAAAACTATGCTTTTTCCTTTGAAGCAACATATAATAGGATAAATTTGCTCTTTGAGTAACTCGCGTTAATATATTGACAAAAAAAATAAATATTACATGTAAAAAATAGATATTACATGTAATAAATAAAAATGGCCATATTTCATAATGTTCTTTCAGCTGATTTTGCCTATTACTAAAGATTAATTTTCATTATTGACATGTTTAATAAAAGATTTATAAATACCTTCAGTTAAGTGCTGGCATGGTACTATGCATTTATCAGTTCCATTAACACAAGTGCTGTGACCATTGCATTGGCATGCTAAAAAAATAAATATTATCAGCCAAAGAAAAATGTAAATAATAAAAGATTGAATTTATATTTTTAGATATGAAGGCTAAATAATCTATTTTAAAAGATCAAATTTATAATACTACTAAACAATATTCACAAATTACATAGTAAACAGTTACAATCAATGACAATACAATAATCAAAAATTAAAATTATCCACATACAAAGTTACCAACACATTTCTTGAGAAACATTCATTCTCTTATTTGAGGGACCTTAAAGAGAGTATAGTATTATTTCTATAATGTAAAAACAATACTAACTTAGATTTTTAAGCAAGTATTTTTTAGTAATATGGAAAATAAGCTCTCAATTTAATTTAACCATACTGACTAAAAAATTTGTAGGTAACAAAACATTAATGATACACCATGATAAATTGCTTCGTTTTCTCAAATAAAATTTTTCTTTTATGTTTTTATTGTATTTTCTAAACAGAGAGAGTCCCTAATTGAGAAAAACAATTGCATTTTCTAAATGAATAGGAAGATATCAAAATTACATCTATCATATTTCAAGTAAAAAAAACTTTGTAATTACTTTATATGTAAGCTGAAAGAGTAATCACTTATATTTCATTAAATTAATAAAACTTTGTCATAAAATTGAACAGAATATTCTAATAAAATTTGCGAAAAGAAATGCACATCAAGTTCTAAACCAAACATTTGCTAATGTTTATTCAATAGATATTTATTTCTTATAAACAAAAGCACTTCAAGCTGAAAAATCCAAAAATAGATAATCTTCAAGCATAACAGTAATGTTCAAGAAATAAATTTCTTTGCTTCTTGTTCAATTTAAAAATTAATATATTATTCAGTTACCTTACTTTTTCTCTGAGAAAAGTATTTCCTTCTTATTTCAGATTAATAATATATCCTAAAAATTACAATTATTTGAAAAAATATAATCTGAAATGAATGTAACATCCAATAAGACAAAATCAGCACTTCTGCTTAAGTATTGGGCACAATTTGAAAGCAAAGCTATTTTTTCATTTAAGTTACTTTAATGTTACTAGATTTAATTGAGTTCTTAGTTTAAATATATAATAGGATAATATCAGACATGTCAAAAGTCTACTTTTCAAACCGGATTTTTGATTTCATTAATTTTAATATTTTGGCTGTTTCCAACATCAAAATCGTAAACTTATTTAAACTAATTGAAGCATTGATGAATAGAACTTCAACAAAATAATATTGTTCAGTTATCAAAAATATATTTTTAATCAAGAACCTGAACATTTATCATTAATCTTACACATTTTTTTTAGACATTTCAGATTTTACAAAATTATGCTAGTATATAATGAAATAAAATATTAAACAAAAAAATATTAGAAATCATTGCCTCATTATAAACATTAAAATTATTAAATGCCAGCATTTGTTTTCAAAACAATTTGAGTCACTGATACTCTCTTGTGGCTATACTGAACTGAATCTTTATTTTAATCAACAGTTATGAATATAATAACAATCTAATACTGATTGTGCTGCCATTCAGTGGTAACGTTACGATACTCAATTTTGTTTTCGGACAATTTGACTGGAAATTTTAAGATATTAAAGAAAAAACTGAAAAATATATAATATTTTCTAATAAAAAACAAATGAGTCAAAGTAAATAAAAACTTTCAGAGTAATTTACAATTTTCCAGGTGTTAAGTCAAAATTCTAGGGGTTTCAAGAGCCCTTAAAAAATTTCATAGTCCAGGAGTTTCCAGGTATTACACAAACACTTTAAGTTTGCTTGATAACTTACAAAAGAACATAAAAAAGCATCATGCAAACAAGAAATCACACATAAAAGTACCAATATTTTAAATGTAACTAATGTTTTCAGTTTTCTACAACTACTAAAAATAGATAATGTTTTTGGAAGAGTTCCAATATTTTTAACATTTCAAAATCAATCATTTTGTTGAAATTAAAACATTTTCATGCCATTATACCTGGGCAAGATGTAAAATACCATTGTCCAACAGGACAAATAGTATTATTCAATAAATAAGCTGAATGACCAAACACAACTGGACCAGATGCTGAGCCTTCTAAGCAAACGCCTAAACCAGTTCCAGTACCATCATCACACCATCCACAACGAGGATTTTTTTGACACTGATCACATGTTTGAATATCTCTGCAATTCAAACCTAATAAAATAATTCAAAATTATTTGTAATAATAAATATCACATACAAATTAACAAGGAAAATGTCTCAATACCAATTAATATAACATTGGAAAAGCCTTAAGAGTTAAATCATTCCTCACATAAAATTTTTAATTTATAATGATTTCACTATTAATTTATAATGATTTCACTATAATTTAATTCTTATTTTAATGATTTCACTTGGATTGCAAATTTTACAGTGAAAAAGAAAAATTATAAATTATTTACATTGTAACAATAAATATACATATATATATATATATATATATACATACATATACATATATACATACATATACATATATACATACATATACATATATACATACATATACATATATACATACACATACATATATACATACACATACATATATACATACACATACATACATACATACATACATACATACATACATACATACATACATACATACATACATACATACATACATACATACACATACATACACATACACACACATACACACACACACACACACACACACACACACACACACACACACACACACACATATATACTGAAATAATATTTCCTGAGATAATATTTAATATTGTTACCCGTAAATATTCATAAATGCTTATAGATGTAAATACATAAAATATTTCTACATCCGAGCTTAACAAATAATAATTTTTATACAATGCATTAAAATATCTGAAAACCAATTGAATTAAATGTTTTTATTATTTTCACAACTTAAAAACACTTGTAAAAATAATCAGATGGAAGCGTCATGATTTATAATTAAAATAGATTTTTCGAAATTTTTTAAAGTTATTGATCAAAAATTCACATATTCAGTTAAAAGAGCATTACAATAAAAATGTCTACAACAATGAATACATTTCTTTTTTAAACTAGTTTCCTAAAATCATATTTCTTACAGGTAATTATACAAATTTACAAACATAACTTAGTGAGTAATATTATAACCATTTCCAACATAAATCACTTCAGGCTGATTCTACTTTCCTTTAGTTAGTTTTCATTTCATATGCATTTACTGTAACACATACATTTACTAGGATACAATTTGCTTTGAAATAAAAATTAATTATAACACTGTTTAATATCCATTACAAAATAAACTATGTGTCATGTTTCTAAAAAATAATAGCTAAGAGGGAAGTTTTAAAGTCAATCACTTTTTAATAAGAAACAAAACATAAGGAATCTGAATCAAGTTTTCAAGAGCAATACTTTTGAAATATCTACTAATCAATCTACTATAATAGATCAATCTATTGTACTACTTCAATTTTTTCTACTTCTTTTTTACTACAATTTTTTCTTCCATTCATTGCTTTTCAATGGGAAATTTAAAACTTAATTGCTTCAATTAAATAAATTATAAATATTTTAAAGTGGATATTTAATATATAAAATACTAAAGTCAATAAATATACAAACATGAAATGCATGAGTTTGTTTTTCAATAATTGACAAATTATATTGCTATTAACTTTAAACATTTATAACTTACTAAAATAAATATAAAATAATTATGTGTAAAAATAAAAACATGAAAAACATATTAGATTGAAATAACATTGAACAATCAAAAAATAAAAACATGCAATTTCAAATATAACAGTTCTTAAGAAGAGAAATGATAATAAAATTAAAAATTATAAGGTTTCTGACAAACCACTACACAAAAAATCATTTTCATGAACAAATTATTTCCTTAACTGATCAGAATTTGAATATTAATTTTATTTCTGAATTAACTTTTTGATAACTATTAAGAAAATATTTTATATTAAGTAACATATCAATTATGCGCAATATAGAATATATATTTAACAATTAAACTTTTCTGTAATTAAAAAAGAAAAAAACTAGATGATTTTTAAATGTATGTAAAATGTACAAAGCTTTTATTTATAAAATCAGTATTCAAATTAAAATATAGATAATTGTTTTAACATTTTAGATTTTGAACCATACAATTTTTGGTTTTAAATTAACTTCCAAATTACAATCCTCTATTGATTGTAGTTTTAATGAAGATCCCACGTATAGTTTAATTTCTACTTCAAAATCAGGATTTGTACAGTTTTCCAAGAGAATTAATTTAATGAAATTTTAAGAAGTTCTACAGGAATCAAATAAAAAATTTACAGAAGATAACGACATTCATATTTAAATAATTTTTTTATTTTAAAAATTGTTCTTAACCAAATATGCATATAGTTTATTTTTCAATTATATTTGTAAATAGAAATAAATAATTGCAAAAATTAAAGAAAATATTCAAGTTTGAATTATATTAAATGATTCTTTAAAAAGCCTTCAATGAATTTACAGCTAAAAAGTAAATTTTTTATTTTAATAATTAGTAATTTCTATATAACTGAATATTACATTGTATAAAATAAACTGCAATTTCAGAGTTTAACATCTTCAATAGATTCCTATAAATCAATTTATTGAGTATTTCAAGATGTGTGCAACAAACTCTTTTCCATTATAAATATACTTACTTGTAACAAAAATAATGATTAGATGAAGTTTCCAGGTTGACTTTTTTCCTCAATTATTTAATAAAAGCAAATATAAATTTTTCTTCTGTTTACTTGCAAACACATTTAAAACCATATGATTTCACACCCATATTCTAGCCTCTTTAATTTCTTTCATCATGCAATAGATTTTCATAGTTGTTGCTTACTTGTATATAAAAATATAGGAAATACTATATATATATATTATATATATATATGTATATAAATATATATTACATATATATATACACATGTATATGTATTGCATATATATATATACAAATATATATACCAGTGGTATGCTAATAAAATGAGACGATTTTTAAAAAGAAAAGAAAAAACAATAAATTTGCAAAAACTTAATAATTCTTTATTTGAAATAATATCCATCGATAGCTACAGTATTTCCATCTTCCTGGCAATTTGTGAATACCACGCCAAAAAAATGATCGGTCTTTTGAGGCCAGCCAGTCATCAAGCCAAGATTTAAAGTTATTGTAAGAAGTGAAGTGCTGGTCAGCCAATGCGTGCCTCAATGATGCAAATAGGTGGTAATTGAAAGGAGTCAGGTGTGGCGAATAAGCTGAAATCACTAAGGGTTTTTAGCAGAGCGCCTTAACGATGTCCTTGGCTTAACCGACCAAGGTGGCAAAGTGTGTTACGAAGGAAAATCACTTTGTGCTGAGATTTCTTGTATTACTCGCATTTTTCAGGTATAGCATCGTTCAAATCAAGTGATTGTTGCTTTTAAAGAGTATTAACAGTTTAGCCGAGTTTAAGAAGCTCTTAATAGATTGGCCACTTCTGATCCCAGAAAATACACACCACTGTCTTGCTGCCGGACCGATTCGGCCTTGTGGTCGATTTGGACGGCTGTCTGGTTCAACATATCAATTATGATTGGGATTCTCAAAATAAAATCATTTTTCATCATCAGTCACAATACAATGGAGATATGACTTGCGTTTGTAACGGGTAAGCAATATTTTGCGTACCATTTTTTGGTTTTCCAGCTGATGGTCTGTTAGCTGGTGTGGTATCCATCTACCAACCTTTATTATCTCGCCCATTGCTTTGAGATAGCGGAAGACAGTGTTCTGGTCAACATTCAAATGCTCTGCTGAGTGTTCTTGCATTTTTCCATTATCTTCATTGAATAATGCTGGCAATTCAGTATCTTCAAATTTTTTTGCAGGTCTGTCATGCTTCTTGTTTTTCACATCAAATTCATAATCTTGAAACGTTTCAAACCACTTGTAGCACTGCACATGGCTCAGAGCATTGCCACCGTATGCTTCTACAAGCATTTGAAGCAATTCAGCAGCATATGTCTTCAGGTGGTAACAAAAAATGAATGCTGTCCGCAAATCGTGGTCGGTAGGCATAAAATTCAGCACTTTCAACACAGTAAAAAAATACATACTGAAACTCGTCCAAATGTAAACTAAATGTGAGTAGTATCAAAGGACAAACTATAAAAAATTCATGGATCATGGTTTCATAACGTTTTTGCATATATGGGTGGTGACATCTGTTTGCAATTGTCTCATTTGATATGCATACACCTGATGTATATACAATCAGGTGTATGCATATTTGATATGCATACACCTGATTGCAAGGCCATTTCAGAGTCTACAGGTCATTGAAAAGATACTTTCCCCAGACATATTAAATAATATATTTAAACCTTTCTTTGATTCATAAACAAACTTATCATGATTCATCATACACAATTATTACAAAGGAAGGCAATTATTACCATTATCATACAGAAAGTTTGTTTTAAGTCAAAAATTTTATATTTAAATATTGATATTGTGGTTATTTCATACAATATAAGAAAACAGAAGAAAATAGAAAAAGAATTAAATAAAATCACCCATCTGATTTTGCAACATGACAATCTTGTTTGGTGATTATTTCACTACATTTCACACAGATATATTTAAATATTACTAAACCAGATTATAATTAAATTATGGCTGAACTAGATCTTATGCAGTTAAGAATAAATATACTTCTCATATTGATCGTACCACTATCTAGTGGTAACAGTAAGAACTAAATTTCAGACATTTTTACTGTGAAAATTTTAAAATATTAAAACTAAAAAAAAACCAAACTAATTCTAATATTTTCAAAACAAAATAATAATAAATGCATCAATGTAAATTAAAAATTCCAGGACCAGGAATAATTCACGATTTCCAAGAAATTCAAATTCAAGGCATTTCAAGGGTCCTTAAACATTTTGGAATTTAAAGAATTTCCAGGATTTGTATGAAACCTGAAAATTTATCATTATATAATATTTCCAAGAAACTAAAACTTTGTGAATAGAAATGGCATGGATATAGTTAAATTGTATTTCCAACAGTCACAGTAACCACTATCAGTTGTAAAAGAATTCATGATTTATTCACTTTAAATAGCTCTTTGCTTTTCTTTTTTATTAACCTTAATCAATGATTCAGCTGTCCACATAAACTTAAACTAAATTAACATTGCATGGAAATGGATATAAAAATTAAAGGAATAGTTTCCATCAATACAAAATATTTTCTTTAGAGTCCTATTCACAATTTAAAAATTTCAAATGTAAAATTAAGTCCTGAAATTTATAAAAGTTTTTAAATAAATTAATGGTTTCAAAAATTTAAAAAATTCCAATAATTATTTCTTGTTCTCCAGAAAGCAACTCTAGATTCTAGAAGTTTCCAGGTTCTGTAAAAATTTTATTTTCAGGCGTTTTCAAGAGTTATAATTGGAGCATGATGTTATGTTTGTATAGCAGTTTTTAAGCAGGGGCATAACAATTATAAAAGTAAGAAAATTTCTAAAGTAACTTTAGTAAGTCAATTTTAGAACTTCAGTAAATTAGAGTATGAAAAATTTCCATAATATCAGAATATTTAGAAAAATCTGAAGTAATATTTCAATCTGCTAACTGCAAATCACTAAATGATTATGCATATAAGCAAAAGAACCCCTTACAATGAAAAATCCAGTATAATAAACTTTAAAAACCTCCTCAAAATTTGATGATTTTGGAAATAAATTTTTATAGATAATTACATAAATAAAATTGATATAAAATATTCACTCTTAAGTGTACATTAAAAAGGATCTCACTAAAAATTCGCATTAACAAATACTTCAGATGAACTGGAAAACAGTAAATGATAAATTCATATTTGGCGATGATTTTACACAAACAAAATTAACACATGTTATGTCAATTAAAAATCAGTGATAATGATAGAAAATAGCTAACGGTCATACCTAATTATAAAATACACATAGATATTAACAAGAAAAAGGATTAATTATCTATGGTCTATGAGTGAGAAATCAACATTAAATAAAAAATACAAGTTATGATTTCTAAATAGAATAAAAAATATTTTGCTTTAAAATGAATGGTTTTTTATTGCAAATCTGATATGCTATTTACTAGGAAAAATTTGTTATGTAAACTCTGTTAATAAAAAATGCATACAATAAATATTGAAAGAATACATGAAAACAGATTATAATCAGAAATATTCTTTTGAATTCTAAACACTGAAACTTTATGTACCTCGACATTTTGTCATCTGAGTGGTCCATTCCATGCACTGCGCTACAGGAAATACTGCAGCATAAGCATTGGACTCAATACACATTTGTTGACTACTACACCACATACATGGTCCTTGGGTACAATTTTCACAAGTTGTTCTACTGCTACAAGGAATTTCACATTTGACTCGATAATCATCATTTAGAATTGCCTTTTCAGTGCCATTACCTATTAAAGGAAAATATAAAATATTTAGTTGCTTTTAATAAATTCATTATTTTAACTGAAACTGAGCAAAATTCAGGCAATTTAACTATGCATTACTTGATTCTCGAACAAAGGTATAACATTTTTCATCTGTTTGCCATCCACAGTGATATTCAGTATGACAAGCATGACAGTTATGCAGTTTGTCACAGTTGCTGCTTTCTGCAACTTCACATTTTTCAGGTACATTAGTTTCCTGAAATAAAATCAAGGAAATTTAATTACAAAAATATTTTTTGCTAAATTTCATTAGGCTCAACATAAAACGTTTCTCTTTTCCAAGCATGCATAGAATATATAGATAAAAACAGATGATACTTATAAACACATTACTTACAAAAAATTAAGACATTAAAAGATATCTTATTTATTACAAGTCTTTATATTTTAGTACTAATTTAAAATAATGTAAAAAATTATTTTCCTACAAAGTCAGTAAAAATAATCATTTCAACAAGAAAACATATGAACTTATGAAAAAATATTTTAAACTATAAAAGTATTATAATAAATTAGAAGGCTAAATTTTAAGTTTAAGTATATTCCTTGATATTTCAGCTTTGAATTGTCCCTTTATAATTATCATGGTTTAATTATTTTTTTATAGACTGCATGAAAACTTATTCTATGGGACTTGCATCCATGTGAAAGTGATAAAATGCTTGCATTGATTCATTTCATTCATTGCAATTTCATTAGTGTAATATTTTACACATTTCTTATAAAAAAAAGTTTATAAGGAAAAAAATTCAGAATTTTCTTGCCTCTTCAATGGAATAAAAGTATGCATAAAAAATCTCATTTCCTTAGTATTTCAAAGTGCAGTGTTAAGAAATCCAAAAATGTGTTTAAAAGATTTTTGGATTACCAAATTAAAGTTATATGTGACTGGTAATACTTAAAAAGAAAATGTTTTTCTAAAATTAATGACTTTTATAAACTAGCTTATAACTTCTAAACAATAAAATTCTAACTTAAAATAGCTTTTAAGATAATTGAATTACGGAAATATATGAATTACTTATAATAATGAAATTTCTATATATATTGTAAAAATAACATTTAATACTTATTTTCAATAGCATTATCAATATAAAAAAAATTCAAATTAATCTATTATAAAATGAAGTCTCATAACAGCAACAATATTCTTATACAAATATTGAAAGAACAAAGTTTACCAACATTACTTTTAAAATTATCCTGAATCAGAAATAGACAAAACATGATGTGCATCACAATTTATGAACTCAATAGTTTTATATTAATAAATTTAATGAAATTCACATTATGATTATATTATACAATCCACTCATTAATTTAATTAATACCTTTCTAAGATTCTACTCAGAGATTCACCATCATTATCTAAAAGGTATAAAATTGAGTATTAAAAACATTCATATGAATCACAAACTAGATGAACAAAATTGTGAGTTTCAAAAAATATTTTCTTACATCATAAAAACAAGTTTTCAGCGTTATTCTATTATTATAAATACACTGATGAGCAAAACTTAAGCAACAGGTGTTTTTGCATAACTCCATAAGAAATCAGCCAAGACATGACATTCAGAAATAAGACAGCATTTGGAACTTTAGTGATGATGAAAGCAAAGTAGCATAAAAACAAACAGAATATTTTTAGTATGCTGACTTTATTGAACTCATAGTACTGTTATACATGGTAGTTTGAATAAGAGAAACAAGCAAATATTCTTTAGTATGGTATGTGCCCTCCTCTTGTAGTGGCGGTTGCTTCACAGCATCTCAATATACTCAGATCTATATTGTCCAACAATTTTTGAGATAAGAGTGCCCATTCCTCAATCAGCAACTGTTTCAGTTCTTGGGTGTTCTTCAAAAGGCGGAAACTCTCCAAATCATCTATGTGGTTGAAATCAAGGGTGTATGCAGTTCAATTCATTAAATAATATCTTTTTATTCCAGTAGCTGAAAAAAAGGTGTGCAATGGGACCCTGTATTGTCATTTATAAAAAAGAAATCTGCTCCAATGGCAACTTGGAACAAACACACAAGGGAAAGGATAAACTTCTTACAATAGTGATCTCCAGTTATGAAACTTCTGTCAGACATGTAGAGCTTACACAGCTGTTCAAAATAATGTGCCTTCCCAGAGAACTCCAAGTCCATTGTAATGGTCTCTTTCCATGATGTTACTGTAACTAAACTATATTCAATCTTTCACCAAGTCAAATGACATAGAGAATTGATTGTGGCACTAAAACAAATCATTTTCAAAGAGGACATGACTCACTGACATTATGCCCAATTTTGCACTTCTTACACCATTCTAAGGGTTGATGCTGTAATTCAATTTTCAAAGAGACATGCTGTCCAGGACAGTGGACATGAGATTTGAGAAGGTGTTTAAAAACAGTAAATGAAAAACTTGTCATTCCATTGTTACACACAGTTGCTGAGCAAAGATACATGCTAACAACTTTCATACTCTTTTAGCCTGTAGGACAATACATTGGTCATCCACTGCAGTTGTTTTCCTAGGTAAACCACTAACCAAACTCTCCTAATTTTTATCATTCAGCCATATGCTAAGTCCATTAAGTAATTTCTTCTAGTCATTTTTATGCAAGAATTCACTTGCACTTGTCAGAAGTTCTATTTTGCATCTTGTTTTTCCTTTTATTATTGTCTTGAAATGCATATGCGACTGCAAGAATATTGCAGGCGTTCACATCAACTGTGAATGAATTACTTGATCATTGAACCTAACACAAGAAACCCTTCTCTGCAATTTCATGGCTATTTAGTTAAAATATACATTGTTACTTAAATTTTGCACACCAAAGTGAGTTTTTAAGGTAATTTTCCTAGAAAAGTACAGTCAGTTTGCTGTAAAAAATTATTTTTAAAAAATGTAATTGCTCATATGTAGGTTCTCTGGTTTATTTGTTGCTCAATTCTTTGCACACAAGGGCTAATAAAATCAGGACCATGTCCAATGATGGATTTTATGCTAATTCAATAATTAAGAAAATTTAAATCCACTTTTATGGTTAGATCAAAAATACCAACATCACAAACAAATATCTTATGCTCAATGTGGGATTTGGGTTCAAATTGGGTATAGATATTTGTTAAATCAATAGTCAGAGCACTAGCTAATCAGCTTACAGCTTGACGGGGTGTGTGCATACAAATGTAAGCAATTTGGATTTACATTAACAAGAATGAAACGTAATGAAAAATTACAGTTACTCTTTATATTGTGAATTATTTTAGTGCAAGAATAAAAGATTTTAAAACATAAAATAAAAATATTGCATAGTTCTACAATTCAATTAAATTAATAAAACTTATAAAATGATCTAAAAGCAAAATTTTATTTTGAGCTATTAAAGATTATAGTCTATAAAAGATGAAATTACTTTAAATTCATTAATAAAATTACCTTTATATTTTTACCACATCGACCATGAGAACAAGAAGACCCACACCAAACACAACCATAGGTATTTTCCAAGCAACTTGGGCAAGATGTTAACCGTCCACATAAGGAAGTAACATTTGCTAAATTGAAAAAGTAATATTAACCTCTTATATATGTATAGCAGCAAAAAGGAAAATTACCACATTTATTTACCTCCTCTTCTGGAACATGTGTGATAAGAAGGAACTTTGGATGTAACTGAAAAAGGTTGACACATTTTCTTTTCAAAGTTCCAAACACATTTTATCCCAGGAGCAGCTTTTTCACAAGCAGCACTGTTAGCATTTTTCTCACATGAGCCTAAACATGAAGTACAAAAATATGTAAATTCAAAATACACGCATTTTAATCACATTTAAAAACATAATTGAAATCTCATTGGCTGAATGTACCATAAAACCCAACCGAAGTACATAAATGGACATGCTGCACCAATAGTACAATTTTTATAATCTTTTTATTGAATAGATTTTTTTTTCAAAACTCACAAGCAGCATTAAAAACTTAAAAAACAAAAATTAGTGTATATATTATTTTAAAATCTAATAAAACACAAAAAAGGAAAATATCAACTATACATTTTTAAAATTTAAAATACAAATTTAATAAAATGTAAAAACTCTTGCACTTAATAAGTGAATAGATTTCCATGGGGTGGATCCCCTATTAAATCAAATAAAGTTAATATATCAGTGTTAAAAAAGCGTAAACATTGTTGGTTAAAATCACGGCAGGAAATTAAAATATAATGAATAGTATATGGTTCATCACATGTTTTCACACCATGGATTTAATTCGCTCAAGAACAAACGTCTATGTAAAACGTCTGTGCCCGATACGAAGGCGATATAATCTAACAACTGTGAGGCGAGACAGTTATTTCCATGTTAGATAAAGATATCATGTTTGCCAGAATGTCTGATAGAGAGTCAGATCAGCATCAACAAGCAAGTCACCTGAGTCAATCTTCTGAACTTTCTTAACTTCCACAACAATATCCAATATTCCTTTAGATTTGAGAAAAGGAGATGCAGTTGTAAAATTCTTTCTTTCCTTTTGATTATGAAAAACTAGGTTTTAAATTTTCAAATTCTTGCTCTCATGGAAGAAATGTAAATTTTTATTCTCCATAATAATATTTTTGATATTTTGGGACCTGGTTGGTTGGTTGGTTTTTATGGCGCAAGGTCCAGATAAGGACAAGCTGCGCCAATCACAAGATATTATACCTCAGTTTTCTTTTCACCCATTAAAAGTATAAAATAGAAATATAGTTAAAATGTACATAAAAAGTATAAAATAGAAATATAGTTAAAATATATATTAAAGGTATAAAATAGAAATATAGTTAAAATGTATATTAAAAGTCTAAACATACAATATACACATGTGTAAGATTAAAAACTTGTATTTAAATAAAATATTTCTAAATCAGATAAAATTCATAAATCCTATGTCCTTTAAAAACGCAAATAAATTGCGATGGGGTGGTTCTCCAAGCAGATCCTCTAATGTTAAAATATTACTATTAAAATATCTAAAACGCTGATGGTTAAAATCTGGACACACAATTAAAATGTGATATACAGTAAATGGTTCATCACACTTTTCACACCATGGTTGGAGATCACTTAAGATCAAATGTTTGTGGGTGAAACGCGTGTGACCAATTCGAAGGCGAGTCAGTCTGACATCTGCGCTTCGTGGAGATAAAACAGATAATGGAATGATGTATGAAAATATGGAATGAAGTTTGTTGCTGACTTGCAGGTTCCAGGATTCATGCCAAAGTGAATATATGAAATGTTTGAATCCTTTTCTCATGTCCATTGATGGTATTGAAGGCAAAATAGAAGTAGCTGCAGATTTAGCGGCAGCATCAGCTTTCTCATTGCCATCTATTCCTATGTGGCTTGGAATCCAACAAAATAGTATCTCAAATCCCTTGTTAGTAACAGAATCAATTAATTTGAATATCTTAGACACAACTGGATGGCAATTATAGTTGTTATTCCTCAAAGCTTGTAATACACTCATACTGTCATTGTACACACAGAATTTACGTTCATTTTTAGTTTGTAGCAGCTGAAGTGCTCGGTATAAAGCCGTAGCCTCAGCGGTGAAGATGGAGCAGGATTTATGAAGGCTATAACTGTATGAGGTATCATCAAGATACACTCCACAACCAACTGATCCTGGACATTTGGATCCATCCGTAAATACTGGAGTGTACATAGTATACTGACAGCGATGGAATGAATAAAGCTGTTGAAGAATAGCAGTATTTGTGTCTGATTTTTTATTACTTCCAAAGGGATTCAGCACAACAATGTGTGGATCATACCAAGGGGGATGTGCGAAAAGGTCGGTAGACTCGATGCGGACATCACATAGGTCAGAAAGCAAAATAATGGATTTAATACGAGAGAGAAAAGGTTGAATGCTTGATGGTCTAGCATTATATAATCTCTTAAGAGGAGCACTTGGAATCGTGGAACGCAAGGGATGATGAGGTGAGGACATGACTTTTGAATAATAATTAAGAGATAGCTGCTTCCGCCGCAGGTCTAATGGCAACTGTTGGCAAATTACATATAGACTCTGGACGGGTGATGTGCGAAAACCTCCACAGCATATCCTTAAAGCAGTATGGTGAACAGTGTCCAATCTGCGTAAGATGGAGAGTCTAGCTGATCCATAAGCAACACAGCCGTGGTCAATTCGAGATAAAATTACAGACTGATAAATTCTTAAGAGTGATGTGCGATCTGCACCCCAAGATGTATTCGAAAGCACCTTGAGGATGTTAAGCAGTCGCTCACATTTCTTCCGCAGATGTAAAACATGTGGAAGGAAAGTCAATTTCTTGTCAAAAATCACGCCAAGGAATTTTATCTCACTGACTACAGGAATGGGTCTATTATTTATGTGAATCACAGGATTATTATGGTAGCTAGTTTTCCTACAGAAATGGACACAGCAACTCTTACTAGGAGATATACTAAGATCATTCCGTTCACACCAAGTGGTTAAATTATTTACAGCTGTTTGCAATTGTCTCTCAATTATATTCATGTTTGAACCCTGATATGAAATTTGTAAGTCATCAACATACAAAGTGCCATGAACAAAAGATGGTAATTGATGGAGTATGTCACTGATGAAAAGGTTAAAAAGGGTTACGCTTAAAATGCTACCTTGAGGGACACCCTCAGCTTGACTAAAAGTATTGGAAATTGTAGTTCCAACGCGCACTTTAAAAACGCGTGAGGCCAGAAAATTTTGGATAAATATTGGAAGATTACCCTTAAAGCCAAGATTATGCAGAGTACGGAGAATACCATAGCGCCATGTACGATCATATGCTTTCTCAACGTCGAAGAAAATTGCAACGAGATGGTTTCTCCTCACGAAAGCATTTCGAATTCGGGATTCTAGATCTACTATGTTATCTATAGTGGATCGTCCTCTTCGAAATCCGCTTTGATGAAGATGTATGCAATTCTTCTTCTCTAAGACGTAAATGAGTCTAGCATTGACCATACGCTCAAATGTTTTGCATAAGCAACTCGTAAGAGCAATTGGACGATAACTCAGAGGGTCAGATGAATCTTTTCCAGGCTTCAATATTGGAATCACTATCGCTTCTCTCCATGAAGTAGGATAAACATGCTCAGTCCAGATTCTATTAAACAATGAAAGTATGTTTAATAAAGAATCATGATTTAAATGACGGAGCATTTGATACGAGATTCCATCTGGTCCTAGGCTAGTGTCGTTTGCTTTAGATAAAGCAGACTTCAATTCTGACAGTTCAAAATCACAATTATAGGGTAGAATATGTCGATCATGAAAGCTTAGAGGTGTCCGCTCAGCGATTCTTTTAATCCTTAGAAAAGTAGGATTATATGAATCAGAGCTGGAAACACTAGCAAAGGTTTCAGCAATGACATTAGCAATATCTACCGCTGAGGAGTGTATTGCAGCTCCGGTTTTTAATACAGGAATGGAATAATCCTGATAAATACCATTGGCTGCTTTAACTTTCCTCCATAATTGTTTACTTGTTGTCGATAAATTGATTGACGACACGTAGCGAATCCAAGATTCTCTTTGACTCTGACGTCTAACTTTTCGAGCTTCAGCTTTGGCTTTTTTAAAAGCAACAAGATTCTCCGTAGTAGGGTATCTTCGGAATATATTCCATTGCTTCCTTTGTTTCTTATAGGAGAGTTGACACTTTTCATTCCACCAAGGTTTCCTGTGTTTATGTGGAATGATGGAATTTTTAGGGATAGCAACATCTGCAGCTCTGATTATTGTGTCGGTGACATATTTAACGGCATCATCTATCACATCTGTCTTAACTCTTGTCTCACTGATCACAGCCAATTGCGTAAAAAGCGACCAATCGGCTCGACTGTACACATAATTAGGTGGTTTGTGACACACACTATTATTTCCAGCCTGAGACACGATTAGAGGGAAATGATCACTGTTGTAAAGATCATTTCCAACTTCAAAATTCAGCAATGGCAAGAGTGATGGAGAACATATAGCCAAGTCCAGAGAGTGAAATGTCCGTGTAGGTTCGTGAAAATAAGTTTTCTCGTCGGTATTCAGCAGACAGAGGCAATTGTCAGATATGAACTGCTCTATCTGACGACCGCGAGAATTCGTATCTTCACTACCCCACAGAGTATTATGGCCATTAAAATCACCGAGGAGTACAAATGGAGCTGGGAGTTGGTCAATTAAACTATCTAGTTCCTCTGGATTTACGACGTCTTGTGGTGGTAAATACAGGCTGCAAACCGTGATAAGACAGGTTACGCGAATTTTCACTGCTACAGCTTGTAGTGTAGTTCTTAGTGGATGTTTTGTACTAGAATATGAGTTTGATGTGAATATACAAACTCCTCCAGATACAGACGCATCACCACCATTATCCTTTCTAAAGCATTGAAACCCACGCAGTTTGGTGTTAACAGTGGGCTTCAGGAATGTTTCCTGGAGAGCCACACATGCGGGGTTGTAGCGAGAGATAACAGATTTGACGTCGTCAATTCGAGACCGAAAACCTAGACAATTCCATGAAACAAAGGAAGTCATTAATGGGATGAATGTTATTCACCAGCAGTGCTCATCTGAGTCTCTGATGAATCCTCCAAACTATCAGCATCTGAGGGATACAGTTTGACTGTATCTTCATCCAATGTAAGCCTGGCTTTCCTTTCTGTCAAGCAAGACTTACGAGCACCTTCCTTAGCAAGTTTTAATTTTTTTGCTTGTAATGATCTTGATTTAGCAAATGACAGTTTAGGAATATTATTTGGGGACTTTGTTTCTTTTGGCTTTGCAGATGGTTTTATTGAAGGCTCTAAAATACAATCAGTTTGTGTGCAGCAAGTTCTAGTTACTTTCTTAGTAGCAGTCGCATAGCTGATACCTGGCTGTGGTGTACGTGAGGCGACAATTCGTCGAGCCTCCGGATAAGACACATTATTCTTGATTTTGATAGAGATAATTTCTTTTTCCAACTGCCATGTTGGGCAAGATCGAGAATAGGCAGGATGGTCGCCTTTGCAGTTGACACAAACCTCCTTAGCATTGCAGGTGACACTATCGTGGCCAACGTCTGAACAACGGGCGCACGTAAGTTTACCTCTGCATGCTATTTTTGAATGGCCGAATCGTTGGCATTGAAAGCAGCGTAGCGGATTTGGAATGTATGGTCTCACAGAGCATCTCATATATGCAACTTTAATATGTTGTGGCAAGGTTGGAGTGCTAAATGTCAAAATGAGGTGTTTTGTATTAAGTGATACACCATCTCGATTCAGGGTTATATGTTTCACAGCACATACATTTTGAGATTTTAAATTTTCACGTATTTCGTCTGTTGATGTATATATGAGGTCTGCTGCAGAAATCACTCCCTTGCAAAAGTTTAATGTTGTGTGGGGCACATCCACATTACCAATTGATTTGAATGACTGTATTAATATAGCTTGTTTTTCAGAAGCAATCTCTACTAAAATATCTCCTGTTCGTAGCTTTCGAATATTTTTAACTTCACCTAGATATGATGAAATGCTTTTTTCTATTAGAAAAGGCGAAACAAATTGGAAAGAACCACCTTCAGTTCTTTTAACAATGAAAAATTTTGCATTCAACATAGACATCTGTTGCTCCAAAGGGAGTGAAGAATTAATTGATTTGTTCATATAGTATAGCTGAAAATTCAGGGACTAGACGGCACCACCCACCACGGAGCCCTACAAGGGGATACAGGTTAACTGTACCAGTGCTAGTCAGTCCCTATACGCTCACGGTACATCCATGAAGTGGACTCCACCCTTAACGAGTCACCCAGTAGATGTACCGATCGCTTGATCCATAAAGCCGATTGATGTGCTGAGGACCACAACACACCTCCCGTTTACCTGAAGCAGAGGCCAAAGCAATGTGTTGGTCTCAGGAGGCCTCAATTACCAGGATCCTCCTTTCCAGGGACAGGGGTCTCCACGCACGGCAAACACGTGGGTGATTTAGTCCTCAAGAGTAGCTAGTAGCAACAGAGCGGCGAAAGCTACTCAAGAGGAGCCCTCAACCTCTTACGAGGCAACCACAATGAGGGAGAAAAGGAAGGAAAAGCAGAAGAGTAGAGGAGAGAAGAAAATAAAGTAGAGGAAAGATCACTAGGGTACCTCGGGATTGTGACACCTGTGTTTACCTAAAGAAGGTAAACCCCGAGGGGTTTTGGGACCTGACACCACCACCCCTCACCGAGCCCAACAAGAGGATACAGCTGCACCAGTGCTAGCCAAGTCCTTTATGCTCACAGTTCATCCCTGAAGTGGCCTCAACCCTTAACAAGTCAACCAGTAGATATACTGATCACTGGATCCATAAAGCCGATCAATGTGCTGAAGACCACAACACACCTCTCATTTACCTGAAGCAAAGGCCAAAGTAATGTGTTGGTCCCTGGGGGCCTCAATTACCAGGACCCTGCTTTCCAAAGTCATGGGTCTCCACACACAGCAAATGAGTGTGATTTAGTCCCCAAGAGGAGCTAATAGCAACAGAGCAGCAAAAGCTACTCAAGGGGAGCTCTCAACCTTTTGTGAGGTAATCACAACGAGGGAGAAGAGGAAGAAAAAGCAGAAGTGTAGAGAGGAGAAAATAAAGAAGACAAATCAATGGGGTACTCGGGATTGAGACACTTCGGGGGGGGTACCTAAAGAAGGTAAACCCCCGAGGGGAATTGAAATCTCAACTATGTAATTGATTTTTTGATAAGACTATTTTCAATACTTTTTCACACAATTTTCAATATTAAAAGAAATCTGCACAATCAGCATTGATAATCTTCAGGACCAACATTTCTGCTTATTAAATATAAGGATTATTATTAAAATTTAAAATAAGAACTTTGAAAAAATAATTTTCTGATAAAAAAGGATATTTCTAAAATCATTGAGATACATAAATTAATATTCAATGCATTAAGTTTCACACTGAGATTATTTTTCCTTCGAAAAAAATTTATTTAGAACAAGTTACATTTCAATGAAGCATCAATTGCTATTGCAGGAAAAGGTACAAGTGATGTTAATAATCTAATAAAAAAATTACAGTAAAAACCTTTCTTTTAATACTTCCAAAAAAATGATTTTATTACTCAAATTAAAATTTTAAATATTTAAAATCTATTTGCATTAAATTCACTGAGTATAAAATTAAGCAAGTATAGAAACTAAATTTTCTTATAATTTCAAAATGGAACAATGGAAATTTAAAAGAAACAAACCAATATAAACGAACATTTATAATTCAAAAATTAAGAATTTTTAAATAAAAGTAAATAAATACTAACATCACTAAATTAAACTTTAATTTTATACAAGCACTTATGGCAACAGTACAAATTTTAAAAGATTTACAAGACTGCAGATATTTCTTCTGGGAAATTAAACTTTTTGCCTACATCAATAGCTCTTAGTTCTTGTTGGCATCACAACAAAAGAATTATTTCTGGGCATTTAAAATTGTTTTGAAAATTTTTAGCGCTTTAATATTAAATTGTCTTAAAATTTTGAAATTTCATAAGGACTACCGTTATAAGAATAATTCCTAGAAAACACTTGTTCATTATTTTCAAGTACAAAAAAATAATACACATTTTTAAAGAATTAAATTAAGATTTAAATTAAGGTAGCAATACTTTGAATGAAACTTACATAAAACAAAAAAGTTTTCATGACATGATCATTGACACAATCTACAATTCACTGCACTGCAATACCCAACGCCATAAAACGCCACATAATTAAACTGGTTTGTCTCAAAGTTAAGCAAGATTAATTTTTTGAATAATTTTTTCTTTTACAAATTTACCCAATATTGCAGGTTGCCCCCCCCCCCTTTCTAGCAAATACTAAAAATTTACTAGCACTTCAAAAATTTCAGAAAATAAACCACTAAAAAGCACACACACACAAGAAAAATCTGCTATTGACAAAAAAGTATGTATTTTTAAAGCCATACCTGGTGTTAACTTTTGTATGTCACTTAACATTTGACCATTAAATCCACCAAAAACATACATTGACCTATAACAAAGCAAAAAATCTTGTATTCGTGTAGTTAAAAAAATGTTAAAAATTGCCTTTGTGATAGGCAGAACCAACAGCTTTTTGCAAAATGTAATTCTAAAGCAAATAATAAAGAATAAAAATTTCGAGATATATTTTCATGATAAAAGAAAAATAAATTATGCCAATGAAACAAAATATTTCATGAAGATTAAGTTTGAATTAAAAAAAAAATAATTCAATCTAATACATTCTACTTATTTAGCTAAAAATACAATTAATAAATATGAATTCTCTAAAATTCAAATAAAATTTTTGAAGATGCACAACTTTATAATAAAACAAGGCAATAGTGAATAAAACTGTTAATGTAAACAGAAAGTAAAATTTTCAAATTCTATAAATCAACAGTAAAATCAGTTTCCCTCTGCCAAAGTCAGGAATCAACAGAATTCATGGATCAATATCTTTTAGTCTTTAAAAAGATATTCAATGTCTATTGTCATAAAATTTAATACAAAAAGAATTTACAGAAAATTAAAGTAACAGTGTAAATAATAATAAAAACAATCAAGAAAATATTTTTGATGTCATGACAGTAAAATTAAGTGAAAAATAATTTCAGTATGACAACAAATATCATTAAAACAAAACAAAGGAACTGAAAGAATAGAACTTCTCAAAGAATCTTTAAAATATCAAGCAATGCACAGTGACAAAATATTTATATGTATTAAATACTATTATTGCATATCAGAACTTGTAAAGAACATTAAAATATAAGTGTTGTTAAAACAATTATTTAAAACATGGAATAAAAGTTTTAATCGCCATAAAAATACTTATCTGAATGAGTTACTTACAGCAGTAAATGAATTTCAATTCTAAAAGTTAAGAACAGCTTTTAATTAAAAATGGAGCACTAGCAATGAAAACATACTTATGAAAATATACTGCAATAGGAATGGGCAAAGCATACAATATAATCCACAGCAAGAATTAATGATTACCAAATAAATCCATCTAAAATTTGCTAAGTTTCTTTAATACTCAATGTTTTAACATCTCCCTCAGCAGAAAATTAGAAGAAATCTCTAATAGAAAATAAATTGTCCTCTACAGAATGTCAACAAGAAACATAAAAAAACCTCAATTACTTAATTCCTGAAAATTTTTCAAAAGTCTAATTATAAAAAGAACAAGGAATTACCTAGTTTGAGATATGTTAAATGAATTAGTTTCTAAAACATTTTTATAAAGAGCTCAAAAATCTAATTATTTATATATATATATATATATATATATATATATATATATATATATATATATATATATATATATATATATATATAATTATTAAATAAAATTTTTATGATAAACAATGATAATTAAAAATTTTCTGAAAACATTTTATTTATGGACATAAAAAAATCAGCAATTAAAGAACAAAGAAATCTCACTATAATCAGAAAAAAATAAATAGAAAACAGATAACAATTGTCAAAATTATATAAAATATAGAAAATTATAACATAAGCAAAAGAAAATCCAGAAGAAAATTAGCATTTTCTGATTATAGTATTCAAAACAAAAATACAAAGGCATTTTCATTATACAATACCCATTATATATAACAGCTGAATGTCCAAATCTTGCTATATTTTGATTGCGAATTGATGGAAAATTCATTGTATGCCATGTATCACATGCTGTGAAAAAAAACTTCTTGTTAAAATAGGACAATATGAAAATAGACATAACATTTAAAATACCACAATATAAGAAAAAATATGACAATATATTATGAAAGATGGATATTAAAGTTGTTGCAAAAATTAAAGGTATTTTCATAAAATTGAGGAAACGAATTTGAATTTTTAAAACAATGAAGCAATAAAATGTCAAATAAAGTCACTTCAACATAAACATAAAAGCTATATATTTTTATTCCTCTACTTTTTATTTTACTATACATCATTTTACTTTTACACACTAACTCAACTTCCCCTATAATCACAGCATACATTTGAAATATTCTTATGTACTGCATATAAATGAATAGTAAATTATTTTTGCTAGTCTATGAAAAATAAGCAAACCTATATCATAAGCTTGGAAATCAGCTGAAAAACACTGCCCACCATTACTATAAGATGTACCATTATGTGTATTTCCACCAAACACAAGCATCATCCCATTTAAGATAACACTGCTATGTAAATACCGATGAGATTGGCTAGGAGTTAAAAGGACCCTAGATATAAAAATTTATACAATAAGATATTAATGAATCAAATGAAATATAATGCTTATTAAGTATTATGAAAGGAAAATAAATACCATGTATATTCCCAAGAATTATATGCATACAAGAAGTCAACTAAAGCAGCTTCAGCTCCATATGAATGATAGCCACCATAGACATATATCCTTTGAGTTCCACTATCATATACACTAGTATGCCCATAACCACCTTTTACTATAGCTCCTTTTGTTTCAACTAACTCCCAATGATCTGAGCCTTAAATATACAAACAAACGATTTACAATTTGTTATGGTCATATCATTAAAATATATATCAATAATTATTAAATGAAAAATAAATTTCCAAATGAAATTAATATATACATAAAGAAGTATTTCTCAAGATGTTTAAACTTATTGATGCAAAATAACGAATGTAAACACTTAAACAAGGTTGGATCAAATTATTTTATTACTACTAATTCAAAATTTTGAAGAAAAATGTATATTGCAGACAGATTTTATTTTAAAAAAGTCAGCCTTCTTAGTAAGAAATTTTTAAATAGGTAACCATAACGCATGTCTATGTACATATTCTTGACTATATATTTGTTTTACAATATAATAAGAAAATTTTCTACTTTCTGCACTGTACATTACTTACAAGATGAATTTTATTCTGTCATACACCAATTACATTTACAAAATTTCATAAGAGTTAGAACTTTCTGATTTTTTAAAGACATGAATTTTAATATAATTAGATCCTTCACATTAATTAAAAAGCATTATATCTAATATATTACACAGATATAATATAGTTCAGCCTTGCTATTTTAATCTGTATTTTAAAATGTGAGAAGATTCAGGGCTAAAGACAGATTTTGAAATAAAAGAAGATAATGCTTCTAATTGTTTAGAAATCACTGAAGGAGATCACTATCAAATATAAAAGATAGACTTGAATAATAACAATTTGCTTAAAAATTACTAAAATCTAAGTAAATGCTAAATAAAATGAATTAGGAAAGAAAAAAAAATTACAAATTATAACACCCATACCAAAATGATAATGTTGTACAGTATTTAAATATCCATACACTGGATTATGGCCAAATATAACAATCATGTAGTTTCCAACAACAGTTGCTGTATGTCCCATTGCAGCTAATGGACTGCATGGCTCAGAATGGCAATTTTGGTCCATTGTTAACTTTGACAATAAATGCCAAGAGCGTTTAGTAGTATTAAAGACCCATAATTCATTTAAAACTGTACCATTATACAGTATACCACCATACATGTATAAATTATCCTGAAATAGAAAAACAAAAATTAAAAGCATTTGGCACATGTGAAATATTAAAGGAAAATAAAATTTTATCACAATACAATTTGCAAATTGATAATCGTGCAGTATTTTATTAACTTAACACACTGCCAGAGTTCATACTCAAAAAAATTTTCATCCATTCAGTTCTGTTACAATTGATCTGTTTGTTACTCTACTGAGATTTTTTTCAAAAAAAGTTAATTCAACCAGAACTTAGAATTTAAAATAGGCTCTGAATCACTGCAGAGATAACCTATATTACTTATGAACTTAGAGAGGAAATTATTTAAAGGGTAGAACTAAGAAGTTCTAAAAAATGATTAGAGATCCAGCTATAACTAACTATCTCCATAAAAGTTCCAGAAGAGGACAAGGCCCTTCGGACTTAGGTACCTCTAGAAAACAGTCTAAGCCGGCCAAAATTGGATTATTAAAATTAATTTTTAACTTAGTATTTATTCTTTTTAAAAATTATCTTCCAAAATTTCTCCAATTAATTTTAAAAAATTTATTGCAGAAAGAAAATATTTTTCTTTCTGAGTTTATAAAATTAAAAATGTACTAAAACATTTACATTTTATCTACACATATCAATAAATTAATCATAAAACAAATTAATAACAACTCAAATAAGAACTAAACTTATTATGATTGAATAACATTTGTCATTTTAAATGTCTAGAATAAAAGAACATTGATAAAATTGAAATAAAACTGAAAGGTTTCACTATGTTCAAAAATTGCCACTTATAATCAAAAAGAGATAAACATAACCGTAATTATTCTAAATGTTCATGCAATTAAAAACTATTTAAATAAAGCACAAATACTTTATAGATAACATTGATTTCAGTTTAAGACATCTTTTTAAATAGGCGAAAGATATTTTGCACAAAAATCTTAATATTAGTTTTCAACTAAAATTTAACATAAATCCAATACCAGACATTTCATTAAACTATGTTTGTAATCAATAAAATGTTAAGTTATTTTCTTTTAAAGGAATACTTTTTATTCATGTTAATGTTTTCATAATTAACTATATTGACTGCTAATCTCAAAAAATAAATTACATTAAATTTATTGTTGAGATAATTTCAATTTTAAGCGAATCATGCCTATAAAATATAAAGTATTAAATACTGTTACGTTTAGCGAAGTTTAAAATCAAATTGTGAGGATATTCAAGCAGCTAGAAAATGCAAATAAATTCTTTTTTTTTAATTTGTTTAGCTATTTAAGCAGTGAAGATTTTTTTTATATCTAATTTTCTCAAAACTTTACCATATTATATGGCCTAATACACAAGATCCCTTCATATTGCAAAATTGGCATGAAAACTTTGGATTTGCACATAATTATACAAATTATAATTTGTTGTAAGAATGCAGATGTTACCAAGATCAATAAATATCTACAATATTTTTGAGTGCCTTTACCTTTGATGTCTAGTATGTCATTTCAAAGATTTTCTCTAAAAATAGTTGAATAGAATTTTGAAATAAGCATAACATTATAAAAGGGAAATTAACAATTTCAACCCTCACAAAATCCAATTCTGTAACCTCAAAGTGGTGTGAGGGTGTACACAGGTAGCACAGATAATGTAAAACTGGAACCTAAACTTGGTTTAGGTTCCTGGTAGGGTCACCCATGGCGAGAAGGCTGAGCAAATACACCTGGCTAATACAGAAAGGAAACCCAATCCAAGGTGTTAGGCTCCGTGCTGATGGATGAATAGCACCAGGGTTATGGTGTTGCTGACGGGCCCCTCAAGGAACCAGGCAAAACCTCGTTGTATGTTTGCCTTCCACCTGTACAGGGAGGCTATGCAGATGGTGACTTTACATTTCCTCCCAGTTTTTAGGTCACTTATGAATGACAAAAACAAAATAAAAAATAAAAATGACAAATAAGGATTAGATAAATCACCTGGTGTTATTCAATCAGCCGGCGAAACGGTTCCTAAGGAACAGAATCCCGGCAAAAAGGAGAGCACAGGCAATCTGCCTGCTGGAGGAAGTGGAGTTACCACAAAGCAACACAAACACCACAGTTGGAGAACCAGGAGTTCTCACAAAAACACAAAGACGCAATCTAAGGCGTCACAATAAAGCAAGGGAGCAGGTGGAGACTGCCCAGAAAGTGGGTGGTACCAAAAGACTTAGGTCTGAGGTGTCAACCCTTTCCCCCTGTAACACTGCCTCCAAAAAGCTCAGGGATGATAATCAACCTGGGACTTTTCCTCAGGCTGTTAATAGCCATAAAGCAGCTATTGTGAAGGATGGTTTCCCAACCATCAAACTCAATAAGGAAGATGTTGACTGCATACAGCTGGAGATTCTGACCAGGACAGATGAGGTCCCCAAAGGAAATCTGCCTAGGGTTCGAAACTTCAGCTTAGTGTCTGGGGCACTATTCTCCTCTGTAATGACCTTGAAACTGTGGAATGGATTAAAAAATCCTTCCATGGTAACAAGAGTCTGCTTGATGGTGAGGGGCTCAGTGTTCTGGGACCCAGTGATCTACCTAAACCGGTAAAGGTGGCCTTTAAGACAAGGAACACCCATACCAAGGATCCTGCCGTCTTTCTGAAACAGCTAAATAGACTCAACCCAGAGTTGAAGTCTTCAGAATGGCGTACTCTGCAGAAATCTGTAGAGACACATTCTATTAGATGGATCTTCGAGGTTGATATGGAAGCCTCAGAAGCCATTAAAAAGGCAAATTATGGTGCCTATACTGGTTTGGATTGGGGAACCTTCAAAATTCTCCGGGACCCAAACCAGAAGCATGTACAGAACATTGAAGAGATGGAAGTTGTACAAGAAGGTGCAACTTCCTCTCAAGTAAGTAAATCCTCTCCTACTTCTAGTAAGGAAAGTGAATTACCTAACATTGAAGAACTGGATTTAGATTCGGGTTCTGATATAACCTTGCAACCTAGCTCTCTTCTATCTGAGAGTAAGAAAAGTTTCTGCAGGAAACTCAAGTAAGTCCCCTACTTACGGAGACTTGGGAAGCACTGCTTCTTCTTAGCTTCTTAGCTTCTTTGGGTGCCACAGTGGTAAATATCATCAAAGTAGCACAGATCAACCTTCATCATAGTCAATCAACTTCAGCTATTCTTAGCAAGAAGATGACTAGAGGGGAGGTTGACATTGTTTTAATTCAAGAGCCATGGACTCGCAATGGTTCTGTTTTGGGCCTACATGTTCAGGGTTTTAACATATTTTATGATAAATGTTGTTTGAGACCAAGAGCATGTATTGCTATAAGCAACAAATTAAATGCCCTCATTCTGGTTAATTACCTAAATGGGGATAATGTTGCTGTAAAAGTATCCTGCTTATTGCAAAGAATCAAAGATGAAATCTTTATGTCTTCATATCTTCCTTTCAAAGATAAAGACACATTTAATGTGCAAATTGTCAGTCTTCTAGATTATAACAATTTGAATAAGAAAATCATCATAGGATGTGATGCAAATGGGGCTCACCACACTGTGTGGGGAAGTAGTGATTGCAACAGACATGGTGAGGATCATTTAGAATACATTTTGTATTATAATCTATCTATTCTTAATAGAGGTTATAAATCCACCTTTATTACTATAAATAGAAGAGAAGTCATTGACATCACTTTATGTAACAGTAAGTGTGCTGACTTTATTAAAGATTGGAAAGTGTCTGATGAAATAAGCTTATCTGACCACCAATACATTAGCTTTTCTGTTTTAGGAGCAAACAGACTAGATGTGGTAGGTAGGAAGCCAAAAAATACCAACTGGGGTTCCTACAAAAAAGATCTAGAAGATCTCCTCAAGGAAGATGACTTTGGTAAGTTATCTTCGGTAGTAGATTTGGAGTTGGCCGTTGATCACATGCAACATACCATTCTCCAAGCATACTATCAAAATTGTGATGTCAGCAATACTTGCTCTTCAAGGTTAGTTCCTTGGTGGTCTAAAGAGTTAAGTAAACTGCGATGACAATGTAGAAAGCACCTTAATAGAGCCAAAGGAATGGTGAGTGGCAGAAATATAAACGGGCACTTAACACTTATTATAAAGCTATCAGGAATTCTAAAAAGAATTCTTAGGAAAATTACTGTACTGACATTAAAACGGTGTCTGCTACTGCAAGACTCGTTAAAATGATGTCTAAAGACAGGAACTGCTGTCTAAACACTCTTAAATTGCCAAATGGTAAGTTTTCAGAATCTTGGAGAGAGATACTGGCTGAAATGTTCAGAGTTCACTTTCCAGGTTTCAACGAAATAAATGATACTCCTAATTTTACTCTCTCTACATCAAATTGTGGTAGAAGTAAATGGGATGTTGCCAAAAAAATCATAAATTATGATCTAACAAAATGGGCAATAATGTCCTTTAAACCTTTTAAATCACCAGGAATGAATGGAATTGTACCGGCTCTGCTTATTGAGGGAGTCCAGTGCATTGCTCCAATTTTCTGTGGAATTTTTAGGGCAAGTATAGCCTTTGGGCATATACCTATTGCTTGGAGGCATACAAAAGTAATTTTTATTCCTAAAATAGGGAAAGATAATTACTATGAAGGTAAATCTTTTAGACCTATCAGCTTAACATCTTTTCTTCTAAAGGCAATTGAAAAGCTGATAGATATATTAGAGAAGTCCATTTAGTGGAAAAACCACTTTCTGACTCTCAATATGCATATCAACCTGGTAGATCCACTGACAGTGCCATCTACAAGCTATTCTTTATTTTGGAGAAGAACTTTAAGGCTAAGGAACTTGCTTTAGCTGTTTTCTTAGATATTGAAGGTGCCTTTGATAAGATACCTATTGAAACTATTTTACAATCCCTTGCTAAAAAGGAAGTTAATGACACAATCTGTTCTTGGATAGAAAATCTGCTCAATAACAGATTTGTCAGTGCCTCATTTTTAGGTGAAAACATGATCCAAGCCAAAGTTGGTTGTCCACAGGGAGGGGTTCTTCACCCATCTTATGGTGCTGTGTTGTAGATTCCCTTTTAGAGACATTAAAAAAACCAGGCATAACCACCATTGGATATGAAGATGATTTAGTTATAATCGTCAAAGGTAAGTTTGGTGAAACAATCTCTATCATCATGTCCAACACCATCAAACAAATTGAGACTTGGTGTAAAAAAGGCCTTTCTGTAAACCCTTAAAAAACCATTATGGTAGCCTTCACAAAGAAAAAGAATTTTAATATGAGAAAGGTAACTTTTTTGGTCAAGAGTTAACTTGCTCCAAAGAAGTTAAATTCTTAGAAGTACTTTTTGAGGTGAACTTAAGTTGGAACAAGCACTTCAATTTTTGCATTCAAAGAGCAAAAAAAGCTTTTTGGTCATGTAGAAATGCATTTGGAAGAACTTGGGGCATAAATCTCAATGTTATTCATTGGATTTACACTATGATCATTTGTCCCATTATCACCTATGGCTCAGTGATCTGGTGACCTAGAATCAAAAATGAAACTGCTAAAGCAGAATTAACAAAATTAGAAAGGATGCTTTGTGTAGCTATTTCTGGGTGTGTTCGAACAACTCCCACATTTAACACTGGAGCTTCTGCTTGGTCTGCATCCCCTTTAAATGCGTATTGAAGCAGAAGCAATACTTAGCATGAAGAGGCTTAAAAATACAGGTCAGTGGAAGGACTACTCTAGGTTTTTATCCTGGTGAAACCTCAATGACGTAAACTAGTCATCCTTTTATAAGTATGCCTACTGATTACACGATTGTTAAGTTTGCTTTTGATAAGCCTTATACAATCAAATTTCCCTTGAGAGAAGACTGGAATAATGTTGCCATTAGAGAAAGCTGTATTTACTGGTATACTGATGGCTCAAAAATAAATTCCAGCATTGGGGCTGGTGTTTGTTGTCCTGCTGATGACACAAAGCTATCATTCCCCTTGGGTAAATATACAACTGTATTCCAAGCAGAAGTCTTTGCCATTCTCATGTGCAGTAGAATATGCTTGGACAGAAACTATTCTTGTAAAAGAATAATTATCTCTTCTGACAGTCAAGCTGCATTACTAGCTCTACAGAAGTCTACTGTAACTTCTGTTCTTGTCTGGGAATGTTATCTCACTGTGTAAATTAGCTAATAATAACCACATTACTTTAATGTGGGTGCCTAGGTACTCTAGTGTTCCTGGCAATGAATTAGCTGACGAACTGGCAAGGACTGGATCAACAACCGACTTCTTTGGTCCTGAACCAGTGCTAGGTATTTCTAAAGAATTGATCAGAAAGAATGTCTTTGATCTCTTCAGAAAACAACAGTTTATGAATTGGTACTATGCCAATGATCAAAGACAAGCAATGTTATTAAATGGCATGTGCCCTAGTAAAAGGCAAAAAGAATTATTAAAGCTCAATAGAAGCAGTCTATGGAAAGCAGTGGGACTACTTACAGGACACTGCACAACCTTAAAAGACATCTCACCATAATGGGAGTTTCAGATGATCCCACTTGTAGAGGTTGTCATTATATGGAAGAAACTTCAATAGACATCTTATGTAAATGTGAAACCTTTTCGGCACATAGATTTGAACACCTGAGTCAGCACTTGATTGAACCTTGGATGTTGCAGGAAATTCCTGTAAAACATCTGCTGAATTTTGCTTCAGCCACTGGTCTCTTCAAATAGGACTTTCTAAGGGGTATAGTACAATATACCTGTGGTTGTGATGCTAGTTTCTTTTAGAACCACCCTATCTTAAATCTAATCTAACAATTTCAAAATATATTTGCATCAAAATGGAAGTCCTTCTCTAGGACACGGCAACTTAAAACTAAGATTTGTTACGATACTAGCTTCTGATAAAAATCTAGAAACTGAATTTAACAAAGGAAGAATCTTTCTCCATACCACAAGACTTTTAATTTACAAAAAGACAGAAGGCGTTATTAATATTTTCACTAAATAAAACTAGAAACACTATGAAATGATATAAATAAATGAAACTAGAAACTACAGAAACAATCAGCACTTCAAGGATAGGTGCTAATGGACAATGTATAAATTATAGCTTAATTAAAGCTCATCTAACTAAATTAAAACTAGTTCAAAATTAGTATATTTATGCCTACTTGGAAATATCTATGACTAGTTTAAAGTTGGACTAATATGATGGAATGTGCTAATATAAAATCATTGCATTTTTATTTGCATCCATTTATAAAATATGTTCTGAAATGTTAAGCACATTCACACTTTTAAAATTGTTTTTCTTACAATTATTGTGATAATCATGTTTTAAACATTATTGTGAACGGAAAAAAAATACAAAATAAAATATAATTTGATTTCTAATTGAAGAGTACTATAATTTCATCATGGCAATTTTTAACAGTGAAGTAATTAACAAGCAGAAACTCAAAGGGTTCAGTAGAGTTGGAAAACTGGGATTTACAACTTGTGGATTGACAAATTCATTACAAATGAAGCATGTGAATGATGACAAATAGTCACTATCCCTATTTCTTTTTCCTGCTTGAAAAACATAAAACTTAAGAAAAATAGAAATTCTGATAAAGAAATTGAAAGTCTTATAATTTTAGGTAGGTTTTTTGGAATTGGAAAGAAACTGAATCTTCTGAATAGCTATCACGAGTAAAACTAAGACTTAAAAACACGCATAAGTTTATGGTACATAAAGAAATTGTTTATTCACCAAAAAGAAAATAGAATTAATGATGAGACAAAGGAGATTCATTAAAATGTGGGAAATTTTTTTGTAGTGATGAACGAACACACTCTTTATATTCTGACAACTCCAAATTTTACTAAATAGATCTCAAAAATGAAATATCCTCAAAATTGCAAATTGCAATATCCTCAAAATTACATTTGAACACCTTAAATGTTTACAGATACTTGAATGACTTTTCTGCAAAATGCAAAAAATCCTGATAGAACCTTTATATACCAACAGAAAAATGTTTCTGGTCTACTTTATAAATTACTTTTTAGAGAGCATATTTCTGAGTTATTAAATATATAACAATTTTGCAATCCTATTCTAAAAAAACAAAGTAAACTTACATAAGGATACATATGTAGCAAATAATATAGCTAAGCAATAAAACTGAAAACATTAAAATACAGTTCAAAATAATCCAAAAGTAAGCAACAATTCTGAAAAATTTTATTAAAATAAAATTTTAATTCTTATTACTATAGAAATTTAACAATCATATCTAGACAATTAATAGATATTAATAGACAAGGATTCTGAAGTCAAATTATTATTTGATATATTTAAATTTTAATAAAGTTATAGGGAATTATATTTTATTCTTAGCTTGACATATGCGACAAGCTTTTTTATTGGACAATAGGGATTTTTTATTGGACAATGAGGAAAATTTTATTGGACTTTTTATGGACGATTTATAATATGAAAGTGGTTAGAAAAATAAATCATATTTACCTCGTATGCAACAACAGAATGGCAATATCTTGACAGAGGTTCAACAGAAGAATTAGATGTGATAACTTTCCAATTTCTTCTCAAAAAATTATATCTAAAATAAAATATTTTAATAAGTTCAGAAAGAAATTTTTAAGCCATAACAATCAAGAGCAGAACATATTTCCAAAGCATACTAGTGTTAGAATTTTAGAACCAAAATAAGCCTTTTTTCACTGTATTTTAATATATAGAGTATATTAATAAAAATATTTACTTAATCAAATTTTGAAATGTCGAGTGATGAAAATTTTCCCCACCAATCACCCACATATCATCACCTACAACAACTGCTTCATGTAAGGCTCTACCCTGGATTTTAAGTTTTGCAGGCTCTTCAGCCCACCAGCCTTCATCGATACGGAAACTACAATCAAATCCTGAAATATAAATGTATTCAATTTGCGTTTGAAACAAATTTTCTAACACAGCAGTTGAATTTACAGGGGGTATTATTAGAAATATAGCTCTGTATTAGTAATTTGAAACAATTTCATAGTAGTAATACAAATACTATATTACAATATTGAGAAATAATTCCAAAATCAAAATACACACCAGTATATTCTGGATTACATATACATCTATGGTGTTCAACATCACAATCGCCATTTTCTTGACAATTTGAAGGACACACAGGAATATCACAAGCTTCTCCAGTCCAACTTGCCCAGCAAGTACAAACCCCATCAACACAGGGTCCCCGGCCTGAACAGTTTTTTGGACAACTGTTAATGCTGCAAAAATAATGACATAAAAATAAATTGCAAATTTTCATTTGATTTATAAATATTATAGTCAATGATTTAGAAATATTTATTGTAAAGCATGATACAATTTTTGGAACATAAAGCTCGAGTAACTTCCATTCTGCATTCTTAAAATCTTTCCTACAAAAATTCAATGCAAAATCACAATATACTAAATGATCTAATAATACCTGTTATCAATTAACAGTCATCTGAGTATAAAACAATCACAGAAGCAATTTATTGTTTTTACATCTAGAAGGACATGAGGAATATTAAGTCATAACTTAATTCAAAAAATGATTAAGTTGCAAATCAAATAAAGTTACATTCATAGCTAAATCATTGCAGTGATCATAGCTAAATTGTTAATTGAATGTCTTACTGAATTATCTGTAATCTAAATAAAATTTTAAATCCAAATCTAAGAGGTTTTACAATAGAACTTTACTTAAATTGATATTTTTTCTTTTTGAATTTACGATTATATTTATTATAACATTTTTGTAAAACTAAATATTCCTTTTCATGAGACAAAATGGAAGATTGAGAAGCAAACAAGAATTCAATTCATTATCATTTTATGCAGAAGAGTAAGTAATAGAGGAAACTTAATTTACATTTCTTCATTAACTGAAAAGAAATTACTGAAAAGTTAAAATAGAAAAATATTATTAATTATTTTCTTATTTAGTTGGCCAGGATTATAAATATAAAATTTTAATTCTAATTTTTTAAAAATTAAATGAAGAATATTTGTGGAAAGGAAATACATTCAAATTCTTAAAATGCAATAAATAAATGACAGGATAAAAAAGGGAAGAAAGAATAAATATTGAGAGGAGAAACAGTAATAACAAAGAATAAGTATATTTATTTGTTAGAAATGCTTCATATAATTTAACAATTTGTGAAGAAATGAAAGCATTAAAATTTTAAATTCATTTGAAATAAAAAAACACAAAATGTAATACATGATTGGGCAAAGAAATAGCAATTTATAAAGTAACTAGTAGTCTGAATCTTGAGATACAAAAAATTTAGGTCAAGGAAAATATTTATAAATGTATTCTGCCCCTAAATACAAATCTACTCAGTTATGAATTTGAAAATAAAATTTTATATAACTTGAAAAGTACATAACAGTAGGTAATTTTAACATTTTCGTGTTGTATTTTCAATTTAAAATGTCACTGCAAGATTAGATAGCAATAAAATGTAATTTAACAATAGAAAAATTTCAGTTAAAATCTAAACTTGGTAACAAATTTTTTAATTACTCTATTTTCAGGCATATAATCTACAACAACATATTTGCAAAGATATCATTATTTTTATTTTATTAGTAAAATGAAAGGGTATGCATAATTTGCAGCGCCATATAATTGCTGCAATTTTTCAACGAATATTTCAGAATACATACTGCTGATATGTAGTGTCATAAAATAAATAGAATTAAAAATATATTAAACTGATAAGAAAAAATATTTATTATGTAAAACACTACTAATTCTTATTGGATATTATTTGGACTCATCTTCTCACCATGTGCAGTAAACATGAGAAGAAAGTCTCTGATCAATCGATAAAAATTCCAAAAACATTCTACCATTCATTAGGTTTTTACTAATTTTAAAACACAGCTATTTTCATTAATGTTTCATTGAAAGAAATGGATTACATTTGAACTGTGCATAGCATACATATTTTTTCCTATTGAGCATATTTTGCATTAATTTTACATTAGTATATTTGTCATCTTTTTATTGCCTTCTCTATAATTTTCAGCTTAAAATCCACTTTGTAATTTAAATGCTTTCACTTCCAAGTGACATTATTTAAGCACGAATATTTTTCAAGAAAAACCTTAGATCAAGAGAAAATTATCATAGCCAATAACTGTAATACCCTTTCAAGGAACTGAATTCATTCTTGAATGCAATTCAGCAAAACTCATTACAGCTGAAATACATCATCTGAGTTGTGGAGCCCTGTTATATATTTTATAAAACATACATGGCATTTCTTTTAAAACTTTATTGTAAGCTTTTCTGATGGGGAATGCTTATCAGATTATCTGCGAAAAACTTATAATATGCACAGCTAAATTCAAAAACATTTTAACACATATTCCTCACACAATATATAGGAAACATTGACTTTACTATACTTCAAAAAAATTTTCACATAACAGCATTTTTGCAAACACACACTTCTGATACTTTCTATAATGACATAGTACAGATTTGTCTCTCAACAGTCATTTTTAGAGCATGAGGGCTAAATATACTGGCACCTATAAAGAGGATTCCAAACCACTTCATACGGCAAAACATATGGTGAAATTCAAACCCATGAGTAGTTGCATCAAAAATCAGAGTGATAACCCTGAAGATGCCAGCTCAATAAAACAGTACATCTGTTCCATGCATATTTCATCAGCAGCCATTACAAGAATATTTATTTTACTATAATACTTAAGAAAGTGTTTGATCTTAATAAATTTCAAAACTAATATTTTGTCAGTTAAAATTCCTAAAGATTTTGAGACAAAATAATAAAATACAAAATCATCTCTTCAGCTAACAAAATTCAGAATACTGTAACACGCATTGCACAATACAAATGTAACAAGGTGTACATAGTTTACTTTAAAAAATGTTGTCTATTCCATCAATTCTAATTTAGAGAAATTTATAAATAATATATAATTTCCAATAAAAATAAAAAATGTATAAAAAATTAACTTTTTAAACATTTATAGTTTTAAAATTTGCTAAGAAAACTTTCACGAACTGTAAGTAAATTAATGTATTCTTTTCAATTGAGAATATAATTGAACTCAGCTTATTTTAAAAAGTCTAATATCATTTTTCTTTTTTCACAAACAAATATATAAAGTATAAAATAATCAATTTAATTATTTTGATAAAAAAAAAAAAAACACTATGAATGAATAATATTAAGTTATACTTGAATATAACCAACAAAACAGTAAGATTTTGCTGGACTAATACAAATTTAAACTAAAATAATATTGTAATTTCCCACAAGTAAATTTATTTGTAGATTTTCTTTCTAAAAGTTCAAGCCGAAATACTTAGCTTTTCTTGGCACAAATTAGACACTCTTAAGTTCAATATCATAATTTAACATATTTAATAGCAGGCAAAAAATTACAGACAGAGGAAATATTTGAAATTAAAAAATGCAAAATGAAAATATTATCTTCCTGTAATATTTAATTTATTTTATAGCGATAATTCCTTTGTGAATTTATTATTTAAATTTAATGATGAAATAAATTTTAGTAATAAAAATGAATCAATTGAAATAGCACAAAAACGTTTTTCTTTCTTTTATTATCTTGCTCTGAAATATGAACAGAGAAACATTTATTACACGAAATCTAAAAAAAGTGAGAAATATAAATGTTTGATAATCATTTTATCATAAAACAAAGAATATAAGTAAAATCACAAATTCATAAAAGAAATTCACCTATAAAATTGTCTTATTCTTATGAACTAAATTTTAAACACTCAAATTTTAAATGTACTGTTAAACAAAACACATAATTTATATATTTTAGTGGCATCAACCCTCAAACAATGATGTATTATTTAACTAAAGGATTATGATATTTTTCATTAACAAAATATCATAGAAACTGTCACTACCTTAGTGAAACAGAAATCTTATTCCAGAATTTTTACAAAGCTATTTACCTTTAATTAATCAATATGCTGTGTTTTGATTTTATCAAAGAAACTATTTACTTCCCTTTTAAAAACTTTATCAAAGTCTATGCATAAAAATCATGGAAATTTCCTTTTGAGAAAATTAATAAATTAAAAATGTAAACACAAATTTTTTATTTTTATCCATTACCTGTAAGTAATATTTACACCACTCATGTTATATGCAGCATCACTATAAAAGTAAATATATGCACTCCCAGATGAGGCAACAATTTCAGAGAGTCTATCAGAAGATGTTCCATATCTTACAAGTACTCCACTTAAAAGGAAAAAACAGTTCAAAATACATGCAAAAAAATTTTATAAAACAATTACAATTAAATTTTAACAATTTCATTTACAAATTTAAGTAACACACATTTACTCAGAATTATCCTTACACTCAGTATTCCAAGGCAGATCAACTGTTCTACACTGAGAAAATTGGCTTTTTAAAATGTTTTTTATAACACAAAAAATTAGAATTTAATTAAACTAATATTTACAGTTAATTCTACACTAGAGAATTGTAAATGCATTAAAGATCATGAACATTTAAAAAAAATTTTAACGAGTAAAACTATATCTAACAAGTAAAACAAAAATCTTTTGATTTATTGATTGGATAAGTATGATTAAAGTGCATAATAAAATACTTAATCTTCCCTCAAGATACAAACTTATCTTTTGACACTGTAATAGTTAGCCTAATAACATAAAGCTGGTAAAGCATTTTAATAATCATTGAGAAAGTTTCCTTCTAATAGGACTTAAAGTCATATTCATGTGTCACAAGGGAGAAAATCTGAAAAACTCCTAAACATCCACCTAGACTTTACAGCATGCAGAATTCAGAAGAAAAGTAAACATCTCCCATTGTTTAACAGTAGCCGAGATCAAATCACAGACCTTTCATTTTGAAGAGCAGTCCTACCACACTAGGCCACAGTGAACCCTACCTTTTGAAACTCAAGTTTTTAAATTAATTTAAATAATAGAGAAATGATAATAGTATGAGTAGAGGCACTTGCATATAAAGATATAGCCATAACTTAAGGAAATTTATTCTACAATTAGAAAAAACATTAAAATGAATTTGCAGCTTCTTAACTGAAAGTAACAGAACCAGAAAGAAAACCAATTTTACTAAAAACCTATTTAATATATAACTGAACTTATCTTTATTTAGCTTAATATATTTAACAACACTATATTAATAAAGAAATTAATCAGATGCCAAATACATGTATAATACTTGAAAACTCTAACAAAAAAGCATAATTATAAATTTATTAATTTTCTAATTAAATCATACATATTATTGTATTTTGCAAATAAAATGAGCAAATTGCAGCTACTAAAACTATGTAATTAATTGTAAATATTTCATTTTGAGGCTAATTTCTTCCTTAAGGAGAAAGAAAACTCAACTGAAGCAACATTTTTTTAAAATATCACTTCATAGTAACTTAGTCATAGTAGGTAGTATTATACTGATATTTAACAATATTCAAAAAATATTTATCAACCCAATTATATTTGTAATAAGCAAGTTTTGCATCACTAAAGAAGCAATTCATACATACACTTAAAACATAAATTGAAGTGTGCTTATATATTTATTTTAAAAAGTTTTCGTACATACTACTGACATAAAAAATAATAAAAGTTTCAAACCTATAAGCAGCTAATAATCTGGAAAACACAGAATCTCCATCAAATATATACAAATGATCCCAACTGCATTCAGTTTCAAAGTGTGCTACCTCCAATCTAATGGTGCTATTAGGTAAACCACTTTCAATAAGCCATGTGCATTGCATATCCACACTATAGTTGCCTGTGCCATCGATGATAAAACCAGACGATTTTGTTAGTCTAAAAACCGGAAAATATTCAGGAAACTTATTTTATTTTAATATTATTGTAAACAAGTAATCATCTTACTGAGAAAATAAAAAATAATAAAGTTCATTTAAAACAAAAGAAATACAAAAATTTGAAACCACATGAGAAAAATAAATATAAAAAGTGTGAATTGACTATATTATAAATTGCTAAAAATCTATTCTTGCATTCATTTCCTAACATCAATAGTTCTAAAAAGCATAAATTATATTATAAAAATTAAAAAAATACATTTCATAGTAAACACAAAAAAGAGTGAAAGTTAACATTCTCTTGACATGTGAGTGATGCGAGTTAGTCTTTCTCAACAAAAAAATTTATTATAGTAGAAAAGCAAAGAAAATAACTCAAACCAATTTTTAATTCATTCAAAATAAATTATCAGTCATGATCTGCAAATGAATTTACAAAATAAACCTTTGGATTTTATAAATTGGTTTGTTTCTCGCTTAACATTCATTTTTGCATATAAGTACTAATTAGAAAGAGACATATAGTTTAAGGTAGATTTTAAACTAATTATTCACATCCAATCCTTAGATGGGATTCAAACCCATTAACTACAGAGCCAAAAGCTAGAGCATGAACCATTTGGTTGTCAATCTGAATTAGATTTCACTGAAAAAATATTTTAAATCAATGTTAAGTTATATAAAATTTACATGAAAAAATTCTTCCCCCTAATATTTAAATGGATAAAACATAATTATTGTTTTCTTCAAGATAACCAACAAAAGTATACTGATACTGCATAATTTTTGTACAAATTGTAACATGTTTTAATATTGCATAAAATACCTGGATTATTTTTTAATGAAATTTTAAGAGAAAAATGTAAATGCTGCAATTTTATTGAATTTAAAAAGGTTATATATACACAAAGCATGTTGAATGCAGTAACTTTAAAAATGGAATAATTATACAAAATAAAATGACTTGTAAAAATTAATGACTATTACAATTTTTCATTATAGTCTTTGTAACAGTTTAATCAAACTTAACATTTTAATTCGTAGTAGCTTCATCTCTGAATTTTTTTTTTTTTTTTTTGTTAATATAATAAAAAAATATATCCAATTTTAAATAATAATCAAAATGTTAATTATATATATATATATATATTAGTTTAAAATAAATTAACAATTACATTTCTGCAATTTTAATAGCATACGAACTATGTTTAGATACATTCTTATAATATATTGATTATATATTTTCAACAAAATTTATGAGTAATATATGTCACAGAACAAATAATTAGAAATGTTTATAAATAATAACTAAATTGTTAGTCACCACTAAATAATAAGGATTAGTCCTTTGATAAAAGATTACATAAATGTAAAAGAAATGCATATTAATCATTTGTAATCTAAATTAATTATAAAATAAGCAAAATACATAAACAGTCTAATTTAATCCAAGAATTGAAATTTAAAAACGCTTATGCTTCAAATAAGAAAAATGTTATAACAATGGAATATCAAATGGGGAAAATTAAAAATAATGAACAAGCCCTATTAAAAATCTGAGCAGAAAGATTACTGTAAAATTATACAAAAGTGTTAATTAGAATATTAAAATTTTTTGCAAAAAAGTACTTTTGAATACAATAGGATGAAAATGGGAAAATTATAATATATAAACAATCAATACTAAATATGGAAAAAATTCTTTACCATTTTAAACATAAGCTAGATTATGTATTTATAAAATAAAGAAAAAATTTCCTTTTTTACAAAATACTTTCCAATAAGTGGTAGAGCACACTATTATATGGCAAAAATTTCTAAACTTTTATCCTGAAGTAAGATAAGTGGTTTCTTATTTCAGTAGGATAAATGTTTAAACAAAAGCCTGGTGAAGTAAGGATTAGTGATTTCGCTAAACATTTCTTAAAATGTAAGCACCAATTCAGCAGTGAGTCAGTATAATTTTTGATGGACAGTGGAAGTTTTTTAGCCATGAAGTCATCTGCCTCTCAAAATTTAAGGAATAATTAGCAAACATCAGGATGAAGAGAAATTCAACTTTAAAATTATTTTATTATAATAAATTTAGAAAATGACTTAGGTAACTAAAACAATGCAGAGTCTTCTTTTTTTTTTATGATACATCTATATAAAATGGAGAATTTTACTCCCAGTAAGATGTGGAAGACTTAAAAACTAAATTTTTCTTTTAACTTAAATGGTACAATAACTGGATATTGTTAAAAAGAACTAGTCACTTGATATGATAATTCTATCTATAAGTTTTTATTAAATAACAAATCTGGCTATCTATTTAAAGAAATTAATCACTATTTTATTGAAAATTTTAAGGTGTTTAACATTTTTAAGAATTACTCACATTTTTAGTAACTTAAATTTCAGGATTATGATGTTCAAATACAAAAATTTCAATTCTTTTTGTAGCTGTAAATAAATGATAAGTTCAAAAATTGACCAATAGGAAATTAAGCAACTATTCAGAGAAATAAGGTGGAAATATAAAAAATAGTGAACATTTAAAAAGTGATAAATTCACAAAACAAAAAGCAAAACATTTTTCTGTGAAGAGTGACAAGTTTAATTGCGGCTCACAAGTTTTTTTATACCTAAAGTATGTAGTAAACTACTAATTAACTCATTCTCATTTTTTTTTCTTTTTGACTAGATTGTGATATTAGGATTGCCCAATAAAAGAGTGACAATACTAAAGACAAAAACATAAGTTTTGTTAATTGTTATTATTTTATTATTTGTTGTTAAATTGTTAGATATTTTACAATTGTTAGTTTTGTATTAAAATATTTACAAAATTGTTTGAAGTCATAAAATAAATTTTCAGAAAATCATTCCTTTAGCAGTAAATTTTTCAACTTCATTACACCTACATAAGTGATGAATTATATTTCTCTACATGAACATGTAACAAAACAGTAATCAATTGTATAAATCTTCTAGATGAGAAAAATAGAAATATATTCATGGAAGAAGCATATCAAAACAAATGGCTGTTTGATTTTTTTTTTTTATTTGCTATGTAACAAAGACATTAAAATACAGAATGGATAATTCCAAATGATATAAGAGCACTTTTTCCCAAAAGCCATCGAAAGAACAGGAAAAAATCATAAATAAATCAATTATGACAATGTAAGCTCCCATACATCAGACTAGATCAGAAGTCTCAAAATTACGGCTCGTGAGCCGAATCTGTCCCGCCAGTATCATTAATACGGTCCACGACAGTGAATAGTTGCTATAATAAGTAGGATAAAAATCATAGAGTGATAATAACTTGGTTTTATTTACTTGCTAGGTAAAGCTTAATGACAAGCATAATATGCAGAAAATTTAACTTAAGCATAACAACAAACAAATAATTGAAATGAATAATCTCACAAACATTAAAAACTAATGAACATCCCAGTTACAATCGGTAATCACGCCAGAGTAAAGAGTATTGTATATGCATGCATATCAATGTTTGGAATGTATATATCTTGACTCAAACACATGATTTTTATCCTGAAAATCCCTCAGGAATGGAAAAGGTAAATTAACACAAATGGAACTACAGGGTATCCAAAAAAATATTAATGAGATTTATGTAATTATGATTCTTCACTGACAATAGTTTGTAATTGCAGATCAATTTTACTTGTACCAACTATTAAAAGAGATTTAAGACTCTCATTAGTTAACTTAGATCTGCATATATTCTTTGTGTATTTCATTTTGAAGAATGTTTTCTTACAAAAGTAAATAATACCAAAACAGAAGATAGCCCACAATCAAATTTATATAAATCAGCATAAGATTCTTATTAAACTCCAACAAAGATTAGTTTTGATATTTGTTCTTAATTATATCACTGCAGTATTAACCAACAATTTTCACTTGAAGTTCTGAGGCTAGGGTTTCACTGTCAATATCAAAAGAATTTTGAAAAATCTTAATCTCATTTGCAATGACATTAAAGTCTGAGAAACGAGTACCAAAATTAATCATCAAAGAACTCAAAACTTTGATTGCAAAATTGATGTAAAACTCAGTTTCAGGTGTGCAGCTGAATATTTCACATGTCTGAAAATGGGTGAAACCTTTTTTTAAGTTGTGGTTGAAAAAATATTATTTTCTACCAGAACAATTTGATATTACTGTATAGATCAGAGGAGTTGGTATTCTCCTTGCAATCTCAGCTTGCTCATGTTTTCCCTCGTGTTGCAGGTTTCTCAAATCGACATAGAATGCTAACTTCACTATTTTGTAATTAAGTAAGAGGGCAGTACTTTCCTTCAAAAACATTTTGATCTAAGCTTGAAATTCAAAAAAACTTTTGACTTTTCCATAAATAAGCCATTGTGAGGCAGTATGATATAATAAATCATACTGCCAATGAGCAGCACAGTATGATTTACCATATTATACTGGTATACATATCTTCAATATATTTGCAGAATTGTCTATGACTTTGCCCAGGGAATTTGATGGAAATTAACTAATATGACTGGTTTTAGAACTTCTGACATACACAAACATTTTCCACACAAGGACTGTTGATTAATGGCACAATGTAAGACTAATGGTTTTGAACCATAATCATTTTCTATTGCCTTTGATACAAATGCAACCACTTCTTTATTTTTACCACATATGTTTTTGACTCCATCAGTTGTAACATATTTCAAGTTTTTCCACTGTAGGTTCTTTTTATTAATGGCATAGTCTCTCTCAACTTCCTTTAAAATATCTTCTCCATAGTAGTGATATGAATACTCTCAATATCCAGAAATTCTTCATACACTTCAAAGCTTTTATTTAATCTTTGATTAAAAATCAACACCTGAACTGTATCTGACACATCTATTGACTAATCCGAGGCTAGAGAAAACTATTCAAGACATATATTTTTGTCAGACAGTTAAGATGATGTATTTTCTGTGATATCTTGTAACCCCTGAGCCACAGTGTTTATTGACAAATTGAGAGTTTTAAATAAATTTGCCTTTTTGAAGCACATTTCTTCAGCAACTGCAATTACGGATTCCCTGATCATTTCTCCATTTGTGAATGGTTTTCAAAGTTTTGCAATTTCAAGAGTCACACGAAAGCTGGCATATGTTGCAGCCTCTTGTTCAGTATTCACTTTCATAAGCAAAGATTGCTGCAATTTTAATCTGCTCTTTAAAGCTTCAAACTTTTCTATCGGCAAACTTTTTCTGCACATTTTGAGTAATTTTGAAAATGTTTTGTTTCATAATGACGTTTAATGTTATATTCTTTGAGAATGTCTATGGTTTCATCACAAATCAAAATAACTTATTACTAGACACAATCACAAAATATTGAAGGTTCCATGGATCTTTGAATGTTCTGAATTCACTGTCTATTTGCTTCATTTTCATACTAGTAAATCAAATAAAAAAATTACAAGTCAAATCAAAATACAGTTACATATGGGTGTTGGTGAGACCAATCTTTTAAACAGCGTTAAGCACTACTTTACTTCACAATAGACACAGTTTCGCTTCCTTTGCCTTCCCTAGACAGACCGAGTCACAGTCATATTGCTATCTTTTTATACTCTAATTATTGTTTTATCTTATTAACACTTCTGTCAACAGAAAAATGTCCCATAAGATCATGGAATTTGATTACTATACTTTTTCTCATACTCTTTGGAATAACATAGGGAAATTTTTCTTTTCCATTTTCATTTATGTATCTAAATAATTGGTTTCTCTTAAATACGTAATTTCTTATTAGCTGTTTTCTGCTTTTGTTCTATCATGATCTTTTTTTCTGGATATTTCTATTAATTATAGTGTTTTTGCCTGAATAAAATTTATGCTATTTTTTTATTATAATAGGTTCTTCCAGTTTTAGTTTCATTTGTTGATGTTTCGATTCGACTTCCGCTTCAGAAAACGGAATACTATTCGAATACCAGATGTGCAATTTGGAGCCAATTGCTCTGATGTTGTTGATTCTTAATTCCATTTGACTTTTTCCAAGTGTGAAAGCAGATGCAACAATAGAGTCAAATCCAAACAATTTTCTCTTTAAGAGAATTATTTTCAGTTTTAATTTAATTGCAACCAAATTCTTAACTAAAGAAATGTTTGATCCCGTATCTATTAAGGTATTTATCGACTGCTCAGAATTTTTTTTTTTCTTCCTTCATACACGCATTTAATGGGGTAAGATTTTCAACATTCACTGTCAAACTATTTTTATCTTTGCTTATGGAACAATGCTGTTGGGTATATCCCCTCTCACCACATTCTCAACAAATTAAAATTTTTCTTTCTTTTGGACAGTCTTTAGAAATGTGCCCATAATCATTACAGTTGAAGCATTTAATGCTATTTTTATCATTACAAAAGCTAAAATTCGTGTTACACTTTTCTTTAGAATAAAAACACTCATTCTTAGGAAACGTTTTTAATTCGCGGCTTTCTCTTACTTCAATTTTGAAATTTTCATTTTTACTGCGATCATTAAATTTGCTTACATAATTATCAAATAAAAGATCTTCTTTCAAAAAATTTCACGTTTTTGTTTTCAGTACAAGATTTTATTCCAAATCTAGCATTCTCATACGAATCTAATTTTTCTGCTAATTTATCTGGATTAATGAAATTGGTCCATTCATCTATGAAGTGATTACGAATGATAGGGAAAACACTTTTCTTTAATTGTTCTGTAATAATTAAGTCCTTAAGATCTTCTAAATTAGTAATTTTAAGACCATCTAACCACTCATTAAAATAATTTTGTAACTCATAAGTGAAATCTTTCCATGTATTCTTAATTGTACAAGAATGTTCATAAAATTTCTACCAAAATCTTTCTGGACTTTATTTAAATCTTTTCCAATAATAAATCCTTCACATAATAGTAATCATTTGCTTTATTGTTCGGTTCGCGGGCAATACACTGGGTTATTTCATACGGTAGAAGTCCTTGAAGATGGAAAACCCAATGAGCTTCATCTAAACCCATTCGTCGCGCTTGTCTTTCAAATAATATAAGATAAAAACTTATATCACCTTCATTCACATCATATTTTTGCATAAGATGTTGCAAATTGCAAGAATCGCGCCTTTCTAAATTAAAATTATTCACATTACTGGCATTTTCATTTTGTAAACGTAATTTTTGTAACTCAAATTCACAAACTGCACTTTCTTCGTCTTGTTTTTGGGCTAAGTGATCTTCAATAATACAATCCAATAAAACTTTAACAAATTCTTCTTCATAATTTTTTGAAATAATGATTATGTTCCTTAAATCTATTACCTTACAATCTTGGATAACCGTTTCACCTAATTCTGTAGCTAAAGTAATTAAATCTATCTTTTTGCCTTTTGCCAGAAATGAAGTCATTTTAGAGCTTACACAAATCAAAAGCGAAAAAATATAAACGATAACTCACTTGCGTATTTTCATTTCTTTTATTCCGTGTAGATGTAACTCATAGTTTCAAGTACCTTTCATCAAATTCTTCCTTTTTCTTCATCCAAGATTAATCCTTACTTATGAGGAGCATATTCCTATTTTTAATCGTAATTCACAAGCATACGAGTTTCGATATTGGAGAAGAAAACGAAACAAGCATTGAAGGGATGCTTCTGAAATGTTAAAAGCCTAACGAGAATTCACTTAACTAATTTTTCATTAAGTTTACTTATGCACATAGCCATGTCAGGACGTCTAAAAGAAAATACTGCACTTCAGTAATAAATAACAAGTTTATTGAACGTTGCAATTTGTCATTCTCTTACCGCCTCTCACGATCGATGTACATTAACTGACTATATTTTGTTCGCCCTCTAGTGGCGATTTTTCGGTTCTCACAGTTTTGACACTTGGAACTAATTGAAGTAAACAGTATGACCTTGAGGCTGGGAAGTTTAGAGACTTCTGGTGTAGACAAAGGAATATTTGATCAACCATAACATCCAATGGATGGATTATCTTTGATTGGAGTAAAAAAAGTGCCTTGAAAAATTGGTTCAAATGTATGTAAAAATTATTGGTTTTCATAAAGAATATTTTGAAAAACAATAAAACTTGTTTCAATCATAAATATTTGCTTTTTAGGCCAGAAATATAAATAATAACCATCATATTAAGAAAATAAATTTAGCCCATTTGGAACTAGCAAGGTTCTATGATAGGAAATCATATATATACTGTCTATATAACATAAGAATAGCTCCCACCAATTTATGACTATATATTGCAAGAGAAACAAGACTTGCTTCATTTTCAATAGATGATACTAAAAAGGAAGGGTCTATTTTGGTGCACTGAACACACTGATTGCAATTTTGGGGGTATTTTACAATTTTTCAAAAAATTGTTTTATATATAACATATTTAATTACGTATTTATAAATCACGTAATTATAACGTATTTAAATTTTAAAAATTAAATTTAAATATAATTTGACTTAATGTTAAATAATGAACAAAGAAAATTGATACAAAATGCTTCAAATCGAATATTTTCACTCGTTTATGATTATTAATATAATGACCACAATTCCACTGATTTGTGAAACACTTTTCAAAGCTTGTGGAAACAGAATTGACAGAGACTTCAATAATAATTCCTTAACATAAAATTCTGCAGCACGATACACAAATTTTGTACTTCGGATTTTAAAGTTTAATATCTTTCAAAGTGAAAGAACATTTTTTGACAATTAAAAGTATTAGAAAAATTATTTAAGAAAACTAGAACACGTGATCAAAAAACAAAACTAAATTAAACCAACAGTAAAATAACATGTATAACTAGTAAAAATACGTATGCAATGTTTAATTTTTTCAAATTCAATAATAACGTAAAGTCTTGGTTGTATTTAGGATCTTAGTATAACACATTAACACTCATCTTTGCTTTCATCTTCATAAGGTACCCTAAACTTTCCTTTTTATTATAACCATTTCAATTTCACTTTTATTAATGTAACATTGTATTTTTAGATCTTGATTTCTGATCTTTGTTTATTTTCTTATACATCTGAATGTTAAGTTGATAAAATATTAGAATTCTGCAAAACTGTAAGTATGTTTTAAGAACTACTGCATCTCTCTCATTGTATTGTTTCTAAATACTTTAAAATAATTTATATCATATGTAAGCAATTGAATTCTTCAATTAACATTTTATCAAAATTCTATATTATTTGGAAAATTTAAGATCTTGATAATGTTTAACTGTAAATCAATGTTTATTGTGGTTTGATTTGTTTGACATCACATTTTTAAATGGTACCAATATACCATTTGTGGATTTCTCAAAAATTAAACTTTAGAAGAAAAAAGAGTGGATGGAATGTGAACCTGGCTACTTATACAGAAACTAATATTAAATAATATCTTTACCAAAGATCTTATTAAAAAGAATACTTGACATCTGAAATAGTGAGCCTTTTGAGAACTAATTCAGTCATCACTTATTACATATTGTCACATCATTTAGTCTTCAACACAATAGGTTTAAGAGCTGCAAATTCCTTTATTTCTATATTTTTTATACAGGTTAACAATTCTATTTCGATTGTAGTTAAAAATGATAAGGAACACATTAAACAAATTTTATTGCACAGTTTCTCAAGTATAATATCGTGCAGAGTTACAACAAAATTATTTGATTTTACTCCTACAAGATCCTCAGATGGGATAAGCTATGCTGAAAACTAGGTAATCTTTGATTAAATCAAATGCATTAATAAATTCTTAGATAATATCAAAGTGAAAATGGTAAGATGAAAAACCCTAAAGAACAAATATACACTAAAACAACAAATTTAACAAGTTAATAATTTCTGTTACATTGAAATGGAATGTCTACTCATATTTATATTTTTCAGAATATTTTAGTTTTTAAATCTGATAAATGTATAATATAACAAACTAGGCTAAAAAAAACTCTAAGATCATTTTGAACTTCAAGATAAGAAAACTACAAACTAATAAAAAAAATAACATAAAATAAAAGGACTCTTAAAAAATTTGGCGATTAAAGAAAAAGCAAGAAAACTTGGTCAATATACTATCAATAAACTATGCATTTCTATTCAAATATTTATCAAATGATTTTTCATTAAATTTAGAATTTCACAAATAAAGAAATCTATAGAAATAATATAGTTTCTTAATTTTTATATTTTTCACATCAATTGTAACACTTATCTCTAGACATTTGCTACATAACTAGCACTCAAAATACAAACATAAAAATGCATATATAGAGAGAATTTATTTATTTAAAGTGATTCTCAGAAATCTTACACAGGTTACAGAAGTGAAGTACAGAAAAAGTGAATAGAATGTTTACCTTGAATAAGCTATTTTGTAGGTTTTGCGCGCGCGTGCGTGTGTGTGTGTGCCTAGCATTCAGAACATTATAGAACCAAACAGTTACCAATATATAAAAATTTATAGAAACAATTTCTTTAAAACCTTTAATTATATTTTTAAATGTTGACAGAGATAAATATTTAAAAATATAAATTTATCTATTAAATTTAAAACTAAAAATTAAAATAAAAACATTAAATAACCATTAAGCATGTTTATAAACAATCAGTTAAAACAAGAATACTTAAACAAAATAAATAGAATAATTGCTTATATTATGTTTTAAATGAGATTTTTTCTAATTTTATTAATATAAACTTCATTTATTACTAAAAACTTTAAATTATTATTAAAAATAATTAGAAGAATAGTTTTTTCAAACTTTTCTTTTTTACTTAATTACTAACACTAAGTAATTTTTGTTTCTTTGTAAGCTTTATAATGGTAATTATTTCAGTATTATCTATCAGACTTTTCATGCTAATTTATATCATTCAAAGTTTGGATTTTAAAATCATTTTCATGAAAAATAGCTTTGCAATATATGCTCAACTTTTCTGTTTCTGTATGACTAAACATTACTGATAAATTTATCAGGAATTAACAGTAAAATAAGGGTCTGTTACTCATTATATTGCTGATACCTCTCAACCCTAAGTCAAGACATCAATAACATATTTCACTACAGTTGAATGATTTCTATTTAATTTACTGGCATACAATTTATGGTCAACAGAAAACATGTTCTACAAAGGATTCACTATAAGAAAGTAGTAAAAATAAGTTAATTACTGTAATTTCTGGAAGAAAAGGGAAAATGGGTTTGAAAAATTTTTTAATAACTTGGAAACAATGAACTAATTTTATTTGCAGAGGTTTCAATAGCATAACAATTGAGAAAACTAGCATGAAATGAAAATATAATTGAAAAATAAAGTCAATCATAGATAATTTTTTAACATACTTATATTCAGGAATATACTTATTTACTCATTAAAATATGTCCATGTGCAAAGTAATCATGTTATAACAAATATCACAAAAAAATAAGGTATTAAAACTAAACAATAAAATTTTAAATTTTACTGAAAATTTACTTCTAACTTTAACGAGGATAACTAAAGCAAACTGTACATCATGTAAAGTCTTCTAATCTGTTCCCTATCCAAATTAAAATGTTTTCAAAACAATCAAATCCTAGTTTAAATTATGTTCTAAAAATTCACAATTCCCATAGTTATCGTGTACATCTTCTGGCTGAATAATCATTTTATATAGAATATAATTTTAACATCTTATGATATTGATATTCTTACAAATTTTCAAACACTTTTATTCATTCTGTAAATCTTAACAAAATATTTTATACTTTTTAAAGCACATAAATGGCAGACAGCTAAAAATTTAGTTTTTAAACACATAAACACTATGGTGTTTTTTTAAAAAAATTACTGCTTTTTTGTAAGACAGTTGTCTCTGTCAATTTGATAATAAATCAAAATAAAATTATACTGTTTTTAATGGGAACACAATATTCTACAATTTTAAATAATTGGAATAAAGACGGTTCTAATGACTGGCCTCATTTTTATTTATTGAGTGCTCCAAAGACTAATGTTTAAAGAAGATCTATTTCACTGTAATTCTTGAAAAATGAAAAATACTTAAGCAGCAAAACTAACATATTTGTTAAATATTATGTTGAAAAACTGATATTTTTTCCAACAAACATAAATATGCATGATGTACAAACATTTAACTTTCTGAAATCTAACGATTTTTACAATTTCTTAAATACAGATATTTAACACAAGTGCAAAAAATATCACTTACAATATTGTTTTAGATAAGTAATATAATTGTTATAATTTTTTATTAATAAGTAAAAACCATAGTAAATACAAAGCACAAAAAATTATGTTTTCCATGACAGATAAGGAGCACATATAGATATTTCCCTTCAGCCCAATAATTCATAAAATAATGAAGCACAGTAACAGGAATTCACCAAAAAATCAAAAAAATAACTTAAAAAACTTTTCAAATCAGAAGTGTGATTAAAGATACAAATTAAAATACAGAAATGCACATAAAGTAAAAAAAATGTATTTAAGAAAGCAAAGAATTTTTCATTAAGAATTCAATTTTTTATAAAACATTAAGATATATAGAAACACTAGTTAACTATTTTTTTACTTAATTCTTTACCGAATTATCAGAGACTGATTTGGCTACAGTAATAAACATACTCATCAACAAGTTCTAATTCATAGAAATATCCTTTCTGAAAAGATAAAAAATTCAGACAACTAACTAAAGCAAGGATTGCTGTCCTGGACTTCTAAATTACAAAATTAATTTTAAGTTGTCAGTTGAATAGAATCATTTACCAAATCGAACAGAAAGTTTGTTATTGTGAAGCAGAGGGGGCTCACAAAGAAGTGTTTTTAACTCTGCCCCAAATTAAACACAGTCGGGCCCTGAGAAGATTGCAAAATTATGTAACATTTAATCACACTATATATGTATATAAGACTTTTTAAATATTAATCAGTTTAATTATTCATATTGTTTCTTAATTAATATATCATTTCATTGCTCTAGTAAAACTGAAAACTATAAACTTAACAATTATTTTCCCATAATTACTAATTAAATATCAGAGTTCAAAAAAAGTTTTAAAAACAAATATTACTTACATTTGTAAAATGATAAATATAATTAAGAAATAGGCAATTATTTGAAAAATTCCCATTATAATATAATTTCAAAATAAAGCCATTCATTTGAATCAACTCTAATTTATTTCATAAAATATCTAATTTGAAAAATAAAATCTGATTTAATAATTATTATCAAATAATATTTTTAACAAAATGTAATTTCAGATAGTAAAACAGCATAAATATATAAAGATAGCATTTTTTAACAAACTTTACAAGAATATTTTAAAAGGATATATTTTTAAAAAAAACTCTTCATTAAGTTTATCAACCCAAATCATGTGCTTCCAGGAATTATAGAAACCTAATTTAAATTACAAATATTCAAAAATATAATCTAAAAAATTGAATATACAGCAAATATTCGATAAAAAAAAATAACAATATTTAATAGTGCTATCCTTTTAATAATGCATAAATTTTTTCATTTATAAAGTGAGGCAAATGTCTAAATAAGGTAATTATGGAATTCAAGACACATCACAACTTAATGGGATATTAAACTGGTGGCAAGAATATTTAGACATAAACCATTTTCAAAGGTCTAACTTAAATTTAAAATAAATTGCTCAGCAATGTTTTGAAAGATGTTATGAGCATAAACAGATCACTGAAAACTGAATTTTTCTCTTTCCTGTAGGAAAACTTTTTTTTATCACAAATCTACAGTTGAGATTTGTTTGCATGTATTATAAGAATAAATAAAAGATAGAAGTCATTGATCTTTAAGGGTAAAGATGAGTCTTAATCAAAAATATATGAATAAGTCTTGTATATGATAAAGTTATTAACTTCAGCCGACCTATGACTGAGTGGTTAGCATTCCTGACTCCTGGGCTATGGGTTCAAATCCCAGTTCGGGCATGGATGTTACTTTCAGTGTTTCTGTCCTTTCTTTTGAGATGATGTATGAATATAGCCCACTTTATAACCGGATTTGTGGTGGTACGGCGTGGGTATTCCTACTCACCTCCGTGACTTGGTTTACACATGTGCCCACTGGGTACTGACAAATAGTAGCAGTTTCCGGCCTAGTTGTGATGAAGGGTTAATCATACATGTGCTCACCATTATTTAAAAAATATTTATTAACTTGAATTAAAAAAGCACACACAAAGCAACTAATCAGAATTATATATAACAAAGTTCCTGCTATTTCAGGAAACATTGTTAAAAAACTACCTCAGGGAATTTTATTAATTGAAATGCCAAATGTTAAACTAAATTCAGCAATTTATAGGCAAAACTAAATAAAGCAGCAACGTATTACTACATTGTATAACAACTTGTTTCATCAAAACACCTAAAGAACAAATGCTCTTTATTATTTTATGAATAAAAAATTGGCTTCTTACAAGAGTACTTCCTCTTATGTGATACTTTTACTGATAAAAACTGATCAGTAAAAATAGATTCAATTGTTTTTTTTAAAAAGGTTATTGCATAAACAAGTCAATGAATTTTTCATTCAAAAGATAACTAAGACAATTTTGAAAGCAATAGGTTGAAAATTTATTTCTCTACTTTTTCATTTTGAAAATGCTAGAAATGTCATGAAAAAAATGTTAATTACAATTAATCCATTAAAAACTTAGATGTAATAACAATTTTAATAGAATTTTAATTCTGACACCATTACTATCAATGACTAGTGATAACGTTTTAATACTTGATTAGTTGTTTAGATAATCAGATTATCTCCAATATCATTGAAAAAGAACTTCCTATAAAATCTTTAACCACTGAACTTAATAAAAATAAAATTAGTTTAAGTAGTTTTGTAAAATATTAAAAATGATTTAAAAATATTCTAAGAAAAAGCAAAATTGATGGAGAAGAAAAACGTTTCATAAATTAATGAACTGACATCTAATGTTTTAGATAAGGTAAAATCAGAAACTGATTAATTTAAGTGTCCAATATTTTTCAATTCATTGCACTTTGTCTATCACAATTTTGAGACCTCAATTGGTCCAGAAAATATTTTTATTTCTATAGCCTTTTTTTTTTATAAAAAATAAAATTAGTTTTTTTTTTAAATATAACTAAACTTTAATAAGCCTTTAATTTTAAAAAATGATATGAAACAGAACTCCTTAATTTTCAAATATTTTTCTCTTTGATTTCATATAAATATATTTAAAATTATACACCAGTAATGATTAGTTTTATTCCTGAAAATATAATTAGATAATATTTATAATTAAAAAACCCTAACACAGATAATAGGTATTAATAAGACTAAATAACTTAAAATTTCCAATAAATTATTGAAATTGGGCTAAAAATAAAAAATTCACTTAGTTATCACAGAAAAAATAATTTAAAAAAACAATATTTCAATAATAAATTTGACATGCTTTTTTAAATAAGTTAATATAAATTAACTATGTATCAAAAATATATTTGAGAAACATCTATTTACTCTGTGTAAGAAGAAATATGAATTTTGCAATATTAATTCAGGCAGATTACAGAAAAACACCCACAAGACTTAAATAACAAAATTTAATGAATGTAAAGACTGTAAAAAGTAAAAATTCTATTAATAAGATTTATATTATTTTTATAACATCAAAAATCTAAAAGTTTATACTTTATCCTGAAAACATTTGACATATTAATGTGGAAAAAATACGGATAGCGAAAAATTTAGAGTAAATTACATAAATAAATATAACAAAGTATGCAATAATCTTGTAAAATTATGAAAATAGTTAAAAATAAATTTGGGGATACACAAATTAAAATATTTATTGACTGATAGAGTAGAACTGAATAAATAAAAAATTTTATTTTACAAATTGTTCCACAACAGAGTTTATTAAACTAAAGCAAAAATGTAAAAGAATGATAAAAAAAAAAAAAAAGCAGGATTAATTTATCTAAATTAAATAAAGTTTGCTGCCTTGATCAGATTTTGGATATGATCTAATAAAAACAGGACTTACAGTTAAAGTGGTTTTCACAGCATAAAGTAAATATTTCCACATTAAGTGAGACTCCAACCAAAAATTATTTACCAGAATACCAACAATTCAGTGAGAATTTAGCCTGCCTAAATTATGAGTTAGCACTTTTGTGTTTCAAGTTTAAAAACAATACATTTCAAAAACACATGCAGATGTAGGATAAAACTTTAAATAAAGGTATTTAAATTACTCTCATGCCTCAGGTAAATACACAAGGAAACATGGGCATAACTAGCCATAAAATAACTTCTGCTATCTAAATATCTGGTTTACTATTTAATGGCGAAAAAGAAATAATTCAGGAATAAATCAAGCATTTTGATAACATTTCAAATTTTCAAACATTTGATAACATTCAGGTAAAAAGCTTGTTGCTACACAAACAGCATTTTTTTTTCTTTTCTTTCTCTGAATATTTTACTGCACATTACAGTTCAAAAATTTGCATATATAGATCTCAAGAACACTATTTTTCCATTTTATCTCCTACCATGCCAATAATTATGTAATCAAATTCTACATTTCTAAATAAATTCTATTTGAAGAGTTTTGAAATTATACAATTAAAACAAACTTAAAAATATTAAGTAAATTTTATCAGGAAAGAGATTTATTCTTGAATATTAAGTGAAGGTAATTTTTATAGAAGAAGAGTTATAAAATTTTCAATTCTTAGTTGAATTCTAAAATGCAGACTTATTCTTTATTTAATAAAATATAATCATAATAACATTTTCTATTTCTTGCTACTTTCAAAATTGTGAATGTATTGATAAAATTGTTTTAATATTCCAATTTATGTGATGCACATTTTATTACATATATAAATTAGTTATGTGTAAACAATAGATTTTCTTTTAAGTGAAATATGTTATTTTTAAGATGCACGAAAAAATATAGAATATTACATCATTCAATATGGTCAAAAAGAAATTGCTTTTATTTTTAAAAACTTAGGAACTTTTCCAATGTTATATTTATTTCTTGTCAATTTTTCCTCAAGGCATAGTGAATTAATAAGCATTATAATATGATCCAATTCCAGAAAGTAACTTCACATTCTGAACTAGAAGTAAGTTTAATGCTTATGAAGCAGTAATCTGCTAAGACAGAAAAAAAAGAAATCAGATGTAACTAATATTTTTTGAATAATAATATAAGGAATTAATTTGTTCATCCAGACTAAAATATAACAAATTTAAACATTTTAATTAATGTTGCCAAAAAATTTATATGTTAATGGAATTATTTATAATGAATAACTTTTAAATATTTATAGTCAACTGAAGATTTGTCAAAGATAATAAGGTATAACTATTAATGAAAAAAATATTACATTACATTTAGTTGTAGTGAAATATTAACTAGTTATTTTCAATGATGTGAAAATGTCATTGTGATATATTGATATATTCAAAAACAATGCAGAAATTTTAAATATAAAAAATATAAAAATTGCCTGCAAGATAAGCTTGCACTAAATAACAGAATACCCATAAAATATAAATGAAATCAGCAAAAGTAATTATATTGAATATTGAAATAATTACAATTTTAGCTATTTTTAAGCAAGTTAAAATTACAACGATAAACAGGTATATCAAATTGAAATGAGAAACTGATACACATAAAAAAAGATTACTCACAAAACAATGTGGTTAATATACTACAAAAATTTAACTATTAATCACATTATTTGTTATATTAGTATACTACTTAAACTGAACATTTGAAATAAATTTGGAATTAATAAAAAAATAATTCACTATTTTAAAAAGGATAAAATAAAAGGTTTCGTATCATTTTATTCAATGATTTGTTTGCGATTCTAGAACAACTTTTCACACATTAATGTTAAATTAACAAAAGTCTATGCTTTATAATGGATTTTGAATCACTCTAAACAGAGACCTGACAGACATCAAACTGATGAACTATAAACCTCAAAGTCCTTACCATTCAGCTATACCAATGTAATTAGATTTCATTCAAATCAAAAATAAAATATAGTATATTTTTAAACAAATAATTTTAATCTCCATATTAAACATTTGATTTGATAATGAAACAGATTCTATGCCCATCTTTTATTAATATGAATAAAATTAGTAGCAATTAGTACAAGTTAAAAGCAGGAAATAGTCAATTTCCTACTGCAATTTTTTCATTACTTTTCTAATTAAGGGCACCAACTAGTATAATATAAAACAACAGATTATATTAATTGATCTACCAATAAAATCTGTAACAGCAATAATAGAAAGAAGCTAAAGTGAAGCTCAGAATCAAAAGTTAGAATAAAATAAAATACAAACGATTTAACTTAAAAAGGATTATAATGAAAAACTAGTCAAGATTCACTGGAATATTATTTTTATATAACATACATAATACAAAAGTTAAAAGATAAATTATGTTACTAATAATTACTTTGTAATTCTTGATTTTTTAGGTATACATTTATTTCAAGAACATTGAACTTTTTTGATATTTTACTGAAATTTATATATTTCATATTATTCATGATAACAGTATAATTTTAAAAAATCAGTATTCATGACATATCAGAACATCAAGGGAAATTTAGTTGAAAGAAATCTGACATTCTGATATATCAAATGGAATTGAAGGGTTAATCTTTACTACTAACTCTATAACAAAGTTTAAAAACAGATTCTCCATTGTAAACTTTTAAGATATTAATTTCATAAAATATTTACTTAACTGTACAAAAATACAGCTGTATCATTACTTAGGTAGAAATATGATATTCAATAACAATTTAAATCACTACAAGACAATAAAATTTAGAAAAAGAATTTTTAAAGTATTAACAATTATTAAATTGTTTTTAAAATATTATTTAAAATAATAAAGGTAATATGCACAATTAAATTTTTAGGTAAATAAGAAAATTATAGTAAAATAATTTTTTCAGTTATTGCGAAACTAAAATATCAGATATTCAATGAATATAAGCTAATTTTCTCTTAATTTTTATCAAAAATGGCATACATTAGAAAATTTTTAAACTTATTTTGCAGCTATGTTCAAAAAGATCTTGACCGGAAACTGGACAACAGGCATCTAATTTACTGATTAAAACAATTTTTAAGGACTTCATTTTTAAAACTGTTAACTGACATTCTTTTATTTTCTTGCATTAAATATCCATTTCTGAAAACTGTATGCATAAATTTAAAAGAAATTCCAAAGATTTTATTTAACAGTTAAAACATGTAAAACCACAAAAAATATGTGAAACAAAATGATACGACTAAAGCTTTTAGACTTTCCAAAACCTGAATAAGAAATTTCTGATTAAAATTTATATTTACTACTTGCCTGAAGGAGAAACAATCACAAAATAATATGCATAACATCTGCTGAAAAAATTTTAAATCAATGCAAAAAGATAATGAAATTCAAAAAATTTTAAAAATTGTTTACCATATAGGAATAATTAAATAATTAAGTAAAAAACTGAATTTGTATAAAAATCATGCCTAAAAAATAAAACATAATAATCACAAGTCTAACCTAGAATTCTTGTATCATCTTTTAATTCTTTAAATTTTTAGTATATTTTATCAAATATTAAATACACCCCCTTTGCCCAATTAAGATAGCATGTAAATGTTCTCAAACCAATGGCCACTGTTACATTTGTTAAGGTACAAGCAGAACAAGAATTTTATTTATTAAAAGTATAATATAAAGAAAACAAAAACATATTATTGAAAAGATTAAGGCTATGAATAATTATTAAGTGTTCACAAGAATATAACTTTTTTGCTCTTTTAGAGCTTACTGATAAAAAAATAAAAAATGTATTTTATGTCAGCACGAAACCCCAACATACATATGAGAAACAAAATAAAATTTATATATATAGAAATCCTAAAACTGTAAGATAAGCTCTCCAAGAAATGAAATCCTATACAAATTCTGATAAATATAAATAGAAGCAGTTCCCTTGATTCAAATCCTATTAATAAAGCATCTTAAAATATGGAAAAAAATAATATAAATATAAAATTAGTATTTTTAAGATAGTTAAATCAAAAACATGCAAACATTTTTTTTTACTTAGCCTGAAAAACGCATGCCACCATAATACAACATATAACCCTATATGTATACATACATACATATACACAAAGATATTTACATAGATCAGAGTTAATGTATTAGAGAAGTTATTATATAAATGTCTTCAACATCAAATTACAGATCTGGGAAAGAAATTCAAAATGCATTTTCTTATACAGTTCTAAAGTTTCATTTCTCAAATGATTTGATTTTCTCATTTTAAAATCATTTTTATTGCACATGGATCAATTTGAAATGATTTCTGGAAAACGACAAGTTTTATCATATACCAGGTTTTACCAGAAACTGAAACTTAACTGGAAAAATTAATTTCAGTTGCAAAGATAACTTTTTATACTAACTTTTGATTATTTTAATATTTTCCCACCAAAAAGATGTTTTTAAGAAATAGTAAGCTTTTACTATAAATCTTTTGACATGAACAAGGTGCTATATCAAATTGAATTGTATTTTAGCTGTTTAAAAGAGCTTCTGCTAAGTCTTTAGCAGAAATTTTATATTCTGAAATAACTAAGTCAAGCATATATAATAAATTAAAAATACTAAAATCAAAGCTATTAATAATTAATGTACATTTCTAGCTTAACATTTTCATTTATATGAATTGTTTCCTCTAAATAAAACCCTTATTCTGTTAGTCTGTCAAAATTTTTTGACACTGAATGGATAATAATCCTATTGAATATGTGAAATTTATATCAGGATATTGGTCTCAGGTTAATTTAAAAGCTATAAACATTTCAAAATTTTGATTAATGTTTGTAATTTATAATTCACTACATTGATAGCATATTAGAAGCACTCCCTTTTCTCATACACATTTTAGAAGGATAAAACTTTACCATTGTTTATTATAATGAATTTACAATATCAAGTAATACAAAGTAATACTTTTACAAAAATCCAATCTGAGAAATTAAACATTTTAATCTTCTTTGTCAAAACCTGAATCTTATCTCAAACAAATTAAATGAAAGTCACTTGGCAAACTTTTATAAATGAATATTCGAGTCCTCATATGTCAAACTGTCCTATGTACCATCTAGTGCATTAATACCTTACTTCTTAAATGATTGTCTGATTTATAGGGGTCCCATACGTAATGTTTACAGTGGGTTACTTTTAGATCCTCTTCACTATTCCACAAACTTCTTTTTTTCTTAGTTGGTGTAGCTCAAAACATCTCTCTGAAGTCTTGTTTCCAAGTACTTTAGCATATGTAGTTTGTATGGTATGTTACAGCAATTCCGACATTATTTATGAGTCATAATTAACTAAAAAATTTTAGAAAATTGAATAGAAATTTCACATTGAAACCAATGACAAAAATTAAAAAGCTTAAATGAACCCAGCTGTTACTGAACATAACTTAACTGCAATATTTTTACACTCCATAAAGAAGCAAGAAAAAAAATAACTTCGAATAGAGGAAATTTAGAGAAATGAAAGCAATTAAAAAACAAGCATCAATATAAGATTAAATAGTGGAGTATAAAACACTTCAGACAATTTAGATTGGCATACTAAAAAAGAGAATTCAAAATATTTTCAAGGATAAAATAATAAATGTTCTGCTTCTATCTTCATTGCATTAATTTAATGTATAACTTTAGTCTAACTAATTCACCACTAAATAGGAAATTATATGTTTTGTATTATTTACATTTCCATATGTTAAAATATAAAACTTATTTTTAAGCCAAAACTTCAGTCAGAAGTGATTTTTTTTAACTCCCTGGAAGTTTTAGTTCATTTTAGTTCAGTGTAGAGAAAACAAGTTATTTTTCCAAAGAAAAAGACTCTTCAAAAAAGCAGGATCCGAGAAATCTGAGTACACATCTTCTCCTGATAAAATTTAATCAAAATAACTTGTTAGCTATTGATTTAAAATTTATTGAATCAAATAAAAAAATGATTTAGAAAACACTGTGGAGCATTTACATCAGCTACCAATTAAATAAAAATTTCTGACTAAACAAATCCAAAACAATAATAAAATAAAAAAATTCAATATAAATACTTAAATTAATATTTATATTGAATATTTTTATTTTATTACAAATATTTAAATTAATATTTATCATTTAAATATTAATTACTGAATTATAAAATTTTTAGAAGCAGTTTATATTTTAATCCTACTACATAAATTTGCAAATAATTAAAGATACCCTGGAGGTTTGGTTTATCACTCAACAGTCATTTTTACATATAAGCACTAATAAGGCTTGGACTTACAATTTAAAGAGGATTTGGAATCCTTACAAACACTGAAATCCCAAGTGGGATTCAAACCTGTGAACTATTAAACAGAAAGCTAGAGCACTAAACAATTCAGCTGTCATCTCAAAGATACCTTATCTAGATGAACCATTAAATAATTACATTATAAAAAATTATTAAAAGTTTCAATAAAAATTTTAAATTGCTTAACTAAATTTTAAAAAATAGGAGCATAGTTATATAATCTGTTTAAGGTGTAGAGTACAAGTATTTAAATAACTAAGCAGCAAAACATAGTTAAATATTAAGTTAATCAAGAGATAAATAACTTATCATTTTAACATTAACAAACTTAAAATCAAGACTGATTTTCCTAAGTTTGGTTTCTGAAAAGACAAAAAATAAATAAAATTGTTACCAAAAAAATATTTACCCAATATAACCCCTAAAAATTTTGTATGTAAATTTTAATGAGATTTCAACACAATCAGTTTTAATATAATTATTAATAAAAAGCCTGCCATCAAGCAATTTGTATTAATTATAGTTATTCTTTCATTAAAAAATAACTGTTTTTCATATTTAAGAATATACTAATCACAATATACATATAAAACTATATATAGATAATAATGCACTAATTTTATGAAACTTACTGAAATGGGATATTTTTAGTCATTAATGCTTTTAATTAGCCTATTTACAGCTATTATTCTTATTCAAATATTTTGAACATTTTTAACATGTAATACAAATTTGTTTGATACCTTAAATCAGAAATTTAATACTATAATATATTACTAAAAAATGTCATTGCTTTTGATATGATTAAAATTATGATTTCAAATGCCTGAAACATTACCAATCTTGATTTTAATAAGTAATTCCTTTCACAGATTTATGTAATGTTACTGTAATAAGTTAAGGTTATTTGAACAATAATAAACAATTAGAAATATTTTCTAAGGATTTTAATACTGACATCTTTTTACAACCTTTTAAGGAGCAATTAAAATATATAACAAGTTTAAAAAAATAAATAGTTCTGCATTTAATGAAATTGAATTAATCTTTTTAATACAATTTGCTAATAAATTTTTATATGTAGTTAAATCTACAAACATTAATTGCTCACAATGAATATCAATTAACTAAACCTACTAATGAAATAAACTAGTCTAGCAAATTTACACATATATAGTAAAAAAAGATGATAACTTATACGCCTACGATTTTCTTTTTCAACTTATTTCAATAAAATTATCATTCTCCTGATAAAATATAGATTAAAAAGGAATTTAAAGTTTTGTAATTAAATGGTTACTATAAGGCAATGCAAAAAGTTGAAAAAATTGCTGAATTCTGGATTTGAACTTCTAAAAACCTAAATATATCATAAGACAAAGTTTGTTTTAAATAATTTACGATTTAACAATGATCATCCTTCAATATTAAAATAAAAAACAAACCTAATTAAGGGCAACAAATAAAATTCATCAGTTCATGGGTTTTCACAGCACATATAATATAATCCTAAAATAATAAAGCTGAATACTATAAATGAAAAACACTAAATATCTTATTTTATACTCTCTTTTAAATATTGAAAATTTTGGATTATAGTTTCCATTCACACTTCATAAACTTTCAAATGTAAACAATGGAATTCAAGTCCCTGAAATCCAACATAAATAGTAAAATAATGTCATTAAATGCAAATTTTCTTTTTTGTGTCAACAAAGAGAAGATAATATTGATGAAATAGACTAAGAAAGTTTTGTAGTATAATTTTAAACGTCAATTTCAAATAGTTTTGTCTTTGGTTCGAATTTTGTCATATCCACAACTATGTATCATTACTAACGCATAAAAAAAGTATATTATCCCTATTGCACAATGTATATTAAGTGTATATTCGTTGCATGTATGAATAATCATAACGAAACTTACTTGACCCGACCACCACAGCGATGACATCCAATTCCTTGCCACCCCTGGTCGCATATACAACGGCCTTCACTGCAAACTCCGTGAACGCATTGTACATCGTGACACTGATACGATGTTAATGCAACAGTTTCAACAGAAATTAAAATATAAAATGACAAATTAATAAACAAGTAAGCAAATGTCAGGAAATCTCGAAGCTTGGTTTGTTTTCCATGCGTAGAAAAAATCATTACAATTTCCATCATCGCCCTTCCATTGCTGCACAATACCGTCAAGCATATTCTTTCCCCAGTAGAAACAAACAAAACATTATTTCCATGCCAAATGTGACATTTGTCGCCAAATTGAAAGAATGTGCCGAAATCATTTCAAAGCAAAAACTTCCCTTGTTATTAAATATTTTTAGCATATAAAATGTATAATAAATTAAAAATTAATTCCTTTTTACAGATTTATACTATTGTCAAATCTGGAATGTAAAGTATTGTCAGCTAACTATAATTGGAATAGAAAATTAAAACTAAATTATGTTTAACATTTTTTTTCTTGTGTATTCATTTTATTCATACGAACATAAAATTTTACATTACATAACTTTTTTCAGGATTTTATAATAACAGACATTACCAGCAAAAAAATGTTGATTGAGGGTTACAAGAAAGCAAACATGCTAATATAAACTGAAAAAGCGATAAAGTGCCAAATCTGTATACAGTGTCATCGTCAAACTACTTCCGTGGATCAGGGAATAATAGAGGACGCCACAATCGAGATTTGACACGTAAGTTCAATAACTCAAGTAAAAAAGGCTGATGACCCAACAAATACGAATACCTGAAAATATAAAAAATAATTTATTAGTGTTTCTCCCTTTAAACGTCATCAAGGTGTTTTCTGACTCTATTTCATTTCTTGATAGAAACATTTTACCCCTGTCACTCTGGAAATCAAAATATTGTTAATTGGCTATTGGAAAATATTCCAAATGAGAAAACGTTTAATTTGTAAAAGTCATGAAAAATACGTATTATATTATTTTTATTATTACTCAATCAATAGTATTTCCTATTTGAGTTCTTATATGTAGAGGGCATTCAATTAATCTTTCTGACGGTTTAAAAAATAAGAAATATTTCAAACACTCGTTAAAGATACATAAGATGTTTTAATTATATCTACTTTTCAATAGCATTAAATAAAATAAAATTTTAAACACCTAACATTTAAACTTCAATGGGTATTCCTTCCACTTTAATATAACTATGGTCAAATTTAGAAAAATATTGTTAATTCTAATAAGTAAAGAATGCCTTTCAATAGAGTATCTAGATACTTCCTAAACAATATATTAATGTGATTCCTGTCTTCCCTGGATTATGATCAAAATAAAATAAAACAATTTTAGCTCCTAAATCAAACAGACAAAATTAGTTTTTAAACTGTATAAAATTATGGTCATTACTTGAATTAGCGTCACGTACTCTGCTATTTTAATTCCTTACAAGTGTAACAAATTATAACACTTGTAAGGAAGCATAATGTACTAAATTTTACAAATGTTAAATAAACACGAAAACTCACCGTGACCGCAAAATTTCTATAATAATTAGAACATAGCGGTGCACAAATGAAAGACAGTTCTTGTTGATATTCCTTTAAAAAGATATATCAATCATCTGATTTTTGGCTTCATTAAAGTCATATTGAAACCTCTCAGTATTATTATTCATCTTACATAATATTGCCACTTGCGTTGATAGATATTAAATGATTACAAGTAGAGTACGAAACCGCCGGACTCTTAACAATGATATGATTTGTATGGACTACCGGGCAAAGTTTCAGCAACTTCTTTCATCACTAACAGTCTACAAGACAAATGTGTAATATATCTGGTCATCAAGGGTTGTTCAGCTAAATTGTAAAACCTAAGCTTTAAAAATAAAAAAGACTCATTTAAAAAGGAAAGAATGCCTTCACATGCAATTCGATAGTGTTCGCAACAACATTTACTGTCAGAATGCTGATCATGGCTTTGGCTTTCCTCGATGTATTACCATAGATACCAAAAGCTTCTTTGCTGATGCGATCACTAACAAACATATTTAGAAATTGAATTATATAGTATTTTCATATAATTCTAGACATTGAATATGAATTCCGGAATCATGGTGGCCTAATCCATATTTGATGGTATCATTGAGATCCTACATTGGCAGCATATATTTGTCATCATTCAACTGATCTATCACCTAGAGTATGAGTGTGAAGTACCAATGAATATATGAATTATTGTTGTGTGTCTTATATTCTTCTTTCCAGTACTTTCAAGAATAGCTTTAGTATGAGAGCTAATGGTTGTGCAATATCTTTCACAAATCCATGCAGTTAATTTTCAGAAAGAAAATGCACAATCACATATTTTTCTGTTTGTCTATGACAAGCGCGTTTTCTTCATCAACTGGAAGTGCTAAATAATAGTTGTTGAGTTACTGGAACACTATCAGTTATCCTTATTATTAAGCTGTCATCAGTTATTGTTATTCTTTCATTTTGGGTGACAGCTTGAATCCATGCCAGAAGTAGATGAACGTATCACTGACTTCTACTTTTTGTAACGGTCAAACTCTGAAATAAATCCTTCAAATATTCTAAAATTTTAATCGATTGTTTTCCTTTGTATCAATCAATTTTACTTCAATGTAGCATCTCTTTGTTGGTGCATCAATGTTTTTGTTGCAGAAATTATTTCTTAATCAGTTTAATCTTTTAATGTTATAGCTTTCTTAAATTATTGAGGAAAATTAGTGCAGATGAAGCAGTTTTAAACTTTAATCACAAACTGTAAATAACAAAGACTTGAGTAATGTTTTTAAAAAATAATGGTGTATGAATAATTTAATATTTCTCTTAAGTAATCAACATCATAAATGACGTTAATAATTAGATTTCAATTTGAAAAATTAAATTGTTCAGAACCAGATAATAAAGAAAAATAAAATTTTATATTTTAGCTTTATTGATTTCAAATTGGAAGTAAATTGCAATTTTGCATTCCAACCCAAACCCAGTGAAGAAATTGCTTAGAAATATTTTGTATATAACTGTTAATTTGTATACAACTGTATATTTAAACTCATAATTTGTATACAACTATAATATTTAAATATGAAAAGTATTCTTTTTTTTTCTCTGCTTTGTTGGCAAAAAATTTCTACTTCAATTTCCGTCAATTAATATTTCAATTCAGAAGAGTTTTCTTCAATAGTTTACAAGATTTGTGTTTTGTGTTTAACAGTTGTTAAGGTTGAGGAAATGTCTATCATCAGTTTTCTACCTATCCCGAAACTTCGAATTCAGCGGATCCACTTGCAATTAATTCAAAGTTCAATCTCTAAATGCTAAATGTTTTAATAAAACTTGATATGATTACATTAGCTGTAACGAGTTTTCCATAGTTTCAATAAAACCACTCAGATCATATAACCAATTTTACCGTAACCATAGTAAAAACTTTTGCATACTAATAATTTGACTGAATGTAAGCAGTTAAAAAAATAGTAACAAATTTTATAATTATCTTTATTAATGTCAATGAAAAGAATAAATTTTAGCATTAAATAATGCAAAAAAATTCAAAAATCCTGAGGATTTTTTATTAATCCCAATTTTTCTTAAAACGATTTCGTTCCAACACATGATTTTAAAAATTCTTGTGCAATAAGCTGATTATCTGAGGAAATATCGATAAAATGACGTTATATGACATTACGGAAAAAGAAAATAATGTATAAGAAAATCATTTTTTAGTCTTAAGAAAATGCACCTCATGGTATTAATTAAATAATTCATCTCTTCATTATGTAATGGACTCTGCGTTTATTTATTTACTTACTTGTTTAATTTATCAAAAGATAATGGAACAGCCTATGTTTATCACAAATATGATTTTACTGTAAAGTAATCATAGATTTAATAAAAGTACTTTTACTTCGCAATATTTCCCAAAGGAGCCTTATTTTAAGCAAATTGTTGATGAAAAAATCATTGAAATTAAATAAATTTTAGATAATTCCATCAAGTATCGTTACAATAAACCGCAAAGTACTCTTTTTCTAATGTTCATTATAACGAAGTTTTCATTTTATCCTACTATAAATTAGATGTTGCAATCAATAACATTAAAATAATATGTCAACCCAAGGCTTAAAATGATTTAAATTAGTTATAAGCACTCAAGAGATTAAGTAGAGGCAAAAATATGAGTATGCTTCTTTCAACTGATTCAATCGAATTTCAGCCAGGAAGCTATCGAATTAAAATTATGTATGTTAATTTTTTAAAATTAGTCATGATAAAATAATTTGAAATTCTTTATTAGTATTCTTATTCTAATGGGAATAAAATCGCTATATATTTAATAAGGAAAAATTTTAAAATAAAATGATTAAATAAAATTAATAATTAAAATTTTTAAAATAAAATGATCACGTTTGTTATTTTAACTGCTTCTTGTAAAAAGAAAAAAAATTTTGAGAAGTCTTAATGAGATTTTTAGCAATTGGAAATTAAAGAAATTTAAATAATTCTTTTTTCTACTCATATAATCGTTTTTATAGAGTAATTTTTACTTATGAAAATATCTGTATGTAAATTAAAAATTATTGCGCAATATTTGTTGTGGATAGTAGAAAAACGTAAATAACTCCATATTTTGTATGTAGAGAGAAAAATATTAAAATGTATATAATTGAAAAAGGAAAACACACATTGTTGGAAAAAAGAGCTACAACAAAAATATGTTTGGTTCATTATACCTGAATTTTTGTCTGTGAAAGTTTATTTAAAACATATAGATTGATTTATAAAAACGTTTATCCGAAGCCCTTTATGGGAAATACGCTATAATTAGGAATCATATATCGTCTTAATTACAATGGATATACTGACTATACTTAAAATTTCCACTTGCTTTTTCAAAATTAAATCAATAAATGAAAAAATTAACCCATACGTATTAAAAATTGTTGGTAACTTAAATAACTTCCTCTATACTCTGTTGCAAAACTCACACACACACACACATATATATAATACATATGTATATATATATATATATATATATATATATATATATATATATATATATATATATATATATATATATATATATATATATGTATATAGTTACAAATTTAGAACTATATATATATATATATATATATATATATATATAGTTCTAAATTTGTAACTGTGATACATGTGGCTTAAGATTTATTGTAGTTAACAAAATATCACCCAGGATCATTAGTGAATGGATAAAAATTCACATCTTTTCTGATTACAACAAATTTTGATTGTATTTGAATCATATACTTTACAATCACAAATAAATGAATTCAAAAATAAACAATATTTTGCAGTTGGTGATATTATCAAATTCTTATGGGTCATATGATATCAAACTGTCAAGAGGGTCAGGCATCGACTAGACGATATTTAGGCATATACCATGTTTTTCTCATAACAACGTTAACAGCGATAAAAATGCTTTTTTTAATCTTTTATTAAATCCTCAGATTTAGCTCCAATGGAACATAATTCTTGGAAGTAGTAGGAAGGAAAATTCCATTCGTCTCCGAATATTATTGAACTGGTTTATCAGTTGTCACATTTATGGGAGAATTTGACTCATGGAAAAGGACAGCCTCTGTAAGTCGTGAGACCCGAGCACCAAAGGTAGAGGACTGACTTAGCTCTGATGCCTGTAGGCTTTAGCTGGATAAAATGGAATATCCTTCCCGCCTAGGGTGGCCCTACCATGAGTAAGTACTCCCAACGTACTTCGCCTATTCCACCCAGTGACACCCCCTCGCCACGTCGAGGCAGCCTACAGGACTAGAGGGGGTAAAACACCTGAAAGGACTTATATTCGAGGGGTCTCAAGGTGCACCCGAATTGTCCTAAATGTCAAAATGAACCGGCATCACCGGCAGATATCCTTGAGTGCCAGGGGTTGTCTCTTGTGGACCTATATAGGTCTCCTATGTTTGTTTTCGACTTTCTGAAAGTAAATGGACTCGTAGACCTCGTCTAATATATTCCTAGATATGGAGACTAGAAAGAAGAAGAATGGCAGAATATCCCGCAGAGGTAAAAAACAGATTTATTATCATATCGAGTAGCAGCCAAGAGTGGTTATACAACCTACTGATGCTAATATTTTTTGAGTTGATAATAAATAAAATATTTTTTGTTCTTTATATATAATCATTTGCCCATTTATTCGAATAATATACAAGTTCTGAGTTTCACAGCTCAATCATTTTTACTTTCATATATATATATATATATATATATATATATATATATATATATATATATATATATATATATATATATATATATATATATATATATATATATATATATATATATATATATATATATATATATATATATATATATATATATATATATATATATATATATATTTACTACTGAGTATACTTCCGCTATTTCAAGAAAATTATTGCTTATAAGATATTTTACTAAAAATTATCACTTTAATATGAAAACTTCAATAGTATTTTAAAAAAATGAGTCTTTTATTGAAACACGTTTACAGGATCTAAAATTAATAAATAATTTCTAATTTGTAAATTAATTTGTAAATAATTGATTTGTAAATCAATTTAATCTAAGAAAAATAAACATTTCTTATTAGTATGCTACATTTGAATGAATAGAATAAATAATGAGTCGAATTATAAAAGATAAGATAATTTTATGAAAATAATATGTGACACAGAAATAAAACCACTCAGCAAAAATCATGCAGTAGTGTGAGTATTTACTTACAAAATTTCTTAATCATATTTTCCCTACGCGATTAAAATAATAATGCAATGCACTCTGATTACATTATTAACTCATCAAGAAAGTTCTGGTGTAAAGAATTTTCTTGATGAGAGACAAAATCGAATTCCCCGTTCGAAAAATGTGATCTACCATGTCTAAGTAACTCTATTATTTGTAGAAAAGAGGCACCATTTATCTTCCTTCAGACGAAAGTCTATGATCGATTTATGACAAATTCTTATTTTAAACTCTGTCATCCATTGTATTCAAAACGAAACTTTCATGAAAAGAAAATAATTTTCTCCTATAAAAGTGAGAAATAACATAATTTTATTTGATGAAAAAAAAATACTCAAGTGCATCAAAATTCTGATGATAAAATGTGATTCTTCTTGTTATATTTTTTTCAATTATTTTTTTATAGATTTTGAAATAATTTTTAAAATTGAAGAATATATAAAGGAGTTCAAAAATAAAACACACACACAGATTCAACATACATAAAACAAGTTCACTTGAGGCATGCTAAATATGTGAATTCCTGAATCACGGAATAATTTAATATTTTAAAACTTCACTCTCAATATATTTTTTTGAATTTGAATATTTTGAACATTTAAATTGATATTGAAAATAATTATTTAATAACTATTAATGAAGATACTTTTAAATATTGTACACGTTAATGTTTCCTTGGGTCTTATTCCTTACGAATTCCTGAGTCAAGAATCTAATTCGAATATTTTAAGCATATATAATATTGACATCAAAAATAATTATTTAATAACTATTAATTAAATTAATTATTGTTTAATAACAACTAATTATTCAATAATTTTTAATAATCCACATATCTGATGTTTTAAGAACGTTTAAAACCAACTTAAATTATTTGATCATTCTAATATTTAAAATGTAGATATATATATATTACTCAGCAATAAAGCTATATGAATCTAAATCAACCCAAGCTATATACAACTATATCAACCTTTTTAGTAATAGATTTAATCTTAAATAAAAATGTTTCAAATTTAAGTAAATAAGTAACTTGTGAGTTTAACAATATAATTACATTTGACTGATCAGAATTTCAAAATTTAATGTGCATTATAAAATTATTGGGAATATATGAAATAGTGTAGTTTCAACCATCATGCTCTAATTACCCTACATTTGAGCAGTTTTCACATTTGGATAAGCTATATTTCACATACAAGTCGAAATTAACTTTTCAAACGGTATGAAAAATTAAAGTATTTTTGAAGTATAAATAATGTAGAAAGAAGTGAAACGCACAATTGTTTATTTCGCATCTAATATATGTAATGAAAACACCATCAACTTCCAAAAAATCAGTGTTATTCAAACTGTCATTTTTCTACTGCCTTCCACTTTAGTGCTTCCTTTTTTGAGATTCTCATTAGTTATTTTGAAATGTTTTATTACTCTAGCAGGATTGAAGAAAGAAAGACACTTTAATGCAGATTCAGCTGCTCAAATATGCAATGATATTTCTATTAACATTGAAAGTAAACTGCTGTACAGTAACCAGTTAACTAATGCTCAAAATATTGTTGATGTCATGGAAATATTTTGCTTTGAATTTTTAAGCAGAGGATTGTATAGCAGCATTATTTTACTACCATTTATTTTTCTTAAAAGTTACATTTGCGTATCGTGATTCTCATATTCATTCATTATAAGAAATTTTAATATTGAAAAAAATTCAAGTGGAGGATAAAGGACACAAATATTTTTTATTTATACATAGAAAAGCAAGCCGTTACGAGTAGCTCAAACCATTAAATTTTAGAGATGAGAGAGATTCTGAAAAATTTCCAAGAATACAAATTTATTATCTTGAATATTTTAGAAAAAAATAAATCACTTTTTAAATTTAATATTATAAATTTGCAAGTAAAATTTTAAATTTATAAAATTTTTATAAACATCTAAAATGCTTTTAATTTTGATTTTTTAATGAGCTTTAATAAGCATTTATTTATTTATTTCGCAAGATATCAGTGAAATTGTAGTTTACTTTTATTTCAAATCTGTTTGATTTTATCTTTATTCCACAGAATTCCAAATTCTTTACTCAAGTGATAGTTTTATTCAACTATAACAAGTAAGCTTAATTTTTTTCCCTTTATTTCAAAAGAAATTAAAATGTTTTTTCGATTGTAAAGTAATATTTTTCCGTCAATATCATCTTCCGATAACTACAATAAAATATTTTTGAATTAATATGTTTTGCAGAAATTATTAAAGCATATCTTTGTACTTTAGTTTTACTTTTATCTTATTTATTTTTGTCAGGAAATCTGCGAAACATGTAATATAATCAGATAGCTTTAAGATTAGTTATTTTTTTTATAAAAATGACAAAATGCGATCACAAATTAAATTTATAAGACATTGATTCTTAATATTATCAAGGGCAATAAACACCAATAAAAGTTAACGCTCATATAACATTTGAAATTTTTCATACAAGAATGCTTGGTTAGAGGAACGCATTATTATTGCAAAACAAGTTAACATTCCTAATATTTACAATCAGTTAAGAAATTATACTGCCCCAAGCATTTATATATTCAGTATAAAATTAAATCATTTAATATTTAAGCAAGTATTAAATGATACAAAATATGTACACGTTGAAACGCGCGAAAATCATTGTTTTTGAATTAGAATAAGCACAATTGGAAAGTAAAACAACTCCCTTTTTAGAATATTCGAATGCAATTTTCTGTTTCAAAAGAAAAGAAATATTATACTGCCGACCGCCCTGTCTAGTGGTCAGAGTGCATGACTGCGGTTAGGGAGGTTCTGGGTTCGAGTCCCGGTTCGGACATGGATGTACTTTCTCTCTCTATCTATCCTGTATTTGTCCTTTCTGTGTATGAATGAGGTGTGAAAGGTTGCCTACCCTATAAACGGGTCCCTATGGCATGTGTGCACTGAAGCAGTCGGACTCCACACCTAATATGGTTCAATATGAAAAAGTGGAGCAGCGCACTCCATATTGTCAGCCTAGCTGACACAAGAGAAAAAAATGTTAAACTCTTCATATAATCATTAATGTTAAATGCTTTATTTCTGCTTTCTGTGTTATATCAAAAATTCATTTCTTCGGTGAAGAAATTTAGTTTTGGAAAAATAATATAAGGAATTTTATGGCATATTACACATAATCCTCACGTTTATTGATTTAATTATAAAATGACTTTTCCTTTTGATAGGTTTGTCGCTCAACGGTTATATTTTGCATATCAGAGTTAAATAGACAGGAGCTTGCAAATTTTAAGTGGTTTCCAAACCACTGCAAGCCTGTAGTGTTATTCGAACTCACGAACTTGAATTAAATGCCACAGTGGAAACCATTTGGCTACCAGTTCGGCTTCGACATCTTAGGAAGAAGGTGTCACTTTCATTAGCGGTTCTAATCAGTTCGTATTAACGAAAAGCGTTATGTTGAGAGGCTTTATACAAGTTAAAGGTTTCTTTGGCTTCAATATTTCTCCGGTGGGGTGGTGTGTCCCAGAGGCATCGTCCTTTCGCTTGATCATGATTCAAAAAGACTTTTGATGCGGAAAAAGCCTTTAACGGTTCTGATTGATAGAAATAGGCAGCCGGAAACGTGTTACAATAACCTAACCTGGATTCTGTAAAAGGTTTCCATTGCATTTTGTATAAGGATAAACTTATCTTTTCTCTTTAATTTGTTCTATGATAAAAATAGAATAATTATTCTACTAAAATTTTTATTTTCTGCTATCAAAAGAACTATTTGATATTAATTATTCATGGATTATCTCTCAATATTTCTTAAAATCAGCCGTTCATTAATATGTTACATATTACATTTACCTGTACTTAAAAATGAGAGCCTCATATCATAAAATAGTTGATAAGTCCTCTATCAGTTAAAGGAATTGTGGTTCATATCGTGAATCATGTCAGCGTACGTAAATATTCTACGGGGCTAATCGACCTCATCAATCATTTCCAATTTTCAACTTCATGACATTGCATTTCCATTTCTTTAAATGTAATTCTTTCGAACTTAAATTCGTAATTACTCAGATATGAGATTCTTTCAATTGAAGTGTTGCGAAATATTCTGCGAATTGATGTTTTTTCTCCTCTCTTTCTTTGTTGCTAGTCTAAAAATTTCTCTTCTGTCATGTGGGTTAATAACTTTCTTTTTCCCTTATGTCTGTCTTTTCTTTTTGATAATGACATGCTTTTATAAATTTGAGATTTAAAACGCTTAAGAATATATTCCCGATTTTCATTCTAAACTGATGAGACTTTTTGAAAGCATATTATTTTATTCTCATTAAATAATCAGATATTTCTTTATCCCAAGGCATTAGGAACCCAAGTAGAAATAACAAATCTTACTGTCTCTACTTACAAATCACATATTCGAATGTTTCTATCATCCAAAAGAGTTTTTGTACTTTCACAACTCCTTTTTTTAATTATCAGGAACAAAAATGATAGTTTAGTTTTAATTGTTCATCAAATCAAAGCATTATTTTAATTGCGTTTATATGTATAATTAAATACCCCATTATATATTTTTAATAGCAACACGAATATAAATGTATTGTTTTCAAAAAATTGTGAGTAACTTACTGCAAAATACAAGTCTATTTCGTTTAAGTAAAGATAAGAAAAAAAAAAAAAAACATTAAATCAATGCGCTTTGAAGGTTTGGGACTCGAATCTGATTTGGTATACTTTCGCTTGATTCGTAAAGTTTAGGAGCGTCCCCCTTCTCCCCCAATGATGTCGTTTTAAAAGTATACGAAAAGTATGACTTCTCATTCTTTTTTCAAACTGATGCTAACTCTCTTCTTGGTCTCACACTTTTTTTAATAAATTGCAAATCGTTTTAGTAAATTTCAATGATATATATAAGTAAGTTAAGAATATACAGTCAGACTATTTTATTTTCTCTTACATAGAAATTGTTTATTTTTCTGCTTATAAATGGAATAAAAATGCTATATGAATTTAAAAGATAACGAAGTGAAAATTTTTAATTTTTTACCTTTAAAAATTATATTTAAAAATTAAAATTTAGAATTAAGATTGTGTGCATATAACTTTTAATTAGTGTATCTATAAACATAACATTAATAGTAAAATTCATATCAACATGTAATGTTATTAATTCATAGAATAAACCTAATTATGTTAATTTAAATAAATTTAAAGCAATCAAAGCTGTTTTCTCATCAATTGAAAAAATTCAAAACTTATGCAAATAAGAAGTTAAAGTAAATTTAAAAAGTGGCACAAAAATTGTTGATGATTTATAAAAATAATATCTGTGCGAGTGGTAAACAAGAACTATATATTCTAATCATATTTAGTGAATTTTTCTCTTGCATATTTAAAGAGCAAAATATTCACATGAGGTTTTACAGTAAAATTTTGTTTCATGTTTAAATTATTTTAAGCTTCGTATTCTGATTATTTTGAATTTTTGTTTTGTTAGTGCAGGGTATATTAACAAAAGCAATTAGCTAATCTAGGAATTGAATGTAATTAGTTGTAAAAAATAGCAATAAGTGCATTGAAACTGGATATGTTAACTTATTATTAAGAGGATTTTCTGAAGAAAATAAACGTCGACCTGACAGCTAAATCGTTAACGTCTATACGTAATCCACACGTATCGTATACGTAATCCACAATATGTGAATTCGAATCCCTCTTTACGTATTAGCTCGCGTTTTCGTAGTAGCTCGCGGCATTCCCCTTAAACGGTAGATCTCATAACTAAAAGCCCTTTTTTGCAAAAAGTTATTTTGAACGACAATAAAACAGAACCAAGGAAATAAAAGTAGTAACCTAAAAGGCAAAGAGCAAGTAACACTGTTATGTAAAAAATATACAATATTTTATCCTTCTCTGTAGAAATCAACACAAAACTGAACTGTTCTTTTTAATTTGAAAATTAGATATACAGCTCAACTCCAATAACTCTTAGAATGGTTACTGCGAGCGTGTTTTGGGAAGTAAGGGACTCTACCATTTTTTTCCTGACAATTTGATATTTTATATGATTTTAAGAACACTTTAGATCAGATACAGTAATACTGGATAGTTTATTTTCTAATAAGTTCGCATGACTGTTAATTCGATACTAAAGTAAGAAATTGAAAAATATAGTATATCAAAGTTATTAAAAAATTTTATTTGAAAGATATACATAAAAAATAAAAAGCTTTAACTCAATAAGTTTAAAATTAAGTTTCTTAAGACCAACTCTGAAATGAAAATTAGCTTAAAATATTTCAAATAAAGAATTATTCCAAAAGAACATAAAAATGAATATAATTTTCTTTCAATATAATTACGCTTTGTTTCTAAATTTTGGTTCGATAATCTTTGATTAGAAAAAAATCCAATTTCGGAATAAAAATTATATTACTTGACACCGCGTAAGAGTCTTATAATTGAAAACAGTTGTAAGAAAATTTGACATCCACTTAGCTTTGATTTTTTTTATTTGTATATTTTTTATTTGTTTTTTATTCGAAGAGACATTAGAGCTAGTTTTATGGGAAGGCATCACTTTGACACATTTTAATCTTATTTTAAGAAAATTACAGAACTTGATGACATTTTTATATTACATTTTGTACTGACTTTTATTCGTAAATATAAATTTAGGTCTATATTCTTCATCAGTTTTAAAATTTTGAAATTCTCTCTATCTGGTACATCTATCTCTACAGATATGCGTCAGTTTGACGCGGTCATAGTAAATTTTACACTAGATTAGTTTCCCTCGTGCTGAAATTACGACAATAACATGTATACGAGGTTATCGGTGACGCACTATCTTAAATGAAATTAGCCCGATAAGCGAGAGCCACGATAGAGACGCAGAATGTGAACTGCAGTCAAAGGGCAGCGTCAGAATAAGTATTTGTGTAAAAGATGATCAGAACGAATGGAGGATATAATACACTAAATTATTATTAAATAATAAAAATTTTAGAGGAATATTTATTTCATATTTTCATTTTCTACTTGTAGTGTTTAATTATATTGCTTTCTAATGGCTATTCTTCCTTGAAATATAAGTATTCATTAAGCGTCAAATTGACACGCGTTAGTAGAGGTAGGGAAATAGAAAATGTTCATAAGCTTTGGTCGCATTCAAACGTTGTAAAGAAGAAAAACCAGAAAACTCCTAAGCAACACCCAATAAATGTGCATACAGACACTTAATGTTTATCATCCTTCCCATCATTCAACAGTGGTTGAAATCGAGTTCGGGAGATTTTAGTTCGAAGAGAACAGTTCTGTTACAAAAACCAGTGCAATTCCTAAGTCTTAAAATTTAAACTCTTTTTGATTCGTTAAGAGCTCTTAGAAATTTTCGTGCATATTCAAAACTGTATCACGGTCTATTGAAAAACTGCACGTGATAATGAGAAGTAAGCTAATGAACTCTGAGTCAGAATGAGAATATGGGGAGGAGATCAAAATACGCCCTCAAATACTCATTGTGTCTGATTAATGGTAGTCGCTTTAGGTAGGGAAATCTGATTTGCACCATGGGCGTGATAATATATATATTTGTGTGTGTGTGTGTTTTGAGGACATTAATGGTTATTTTGCCAGTCCATGACTTCATATGAAATACTGTTTAACAACAGCTACAAAAAATAAAAAGATAATAAAATACAAATATATTATATGTTTATTCAATTTTAATTTGACGAAATTCCTGTCTACAATTTTGTAATATATTATATTATAAATGCATGGAATGAATGACTGTATGAATGATTTTAAGTTTATCAGCATTTGGTGATTAAATTAATGTAGAATTATATTGATTGTCTTTATAAATATTAAAATTATCAAAACCATCACGTAAAATATTACGTGAAATATCACGTGTAATACATATATAGCTAAAATTTGTTTTCATATCTTAGTTCAAATTATTTTTTAACAATATATAATCTTTCTTGCTGATATATTTTAAATTTCAATTTATACCTTTGTAAAACAATATATATATATATATATATATATATATATATATATATATATATATATATATATATATATATATATATATAAACTCTCAAAGTCAGTACTTATACTAAAATAAATGTGGATATATTGCTCCAGATAACACCCAAATTCAAAGTTACGCCCAGAAAAATGTTGTAAATGGACTTCGGAATGTTATCAGGCAAAAGAATGATTAATGAAATCGCCCTCCGAAAATCTCGTGATTCACACCGTTACTGTTCTTCCTTTTCTTTTGCACTTTGGGGAATTATAGGGTGTGGTAGCCACAGGTGCATTTAAGCACATTCTAGGAAGTGAGAGTGAATGAAATTCCTTAATATAATAATAAATTATTTATTACATAAGATTAATCTTTCAATTCATCAATATGTAAGCTAATTTTAACAAAATGTACAAAATAGATTAGGTTTAAATAATAAAGTGACGTACTTCTATACCTAATCATTCTTTCATCTCAAATGTGATGCATTTACAGACTATTTTAAAATATTATTTGTGTTGTAAAATTGTTTTAAAAAATCGCTTATAATAGCAGTTTTTCTATAAATTAGTGTTATTTTGTTAGAAGATTCAAAATTTGGTATTTTTATTATTTTCACTGTCTAATAAAAATAGAACATAAATGAATGTAATTTGCAACAAAAATATTATATATTTTTATATAAAAAAAATAGGTAAAATTATAGTTTTATTTTCTTTTATTCCTTCTACAAGTTTAACTGAGAAGTATTTATATCACGCCAAAAACTATATTTTGGGATAATTTTCATGATATATATATATAAAGTTAGAGATGTACTTATGATTTTTAATCATTTTAATATTGCTTAGAAAGTAACAAAAAGTCTAGTTTTATTACTTTGATTATCCATTCTTCAAGGTTTTGAACCATTTTAAAAATAATAAAAAGGAAAAATTATTCTAAACTTTTTACAAGTACCTACTTTTCGAGAAACAAATTCGTTATTCATAGATATCTTACAAGATCTTAATGATAACACTCTTTCTTTTATAATTTATATTAAAATTTTGCATGTATTATATTAATCATGTAAAAATAATATTTTAAATGCTTGACAAATTTATGTGAGCTAATACGTAAGTACCACAGTATATGGTTAAAGAGAAAATGATAATGCATTTTACTTTTCATTTTTAAAATTTAAATGATATTTACATTTAAATACCAAGAGTCAATATTTCTATATTAAAAATTTGTAGATTCAGATTTTAATAAATGTAGATAATTTAGTTATATAATAAAATGAATTAAATATATAATAAATAAAAATAACAATTTATTAATTTATTTTTAAACTACTATTATTTAAAAATTCTTTAGCAAGAATAAAAATTGTAAATGTTAATTACATACAATTGAAAATTATCTGATTTAATAATAAATTAATTAAACATGAGGATAATCAATAGTAGAATCATTAGAGAGAAGTATTTGTATTACTCTTTTTCATTTTTTATACTCTTCCATTTAATTTTCATTGAATCAAATTTTACTGTGCAATATATATATATGTAAGAAATCAGATTAATAAACTTATAATAAAATATATCCAAATTTTTTCTTAAGTGTTTTTTTTTTTTTTTTTTTTTTCTTACATTTATTAGATAAACGCAACACACGTGGAAGTGTAACATAATCGGTCTGTTCTTCATCGAATTAGTCCCTAAGATGAATATGAAAATGTGCTTAATCGAAAGTTCTCGATAATATCGCAGATAGACATAATTATAGAATTGCAATCGAGAAATGTCCTTTATGGCAAAGCATAATTGTAAGATGGTACTTCTTCCCGTGTCTCTCTCTATGTTCAACAAATATTTCGACAACACTTTGGTGAAAGAATCATATCCAATAATTTTGAAGTTGAATCTTGAACCACTACAATCTCACAACTTCTCTCTTATTAAATTCTTGATCTGTAGTTAACTTAAAGTGTTTACATTAAATCCACAAAATTTGTCAAAAATGTGAAAAAGATCATAAATCGGGATGTTATTCAGAGTCTTCGTTTTTTTTTTTTTTTTTTTTTTTTTTTAAGACGATAACGTTTTTGACGATTTTACGTTTTTTATTGAAGTCAAGAATCTCCAGCAAATTATAAGTTATCACTTGCAAAGGTTCATACATTGAAAACTTGTAATTATAATAAAAAATTTTCTTATTTCTTGTGTTGTTATTTGTTTTTTATGATCCTCTTCTTTTGAAATGTCGTACGATGCCACTTTTTGCCAAACGCGTGTCGTTCTAGCGTCATTTATGCTTCTTCAATGCGCTAATAAATGTGAATAAAAAATAGCCATTCAAAGATTTTCAAATTTTTTCACTGTAATCTTAATTTTATCCTTCGATCTTTTATCCTTACTACAGAGTAATTAATTTTATCCCTTACCATGGAGTGCATACCGTTAAATAATAGTATCAGAAATTTTCTTTCAATGGATTAAGTAGTCAAGCTAATAGACAGTCAGAGTTTGGAGAAGTTTTCATATGACCATATTTAAGTAACTTTAGATGATTTCGAAACTTCCATATTTAATATTAAAAACAATAAAAAGTCTAAAAATTTCACTTATTGGAAAATTCCATAATATAAATATCTACTAATTTTTGTTTTATGCAATTATATTCAATATTTCATCAGATCGCTAAAGCTACAAATAAAAAAGTTAAATTTTTGTTTCCATTAATTTTAATGTATTAATTTTCTACAAAATTCTCCAGGGAAGTCAAGCATTATGATCTAAAATCTTTTTTGAGGAAATTATTAATTGATGTGTACAAAGAATCGACAATTTCTTAGAAAAACCTTCATGCTTAGATTTTTCATAGTTATAATTTTATGGAGCATTTGGAGAATTCACCCAATTCCTATTGCATACCTTAATATGTATCTTAGAACTTATTTTGTATGCGAAGTATATATTAGCATATAAGTATGGCATGCCTTAGTATATCTTTACTCATATTACATATTTTAACATGAAATGTAAAATAATTTCAGGATCATCAAACAGAAATTCTTTTACATATTTTAAGTGCTACTTTCATTAAAGTTTATGATTTAATTAAAATCGCATATTTACTCAGTAAGATAAGGGAGATGTGATAATACTTGAGCTATGTAAATTAGCATATGTGACTGAAATGAATAATTTCGATTATACACCATGATTTCTTACCAAATTGTCAATAGTAAATAACTTTAAAAGTCATTTTTGTGATAGGAAAAAGACACAAGAAAAAACAGTATGCAATGTAAGGAAAGATTACTGTACATAAATGAATTGCTAAATTGATTTAAATTTTCTCCGACATTACATTATTTTATTATATTATTTAAATTTTTTACATCGTTTCAAAAAACTAACGATATACGAAAAATCAGTATGCACTGTAAGGAAAGATTACTTTTTATATTTCTTTTTATATATTACACTATAGTAAAGTATAAAAAAGAAATATAAAGATTTTTTATATTTCTTTTTTTATCCTTTAATAAAAGTGTAATTTATTTTTTATGCCGATGAAAACATTTTTGTTTGTTTTGTTATCCACTCATTTTAATCATCCTCGTGATAACATTTTGATAGATATTTCTTAATTGCACCCCGTTCAAAGAAAATCAACACTCTCGTACTTTATATCTCGTACTATATATCCTGTTTCATCTAACAAATAACAACTCGTTTTTTTTTCTTTTTCTGTAAGGTGAAAATAATTGGAAATTAAAAGTAAATAAAGTCTTAGTAAACAATTTATAAGACTTCTGGGGACTAGCAAGTATAGCAAATTATATAGGCTCTTCCAAAAGTCTTATAGATTTTTATATAGAAAATTGTCAGCTATATGAAAAGTTTTGGAGTTAACGAAATAAAATAAAAATACCTATGAAATTTTAAAGTAAAATTTAATCAAATTTATCTGGTTTTTACTATTGTTTCCTATGTTTTCTGAAATGTTGGAAAAAACATCTTTTTTCGTCAAGACACTTGATTTAGAATTATTATATTTGAAATATAATACATTATTGGATAAATAAGGAAACTTTTTCAGAACCGATTTTTAATTTATTAGATCTTATTGAGGGCCTTTATTCAAAAAACAGAAGGTATACAAAGTTTAGATATAATGTCCAATGAAGGATATTTTAAATTTAGATGATTGTAAAGCTTTTTCTTGTCAATATTCTTAAATAAAACATTTATAGAAACTACGAAAATTTCATAAACTTTCCTTTTTTAAAAAAATAGTAATTTTTTCCTGTTATTCAAGCAACTATAGCTTGTATCTATTTATAGTGATTTCAATACCAGTTGAAATATTGTATTTAAAAAAATTTCAAATTTTGTACGTGTCTATAAATCGACACTATAAGCGTTTAACAATTAGGGATCCATGTAAATTCGTTAGCCATGAGCGTAAGGCTGGATATACGAGAATAAAACCAATGCTAATATTTTTTATCAACCATAAGCCTTTTAATTTTTAGAAAATTTATCAGCTCTATGCACATCAATTTATTTTAGAAAAAAAAATACCTGTTGAGATCTCGTGATTCACAGGTCATATTAAATATTAGTTTTATGCAGCAAACAGAGCTAGATCTGTAACTGGATATATGAACCATTTATAAAACAATTTGAATAACTATCAATGGTTTGGCATGCAGATCTCTGACAGTTTACCCACGATCAATTCTAATTACGAAAAAAAATTATATTTTTGTCTACATTGAATTTGTTGAACTTTACGCACGTATTTCAGATAAATATGTAACCTTCTGATGGTTAATGATGGGACTCATAAGTGTTTACGAGAATTCACGAATTAAAAAATTTATCTCGCAATGGATTTTGACTACACTTGTTGAGTTCTTAGAAGAGTTGCAATTTCAAGTATCATTGTTACATTTCGTGCAAAAAAATACTTGTGAATGTATTTTTAAAACATGAGTAAATGCTTCTTACTTTTCCATTTTTAAAAATGAACATTTAAATAAAATTTGATGTTTAATTTGGTCTTTAGAGGATTAGAGGATTTTTAGTAGTTCAATTCTCACAAATTTTTACTCAATATGTCATACGATACTCTAAAATTCTCTTAGTGGTTCGTTTAGAAAATGGAAAAGCATTTTCATAATCTGATACTACTTGCGGAAGTTGGATTTAGAAAATACGTTTTTCATAACAACCAATCTTTCCTTCTTGTATGTGTTCTACAACATCTTCCAAAATTTTATAATTTAACTCTTTCTTAAATTCACAATAAGAGTAAAAATTCTATGATAATTTTCTTCATTATTTATCGAAATCTTAAAAGATGGAATAAAAAATCTGTCCACATATAATATTTTTTAAAAGTGGATTAAAGAATACAAATGTTATGCATAAATCTTACGAATTTCAGCCAAAAAATATTTTGTTTGACACATTTTATAGTAAATTTATAATTCATTTAAAATTTTAATTTGAATTTAATAGTTTAAAAAATAAATATACAGTATTTATTCACTTGACCATAAATAGTTTTTACATGTATGATATTATTGAGTAAACACATATGTGTATATGTATGTATTTTTCCTTTCAGATAAAATGATTACAATTTGAAATGCCTAGTGAAATTCATTGAGAAAAAATATTTGAACTAATGGAGAAAATGCCTAAAATTGAATAACATTTTGTGATGAAAAATAGACCATCTATTGTTCTATTCTTTAACAGAATTTATACCACTAAATATATCCAAAAGAGGCTTCTTTCAATGAAACATTGATATTATAAAACACCTGTATTTTTTACATATATAAGGACGAATTTTTAAATATTCATAAAGTATTAAACTTTTATATCAACATTATTTTCTAACAATGCCACAATTAGACACACCATAATTTACAATCCCTTACATAATTTGTATACCTGCATTTTTTAATGGTAGAACATGAAACATGCTTGGAAATGGTGGCTCATATATTTCCAAGTTTTTTTATTGCATATGAATAAGATATTTTAAATTATTTTAATGCCAAAAATATTTAGTTAAATGTTTGCAGAGAAAAAAATTTTTAATACAAAAATGGAGGAAAAACCTCATTGCTATTTTGATATTTGTTCCATGATTGCATGATCCAAAAGAAAGTAATTAAAATCTATATTTTACAAAATATGCAGTATTGCATATGTTTTTCATTATATTGTAGTTTTCTACCTTGTATTTTTAAACATCGTTTTACTTGCAATGTATTTGAATATTTGTATATGTGATACAAAAACATAGTTTAAAAATTTTTTTAGTAATTTGTAAAAAAAATTATTCATTTAGTTTCAATTGTTTTTCATTTACAATTGATTGATTGAAAAATGCTTTATTAGAAATAAATGTCAGTATGCATGTATATATTTTTATTTTATGTTTAACAATCCATTTTGTAAATTATGATAGGGGCTATATCTATGTCATAACAAAGGAAAAGTCCAAAATTATTTTGTATTTGTTTCATTGTATATCAATAATTTGTCATTTTGCCACATTCTTATTAAAATTTTCAAAAACTACTAAATAATCATTAATTTACTAACTTAAGTTACTATGTTTTAATTAATTAATTAATAATAACATCATTTTTTAACAAACTACATTTGCTTTAAATTACAAAATAAAAAGCTCTATTAATTTAATATATATGATTATTCTCTTTATTACATATAGATTTGGAATTTGATATCCAGAGGCTGACTGTTTTCTCAATAAATATCCTGCATTCTGTGCTCCTAGAATATTATCGTATGTTCAAAAACTTGTCCTGTAATATGGAATAAATACCTGAGAATTCAGGATGATAGTGTTTTTAATTCCAATACAGAATATAATTACATAGATATCTGATTTCTTGCAGCTTTATTTTTTTTAATATAAATAAGGCTTTATCTTTTTTTGAAGTATTATAATTATGAAATTTTTTGGTATTAAAGTTTATGTAGATACTATAATAAGAATACAAATATTATAAAAATTTTAGTAATTATGTGTTTTTTTTTTTTTTTTTTTTTTTTTTTTAAATTAGGTGAAGAGATGTGTAGAAGATGAACAACGCTCAAAAGTAGTCCACTACTCTTGCTTTGCTGTGGTCAAAAGCAAGACATGAATATGAAATCTTTTTATCTGCGGAATAAAAATTTATTGATGTCGGATATTCAAGATTAAAAAGCATTCAATATTTTATATAAATGTCATCCTGAGTTAAGTACGATGATAAACTTACTGCATTTATAAATTTAAAAATGGTCTAGTTGGGCCTTTAATTGAAACAGTACATTCTTACTATAATCGATCAAGATCTAAATTTTGGCAAAATACATGCATTAAAATGCATTTTATCATTTTTATTCTTATTCTAATAGTATTCTTATTTTGTGTTATTAAAGTGTTACTCATTTTGTGTTGTGTCAAAAAATTAAGCTCCAATATTAATTTGACATCACAAACATAAGAATTTTTGTATACATATTTTTATTTAATTTTTTCTATATTAAAAATAGAATAAATGTTTTTTGTATAATCATGTATTTTATTTTCACTTTCATTCTTAGTTTCATTGAAGTTGTTTTCAGTTTAAACTAAACTTAGAAAATATATCATAAAACAAGACTTATTTGCAAAAACATAAGTCAGTTTTGCTCAACAGAATAATCTGTAAATATTTGTCTTTATCCTCCTGTAACTTCAAAAAAGCATATTATCAATATTCAAAAATAAATTTTAAGCTATATTTTAAATAAAGGATTTTTCAAAAGAACTTAAATTACATTTAGTTATATAAAATATTTATGTATTTTTTAAATTGTGTACAATTTGTTGTATTAATAATGTTTGTAAAAGTTAATTTTGTACTTATGGGCCCATAGTAAACTAAACTGAAAAATAAGTAGTGTGACGATTTTTTCTTGAGAGTGCTACACGCACACGTAAAACTAAATATATATAAGTAATGAAATAAATGGCTGAACAAATTGCTAATATTGTATGCAATTTAAAAACCACTATAATTATCCAAATCAATTAAAATGTCATATTTAACTGTCCTGTTATATTATTGACTAAAGAAATCATATCTTTATATTGTAATTGTCAAAAAAGTAAATAAATCATTAAAATAAAGGATTCAAAACCTGATTTCTGTACTAAGTTGTCAATATAAAAAATCAGTAATACTTCTATAAAATATTGAAATTCACTCTTTTTTCCATCTAATTTACCTCTTTAAAAATATGTTGTTACTCCTCTTAAAAGGAGTGGTTTACGCACATCTTTCAAAAGAGGGAATTTCTATCTTAAAGATTGGTTGAGTTTTGTGACAATGAAAGAGTGAAATTTCACTCCTTCTGAGTGAAATCCACTCGATTATTTTAAGAGTGTGTATATATAATATATAACGAATGAAGAAGTAGAAAATCATATAAAAATATATGTATTCTTGTATGTTCAAAAATACGACAAATATGAGCCGATCTATTTCTCATTTTTTAAAGTTTGTGATATTCACTTGAAATACGCATTTCCATTATTGCTTGTATTATTACTAATTATTAATCCTATAATATAAAAGAATTAAAATACGCTTAAAAGGATGAATGCTTACACCCAATAATTTTTTGAGCCTTTTCTTTCAGGAAAAATGCCTTTCTCAAGAGTACAAAAGTTTAATAAAAATGGGTCAAAGTATCTTAATGCTTTAAGACGTTTTGTTATATTTTTACTATGTAAATGCATTACAATGTGATATAGAAATTTATTCACTGATAATCGTTCATTCAATAATAAGCAAAGTTCCATGAATAGGACTTTCCTTCTAAAAGAAAATTTCTATAACAGGTGGATAAACATTAATGCTAACATTTAAATCAGTCGACAGTAATGTAAATAATTTTCCTCGTCTGATATACTGATAACAAAAGTCATGAACTCTTTTTGTGTTAAAACTGCATTTATTAACATAACTTTTCTAGCAGTATTTGTACAGCTTTTGTTTCTTTTTCCTTTTCAGTAGAGTTTGTCTCATTCACAGAAAAGAGTGAATTATGGATTGCCCTTTACTATATGAAGGAGATTAAATTCGAAATTAAATTAACTTAAGTGGAAAAAAATTTATATTACTATATAAGAGCATAACACCATGTAAGCTGTATACATTTTTTTCGACATTAATTCCAGAAAAATTTTAGAAATATTCGCAAGTCATTCGAAATTAAACACATATTACTTAAGTTCTTAAAAGTAAAAATTTTTTTTTTTTTTTTTTTTTTTTTTTTTTTTTTTTTTTTAAATAAAAAAAGTTTAGAAAAACTAAAACGTTATTTCCTTGTTTTTAAAAGTAATTTTTACAACACTCTATCCTTAAGAGGAACATTAATAAACTAAACAGTAAAATCTTTTGGATTGAGATAATACGTATTTCAACTGCTAAACTAATATTTCTAAAGTACATTTTTATCACTAAAATAATATATATTTCCACGATCTGTTGCCTTTCATCTTATACATATATTCACTTGCATTATTTCATTTGATTTCATGGCATTTAACGTCGAATCTTTTTCTTGAGTTTATTGCTTGATTTTCTTTTTAATTGTTACAATCTCATGTACTCCATTGTTCCAAAAGAAGAATACTATATATTGGATAGTTTCTATAATTTTACTAATTACTGGGACAATGTAGACCTCGAAACTACAATTAGCATGAATTTCATACCAAATCAACAAAAGGATAGTTTCAGGATTGCAATTTGCAGGCTTATAACAAAAATCGTGTAGATTATATAGTTATTATAAAAGCGAACGGAAATTAACTGAAACATTGTAATTTGTAATTTCCTCACAAACATTACCTTTTAAAATTGTTACTTTATAATAAAAAAATCCTGTAATCCTATAGCTGTTCGACTTTCATGTATATTGCCTAGATTTTTATTATTTTTACTAATTTATTTATGTATTTTTTTGACATTAGAATTTCCTCCTTTACCAATATATATTCCGTACCCGTAAAAGCAGTGTATATCTCCTAATGATTTGATGTTATGAAATATCTCGAATTCTGGAAAATAATTGCAACAATATGCAAATAGTTTCAAAGACTAATTTTAAACTCAATAACATAATTTTCGAAAAAAAAATTATGAACTTATATCTGGTCTTTAAGTTAGTAAATTTGTATATAATAGTGCTTACTTCTTTGTCAAAATCTTTTAAGTGCCTATGTATATAAAAGTCCACTAAAATATTTTCAAATAAATTGTGACTAAATTTAACAGCTCTCACTATTTTATCGTTTTAAATTTTTATTGCCTGTTAATAAGCGTTGTTTTTTATTCAAGTGATTATTGAATGAAGGAGTTTAATGAAATCATATACCAAATACATGAGCTCATGTGCTCATATACTATTAAAAATTTAAATCATATAACAATTTAGATCATGCGCCGTACACTATACTAAGAAGTATCTAGTGACTTAAAATAAAAGAAACAAATTACTTCAAGTGATTTAACTTCTTATACAATAAATACTTTTATTGAATGACGATTTCTGAACTTGCTCATTTTGATATTCACAATTTTTTCCCAAATAGCATGACTAACGCAACACAATGATTATATTTTATATAACTTTTTCATTTAAATTTAGTTAATCAAAATGTAATTTAAGATTTAATTTAATTAATAACCTCTATATGATTAAAATTTGAAAAATAACTGAAAGGTGTACTTTCAGGAGAAATGTTAGAATATAACATGAAATTCTTAGTTTAAATAAGTCACAAATAAAATTTATGTTAATAGTAAATCATTGTACTGTTATTTCCAAATAGTCTCATTTTCAAGTAAATTATTCAATATGAAGTACTTAAAAGTAAATGCACAAAACTACCTGTGTGGGTATCATCTTTAATTTATATAATATAATATTTTTAAATTATATATATATATATATTTTTAATAATAAAGCTATTTATTTAAAATTTTCAATGCTTTTGGATTTCAATTTCAATACATTCCTAATCAATTTTTTTTCTTACTAACTTTTCTCAGGTGAATTATAAATGAATAAAACTTTTCAATAGTATATTAAAAAAAATCTAGAAAGCTAGTTTATTACTCATAAAATGATACATTAACCTATAATCATCTTAGTTTCAAGACGATCATAAAATATTTCATATAAAAATATATTATTTCGTATAAAAAAATATATTTCTTATAAAAAATATCTTCTCCGATTCAAAATTAAGCTCATATAAGAACTTGCTTAACTTGAAATATTGCTTCAATAAGAGGTATTACCAAGTTACTATTACGAGAATTTTAAATTATTCTGGACATTTTTGGCATTAATTAAAACATATCAAGACAAATTGAAACAACATTTAAAACCTATCTTATATATAATTTCAAATAATAGATGTTTTCTATTACTGCCAAACACAGTGAAACAATTCTGCTCCACTGAAAAAAATGTGTTAGAAAGTCAATGATTCGGTGAGAATAAGAAATTATGTGTATGAAATTTGAAAAAAAATTTGTGAACTTGTCAAAAAATTTGAATTTTTTTGTTACAATAATGAAAAAGCTTGGAATAAAGAGTGTGATGCCAAAAAATTAAATTATACTATCTAGTTTTAATCATTTGATTAACAACATTTATCTTTGTGTAGTTCCTCTTATTATCACATGATACAAAAGAGGGACATAATAAACACAAATCTCATTCTTGCAAAAATATTGCACTGTTAATCATATATTTAAAGATATGGAGTTTTATCTGTCAATACGAATGCACGTACTCATTTTCGTTTAAACATGCGCATCTCTTTCTCTTGACTCCAATTTTCATGCTACCATACACACTCATTTCAAAATATTAGAATATATTTAAATGAATGAAGCGGAAAAACATTTATGATGTTTGAAACAAAGAGAAAAGAAGAAAACAGATTTATCGATCTAAAAATCTCGATTCGTAAAAACAGATAAAGAGAGATAATTTAATAGTTAAAATACTGCATAATTTTGTTTCTATAATTTCTTATTTACATCTCATTAAGGACATTTATCCTATTTACATCATTAACTTTCTTTATTTTTTCTATTTACAATACTTTTCTCCTATTTACACTATTCAAGGAAATTTTGCCAATATGCGACTATTTTTATTAACTATTTTTTTAAATTTAATGCAAATACTAAAAAAGTGAGACAAAATCTACTCTGAAAAAATAAAACTGAGGTTATTAACTAAGATGCGACTTGAATTTCGCTGGTCACGTGAAAGAATCGAGAATCGAAAACTAAAATACCAGACACTTTCTTTTTAATAATGATAACCAATTTGATCTCTGGATATCAAATTATAAAGTTTTCATTCCGAATTTTAACAAGAATTGTCTTATTGCGATCAAATAAAACGATTAATTCAAAATGAGTCAAAACAAATAATTAATGTTTTCATTAATAATAAAGTGCCCATTTCATTTTGTAATTACATTTAAGTACGAATTGGTTTAATATAGAAAATTAATTTAATTTGTATTTAATCTTGAAACCTAATTTCATGGAGGCTTTTCATGTTTACATATAATTCATATACAATATTTTGGCCATTAATGGCTAAACTTTCTTAAAATTTCATGAATCTTATTTGCATACCATTCACATATAATAAAACTTTGAATTATCTTAATTAGAATGATTTTAATGAAAGGCTAATAATATGAAAACAGAGTAAAACTAAAAATTGATCTCTGCATAATTTTGTAATTTCATCAAGTATTTCTCAGACTCTACTAATAAAATAGTACACAGTAGGTTTAAACTTTATGACATAGGGAGATATCAGATCCTTAATGGATGGTCGAATGTCCGGACTTGCAAAACAAGTTTTAGATTAATGAAATATTAAATTAATTTTTCAGTCTCTGTGTAACTTAATTTATTGTTGTTATTGTCGTTCCTCATCCCCGTGACCAGCAGTACTAAATCAGGTCCTTGAGTTCATTCACCCTGAAGAAATCCAGTACTAATTGGGGGTTCTGAGCCAAGGCTTACATGATAATTCCCAGACAAGATAAAATGTGACCAGAGGAGGCTTGTGCAGAAGGGCACTTGGTGCAGATTTCGAAGAGCTTATTGCCTCCGATAAAAGTCATTGATGACAGGTGACTGCTAATGAAACGGATAAGAGCAGTTTGATCTCGTCCACTGCAGTCCCGAACCAAGGAACCGCCAGTGCACCTACTCTGATACCACGGGTGTACTGGCGGGATCATCCAAATGACTCTTTTCATTGCCTGATATTTAGAAAATATCTCCATATAAGTAAGAGGAGCAGCAAGCATACATAATTAATTTAATATCGATTGAAACAAAACAATGTACGATTGATATTCAGTTTGGTCCATTTGTATGAAAATGTAACCGAAGATGTGCACCAAAATTCGTTGAAGTGATTTAGCAAGTCTGTCAATAGACGCAATAAGCCAGACAAAAGAGCAATTTGCAGTTGTACTTCAAATATAAATACTTTATTAATTGTCCATTTAAAATTCTTAAATTGAAATAAAGTATCTTGCTCTTTGGAATACATAAGCAAACCCAAATTACATAAGCAAAATTAAATAATAAAATGCATAAGCACAATGTTACATTATCTGTAAATGTGGAATGTGCCAATCATTTTATGCATAAATTTTTAAAACATAAATTATATAAGAAAATTGTTAGATAAAAGTTTTTCCTATAAAAAATTAGAAAGCTTTTTTTTTTTTTTTTGAAATTTCTGATGATTTTTTTAGATAGAAAGAATATAATGAATGGCATTTGTAAAAGAAAAGAAACAAATAAAATTTCAGAAAAAGTTGTTTCAAATAAATTTTATTAGATACTGATATAAATTATAGAATCTCTGGCCTCATTTTATTATATTGGCGAGCAACAATAATAATTTCCTTGTGTCTTTTTCTATAATTACTTTTTATATGAAATAATTATTTCTTAGTTTTTCAGATGAAAAAAATAGGATAATATTGCTCCTTCTGAAATTATTTTGAAAGATACTTTCTTAATTTGGTATTCGAAGGAAATGTTTGCATTACATACTTACAACAAAAATTGTTGATTTAGTGGAAAATATTAAGAAATTAAATAATGAGAGACAACCACTTCACCCATCAAAATGATGATGCAATTTTATTAGATGAGAAAAACAAGAAGTGCTTGTGTCATAAGGAAATAAAATTCAAAAACTGAATTAAGTTAAGATGAGTAGCTGTTTCATATTTCCTCATGAGATTTGACACGTAAAAAGAAATAACTATGCTTTGATCGATTCAAAATATTCTTTTGATAGTTAAAAAAGTGAAAATCATCTAATTTAATGAATGCTCCCAATGATGTAAAAAATTCATTTAAATTCAATCCAATGTTAAAGTTTATTATTTTTTAGTAATTTGCTTATCTAACTTGTTTTATAAAAATAAAATACCATATTACAAATAAATCAAAATATCTAATTTTAAAAAATTGCTTTTAATAAAAATTTAATAAATCTCTAGATTTTAGAGTTGATAGTAATCTTTTTACTGATCTGAAAAAATAATGGTTTATTGTAAAGTAAAAACCAAACAATAATAATTGTCATAACAATAATTAAGAAAATGCAAACTTAGAGAAATTACATCTCAAAATATATTAATTTATAGTGCAGCAATCTGATAGGCAATAGTTTATCATAAAAAAATTATTCTTAAAAGAATATTGTACATTTATTTACGGTAATAAAGAAAAATACGATTATTTATCATTAAATAAATACATATCTTAAATCTGTTCTTACACTGTGGTATTACTTATTTGTCAATTTGTGCGTGAGGTCGCATTATGAGATATTGGTGGTAACACATACAGTAAAACTCCGATTATCGGAACTCTGTCCATTTAAATCGCTTTTAGAATTTCAGAAAAATAAATTACGCTGAAGAAGAGAATGAAAATGAGAAAACGGAAAAATTCTTAAGAAAAGAAACGGTAATATATGAGAGCAACGCGTTATTTAAGCAATTCAAGAACATTCCTGCATGTTCAGGAGTCAGTGCTGAAGAACGGATTATGAGTTAGGCATTGGATTTCAAATTGCAGATGATGATCAACTTAATTTAAAGGGTCGAGGAAGAAGATGACCTTAATGTTCAAACTGAAACAGACACGGGACCATCGGCTAGGGAAGCATTGGCCGACTTCGAAACTGCTTTGAAGTGGATGGAGCATCAGTCCAAGTATGACCGAAGGCAAATTCTCACTGTCAAGCGGATGCACGGCTCAGCTCCCCGGATAGGGATGAAATCAGTGAAACAACTTACTTCGACCGAGATGTTCAGCAAGCAATGACTGCCATTTACATAAATGCATACTGTATTAATGTACAGCACTTGTGCAAGAACTTGTAAAAGTGTTGCTTCTTCATTTAATTGGTTGAATAGTTTTATCACCCATTTTTAACACATAATAATTGATTAAAATGGCCCCCTTTTTGGATAAAATCTATTTAATTGAATTTTTGATTAACCGAATGGAGTCCCAAATTGATCGGGATAGTTGGAATTCTATTGTACGTTCTAAAGCGAGTTTAAGGAGACAAAGTCTATAAACATTAAATTAGGTCACATGCATTGATTTCGATATTATGAATTTGGCCCATTCTACTTTAAACCTTACTCAGCAAAGGTACATTAGATGGTAATTATTTAACATTCATACACACTTGTCTAAAACTTAAAATTTGAAATTTTGATTTTAAAATTAATTACTTTTCATTAAAAATTTTACACTTAATCAAAGCAGTTTATTGAAGTTTTATAAGTACCTATATATAGGAGCATATGTGCTGAGCTTAATATATAATAAAACTTTATCATAAAAAATTACTTCTCATCCCTTATTCTTCTTCTCAATTTATAAAATTTTCTCTTGTCTACGTGTGTCATACTAAATTAAGAGACAGTGATGATCATTTGGAATACATTTTGAAACATATGTGGAGGTAAAGCCTATTTAAGTTTGTAACTTTGTACCGATCTCGCTCCTGATCTGACTTGTGTACTTACAACCTCCACACAGAAAAAATGTTAGATCATAATCATTCAAAATGATATCATACACATGTATAATGCTTTAAATTTGGAAGATTATTTCCATATTGATTATACTTTCAATCGGATATATTTTGCATTAAATCTAATCAGGTTAATAGAAATTACAAGCAGAGTAGTCTAGATAGCAATGAACCAGTTAAAAAAAAGTCCTTATTTTTGATTTTAATTTCTGCTAGATTTAAGAATTATTGCATAAAATAGTTAATATATAAGATATATTAATTCAAATGTACATCAGGTATGGAGTATTACATGGCGTACCTTAACATCATGACATCATCTTAGTACTTGATGCTTCAACAGCGATCCTGGTGTCAAGTGAAAAAAAGAACTTTAGATGAAAACAGAAGACGGTCTAGAAAAGACGTATTTTGAATCTTGACAGTTCCGAAGTCTAATGTTGTTATCATAATCCTTTTTTGTAATTATAATTGAGTATAATAATTGAGTAACATAATTTAGAGTTATTCATAACTCTAAATATATGTTTAGAATACTAATCCCAATTACAGAGTTGAATTACTAGTTATAAAACTAATCTAAATGTATGAGGAATTAAAATAGTTGTAAATATTATCTAAGAAACTATTTTTGAATTACTTTTCATTTAAAATGCTTTTTTTATTGTAGTAGAATCAGTAGACTAAACAGCTATAAAATGTTTTTAGGAATTCTCTGTATATTTTAATTCAAATTAAATATCAAAGAAGCTATTTCAACGAGTTGGGAAATAATGGGAAAGTATGGGATTTCTGCACGCAAATCCATCCGAGTGAGTACTTGGGAGTTTTCGAAGTCCTCTCTTTGAATATTCGTAATTACAACCACTATCAATGAAAATCAATATACAAGAGATGTTAAAATGCTTTACTATATGCTTCACCTACAAAGCAATCGCCCATAAACTGTCAATCACGAATCTAACATTATTTGAAGAAACAAAAATCTTGACCCTACCTAAATATAAGGTAAACAAGAAGGTTCTTGTTGTTTTTGCGTTGCCATTGATTGAAATGAGAATAAGTATGTAAATTAATGTATGACGTGGTTGATACACTGGTCAAATGAGAGTAGTCTTCGTTGTAAAAGCAGGTCCACCACGCTCATTCATCAATCGTTATTACTACAGTAGCGAAGAGAAATGGACGTGTCGAAATTGATCATTTCATGTTGTTTACTTTATGATTTCAAGGTGGGCTTATCGCCTGCTGCATCAAATAGGCAAATATGTCATGCGCTGTGAATGAACATTCGGCAAGGCACTTTCATTCACGATACTATCCCGAAACGCATTGGTTTCACGAATTCAGATCCGGAGATTTGCCACTCTGTGTTGAAGCTGAACTACTCGACAAGTGGTTCACTATGAACTGCTAACTACGGGCCAAACAGTGGCCTCTTTGGACGCGTACTTTCAATAATTGAAACACGTTCCACATGCATTGCAACAGAAGAAGTGAGCACTAGTTAATCGAAAGGGTGCACTGTTCTTAACCGATAACGCGAGGGTAGTCAGGAATACCATACAGCGGCTTGGTTAGGAGACTTTGTGCCCTCCTCCTTACTCACCTGACCTTTCACTGTCAGATTACCTCCTCTTCGGATTTACTGATTCTTTGCGTCCAAAACCCCCGAGTTTTAGTGCAAGGGGATTGTGAGGAACTGGAGGCACATTCGCAGAAGGTGCTGGTTTCTGATGGTGATTACTCCGAGGACTAACAAAAAGACTACACTTTCTGTAGATCATGATCTTTTGAATCATTAAAAACGGCAAAAACACTTTCTTTTTTACCTTATAAAAGTCCTATTAAAGCGTTATATAGAGTTATTGTAACAGAAATAATATCAATATCTGCTGAAATAGCTGAATTAAAAATTATTTTTATTGATTTTCAACAACATATTTAAGAGCATAATTTTGACAAATTACGATGAAATTTTATGGGTATAATTTGTGTAAAACAGTTGTTCAATTTAAAATTTACAAATGGTACGAACTACTAAATTGCTTGGCAGAGCACTATCCTTTATTTACTGACTGCAAACAATTCCGTGGAAACGAATATTCAAAAATCAATTTTGGCAGAATTTGCAAATGGAAAGATTTAAATCACTCATTCCTTTTGGGCTAATCTTTTGAATAAAAAAACAACTAAATAACCCAGTGAGAAATAAAGTGAAAACTAATTATAATGTGCCTTGTGCGTAAAAAGTGCAATAAATAAACACGACGCATCAAGATTGCACAATTAACTCCGTTTAAATAAGGAAAACATCCGGTGTTTCTGATTTCTTTATTTAACATCTGTAACTAAACATACGTAATCTTTTGCCAGCTATCATTTTCATACAGATGACAAACAACCTGATTTAAATATTTTATTTCGGAGAAGAGATTTTAGACTGAAATTAATTAAATAAATAATTTAAACTAGAATTTTAATGAGAGGGAATTCTTTTGAAATTTATGAACTTCGTATTTCAGAAAGTAATATCAGGTCAATCAACTGAAGAGTTTTCCTTATATTATTTTTATAACAGAAGCTTGCAAAAAAAAAAAAAAAAAAATTATATATTTGTATTGAGATAGTGAAATTTTTCCATTATAATTTCTCTTTTCTGAGAAAAAATAAATAGAATATGAAAAAAGAAAATTAAACAAATTAAGTGATGAAGAATAATTTGCAGTCAAGGAAACGAAACGCGTTGTCCCATAAGGTTGATTTATATGTTAAACTTTTTATTTCAAAATAATTACTAAATATATAGTAAAATAGTTTCAGCTATTATTCTATAAAAAATAATAGCTATTTTTGTAATAAAATTATAATGAACAATTATAACAGGTTAAACAATTATGAGAAGTCAAGAATAAATATCTACAAAGATTATTTATAAGAAATGAGACATATTGCGCTTGTATGCATTCAGCATAACCTCATTATTCTGAATTTTGATCGAAACTTCTCAGAGTTTCAAAAATTTACATTCTTTTAAATGTCTTTATGAATACAATAATTCAGCGAGAAAGAGCATATTATGTCTTATTAATGGGACCACGCTCTTTGGAACCAAATATCTCAGGTTCTCTTTCAGTCATCGGGGACGAGTGTTGAACAAAAGAAATGGATGTGTCATTTCTACTTTCTGCATGTGCATCTGTAATGGGACCCTTGTGTGTTTTCCGAGTTTCCTCTCTTGAGATACGTAAATACGGTCTACTGGAGAAGTCCGCCTGGCAGGACATAACATTCCTCTCCTACAACTCTTAGTACGCATTATCCATGTATTGAAAAGCTAACAATGTCCCTAGAATATTTGACAGGATAATCTCCCTCCTAACCTAACCTACAATCCTTGAATGCGACCCCATTTCAGCAGAATAATGCAAATCTGCATATTGCTCAAAATGTTTACAAGATTTCTTTTTGAAATCGCCTTCTATATATTATCCTAGTTGTAAATTAATTATTTCCCGTAAGCACATTAAATCCAACATATCTATTGATATTCATTTGAGATTTCTTTAGCTTAAAATACTTTTCTTTTTATGTTTAGTATTTTTAATAATAATAATGTTGTCTTAATACTCTTTACAAATTTTTTAAACTGAAATCCTATTCCATGTTATACATTTAATGAATTATTAGAAGTATAAAATCATTGATTTGAAAAAAGGGGGAGAAATAACTTGAATATCATATATTAGTTTAAAATTCCAATGCTTAATGTATTTCGTAATGAATTGATATATTAAAGTTATAAAAGATAATCTCAGAGTAACTATTTTTAATAAAGAAAATTTTCACCATCAAATAAAATATCAAGATCTAAAAATGAAATATTTAATTTAATTATTCTTTTCGATGTTAGTTAATGACTGATAAAAATTAGAACCATGAAAGTGAAAATTGCTTCTATTATTTTTACATACTTTAAGTTTATATTACATGTAGATATATCTTTTCATTCTAAAATCATCATATGAAAGTTTCACAGATTTATAAGCAATATTTATATAAAGGTTATTGATAATAATTTTTTGCATATTTTATAAATAATAGTTAAATAATTATTTTCAAAAATATTTCTATGCGAATTCACATGTCAAACAATGTTAAGAGAAAAATCATCATAAACAACGAAATTACAGTAGTTATAGAATTACTTGTTTCATCTAAAAAAGGCGAATGCAATTATTAAAAATCATTTAAACAAATATTCAATAACAAATAGGAAAAATTTAGATTAACTTTTGATGTTGTGTGTCGTGTTTATATATATATATATATATATATAGTGCATCAGTTTTTTATTCATTTTTTAACTAAACATTATTATATGTCTTGATTTCTAAAGCGTTAATTAATTCTTAGACTAAATATTAAATGTTTAAATTTTAGAAATTCTTGTACATACACATCTAAACAAGAAGAGAAGTATCTAAATTTTGAATGGACAGTTTTGAATTTAGGGAAATAAAATACAGCTTAGAAGAAAGATGCTTAAAAGGTTATCAGAAGTTGGCTGAGTTCCGACGTCACTCAAACAGCGAGAAACTCCTACTGGGCACTAGAACTGGAATCATCATCCGCGCATCGGCAAATAATTCACCGAAATATCTGACCTCTGTTGCCAAATCTACGAGAGGTGAACGAAATTTGATAAGTGTTTCACAGTGTTTGGTATTTTTCTTTCCTTTAGGAGGTGAGGCGAGAAGAGTCTAAGGTGGTTTTCAATTAGGCGAAGTTTGGGAAAAAAAAAAGTTGCAGATTCTTACCGGTACGTACATTCTACTTCGAAATTTATTAGCTTTGAGAAGAACTCAAGCAATTTATTTTCATTTATTTAAGTTTGTAGGAATTTGGGAATTCCAATAAGATTAATTTATTGATTACTTTATTAGTTTCAAGCTCAAGTAGTTCTATTAATTTATTTCCTCAAGTACGTACAAAATGTTATATTCAAAATGATAGACATGCAAGACGATATACCATTTATTGAGTGTGAATATCGCATACCAAAACATGCATCGAACTCTATATTAGACTATGATGATAATGCCCCTCCAGCTATACAATTAGCTTCTGAAGCAGAGCTTTCAGAAACTATCTTGGTAAGAGTCTACGGACATAGAATCCCATTTCAAATTAAAGTGTTTTTATCTATTATAAATGTAAAGATTTTTGTAATTAAAGTTCGTCAATGTAGAATTTGTTTTAAATTTACACATGCAACAAAAAAATGCAAAATACAATCAGCTTTATGCAGATTCTGTGGCACACATCACAATAGTGATCCTTGTTCAACTAATGTCCCATATTGTGTAAACTCCAAAGGACCTCACACTTTAGATGATCCTTCATGTTCATCTCGTGAAGAAGAAACTCTGGTTTTAAAATTTAAGGCAATAAACCATCTATCTTTTATTGAAGCAATAAGACAATTTAGAAGCTCTAAAACTAATTTTGCTACAATTGTAAAGTCTAATGAACCATCAGAAATTACTCAAGCTAAAATAAATGATATAGTTACCTCAATTCTTACGAAATTTGAAGAGTCAATAGACAAAAAAATCTTAGCTATACAAACCCAACAAGAAGCCATCCTTAATACTATTTTCCAAAAATTTGAAGAAACTGTAAGCAAAATTTTCGAAACTAGAAGTCTCTCATCCCCTGCTAGAAGGAAAACTCGGAAAAGTAGTCAATTCCAAAAACAATCATCAAACTCTAGTAACAGTAACATTCATCTCAATCCAATTTTACCTGTGAATAGTGTATTTAATTTTGGTAACTTTTCTGAAGAACAGTCAGAAATAATTGAAAATACAAAATTCAGAAAGGGAAGCAATAAAATTTCCTAACAGATGGGACGCAACTTCTATACTGGGCGCATCAGTCCTTAGAAGTCAAATTATAATCATAATAATTGTAACCTTTTCATGTTCTCATTAATTTCGTGGAATGCTCGAAGTGTTCTCAATAAGCGCCCATACATGAAACTTCATTATTTTAATTTTTCAGACGTTATTGCAAAACAAGAAACTTGGTTAAAAAAAAGTTGACAAGATATCTTTATTTAACAAAATAATCTTTCGTCAGGATAAAGAAGATAGCAGAGGTGGTGGCCTTCTCCTAGCAGTAAATAAAAACATTCCAACAAGGCAATTTTCTCCTATCCGTCACTCAGATGATGGCAGAGAAATCTTAGAAGTCAAGATCACAGTGGCAACGACTACAATAACAATTATTAATGTGTACATTCATCCTGGCAAATTTTCTTCAGAGTGGCTTCATAGCATAATTCAAGGAATTCAGCCTTCTTATATCATCATAGGAGATTTCAATATTAGACATACATCATTAGGAAGCTGTTCCACTTCATCAAGGGCAAATGACCTTCTTGAATGGATTCAGGAAGAGAACTGCTGCCTCCTGAACTCTGAAATTCCAACACATTACGGCCCACATCATAAACCTTCACTCATTGATTTCACCTTTGTATCACCAGACATTTATCACCTTAGTCATATTGAAGTTCACTTAGATTGTTTTGGAAGTGATCATTTACCATCTAAAACTAGCATAGCTATGGGAGATATTGATCACCATATACCGAACAGATCACATATCCTGTGGTCAGAATTCATTGCTTCCATCAATACTGATCATGAAATTTCTAATCTGCACTCTATTGAACAATTCAATCATCTCTGCATAAATAAACTTTACAAATTTCGAAGATTGCAGAAAATGCCATGTGAACCTTATCCCCTATGGTGGTCTTCTAGGTGTGGTTATCTCCTTGGCCAAAAAAGACGTCTTTGGCGTAAAGCTAAACGCACATGTGATAAGTACGTTTGGATGGCATATAAAAGAACTGCAGCAGAACTACATCGACTACTCATATCTCTCTCTCGAAAATATTGGGACGAAATAATAATTTCAGCTGGAACACACCAAAAAATATTTTCAACTTATTAAAAAATCTCCAAAATAGAGTTACAGTATCTCAAACTTCACATATGATCCTATTACACAATAATTCTCCAGTGACAGATCCTACTCATCAAGCTAATATGTTTACAGACTTCTACACTCGTTCACCAATTTTAGAGGTTATTCCACTGGATTTAAGTACAAGTGAGGATTTTTCTTACAATAAACCCTTTACTGCATCTGAACTGCAAGAAACTTTGGCAAGATGCAAAAACTCATCTGTTAGTCCAGATAAGATATTTGCAAAAGTATTAAAAGGCATTACTACTACCAACCTAGAATACCTCCTCTCCCTGATGAATAAATCGTGGCTTACAGGTATTGTACCAGAAATATGGAAATCCTCCATTGTTATTCCAATCTTAAAACTGGGAAAGATAGCCAATCTTGTGGCATTGTACCGTCTTATATCTCTGACTAGTGTCATGTGTAAATTAATGGAAAGAGAGAATGATTTTGAAGAGATTTATTGACCATATATCAACCATATCTTTCTTTCATCCCAATCACCACGGATTTCTACCACATCGAGGTTGTGACAGTATTTTATCCATCATTCATCATCACATAATCTCTGCCAGATCCTCTAAGAAATTTGTTATTTTGGTTGCAGTGGATATTTCCCAGGCCTATGATTCAGTTTGGCCAGACAGCCTAATTTATAAATTACTTCAAGCAAACATTAAAGGAAACGCTGCTTTGTGGATTCAACATTTCATTACAGCTCGCCATTTTCAAGTAAAGTGGAGAAATAGCTATCTTCATCAGCCACCTCATATAGGGGAGTCCCACAGGGGAGCGTGTTATCACTTTTCCTGTTCTCAGTGTTTATGGCAGACATCTACGATATCCTTCCCCCTGACATCAAATGCTTCATGTATTCTGATGATATATTTCTACTATATATGAATCTGTTAACTTGGGAAAATTCCAGCAGAAACTAACATCTGCACTTGGCATATTACAAAAATGGTATCAAGAATGGAAGTTATTGATAGACCCACAAAAATGTTCTATGATTAACTTTTCTTTTTGAATTTTGAATTTTAGGATTACATTTTTCACACAATTTATCTTTCCGTCATCATTTTCAGGAAAAGAGAAAAGCTATATCAAAAAAGTTGAATGCTTTAAAAGGTATCGCACGCAATAGATGGGGTGCTCGTACCACTCATCTTCTTCAAATCGTGAAGTCCTTTATTGTCCCCAGTCTGGATTATGGCTGTCATATATTTACTTCAGCATGCACAACAGACCGCAAAATCCTTGAAACTGTATATCACACTGCCCTAAGAATTGCCACTGGTCTTCCTAAGTGAACCCCCATACCGATAATTCTACAAGAAGCAGGAGAAACTTCTCTTCACTCTAGACATGAAATGCTCTCCTTAAACTTTTACATTCGAAATTTAAGCAAGTCATCATTATCCCCCTGTGCTTCAGCTTGGGAAAAACTAACTTACAATCGAGTCAATCGTAATCATCCTCTGGCCATTAAAGCAAAATTGTGGCTCGACCAACAAGGAATAAATACCTCGTGCATATTAAAAGTCCAAACTGGCTGGCCAGAAATGTCAAATAAAATCTCCATTTGCTCCTCGAGTCTCCCTTTTTCAGACTAAATCATTGCCAAAATATATAATTTGTAAATTATTTCACCAAGTTTGCGAGTCATCATGGCAGACAGATACGATGATTTTTACAGATGCTTCCAAGCAGGGAACATCTGGGGGCATTGCAATAGTCAATTTTACAACTAGTTTATCAATAACAGGGAAAATTAGTTCCAGAAACTCCATCTTCTCAGCAGAGGCTATGGCACTGCTTATTGCAGTCTCTAAAATTTGCACTGAACCCAAAAAGTATGTCATTTTCACAGACTCACTTTCTTGCATCTCTGCTCTTTCATATTGTTCCAGGACATCACCAACTATTACTCAACTGCTTCGATTCCAAATGATTCAAGCTACTCAAAAGTGCTCATCAATACAGTTAGTTTGGGTTCCCGGACATTCAGGGATTGCAGGTAATGAAATTGCAGACTCATTGGCGAAAGCAGCAACTGTGAGTCATTATGCTATTCGATCTATTTCTCCTGAAGATCTGAAGCAACACGTCAAGAAACATTACTTTAAAGAAAGTGTCAATAGAAAAATAGCAAATATGCTGAAGCATTCACTCATCTCACATCTATTCGCAAAAATCATAGGCTGTTAACAAAATCGCGACAAGAAGACGTATGGCTGACCAGAGCAAGAACAAGATCTTTTCCTATTAATTCGATCCTATTTAGGTTTAATCTCTGACATACAGACCGCTGTCAGTGCGGTGAACCTGAAACCATAGATCATATTCTCTTAGATTGACCTTTATACGAACATCTGAGGAATCAACTACGGAAAAAATTAGGAATAGGAGCATTACATTGTCTTGGATATTTGAACTGTCTACAAATCCGGAAATTAAAATTCTTGCATGCTGTGAATTTCTACGCCTGTCCAACAGATTCTAATTTTAATGACAAAAGAGAGTTACAACTCAAAATCCACCTTGAACTATTTTCAAACACCAATTTGTAAATCCGAATTATTTTTTCACATATCAAGACGTCTTTGTTAGTGATCACCAAATTCAACTGACTTTACTTAAATAAGGTTAGTCGATTGATTGCATAAATCCTCTCCAAATACCTTCTTCAATGAGAGCTACAAGCATCTCAGCATAAAGCTCCAAAAGTGCCCGGCATAACCTAACCTACCTACCTACCTATCTTTCCTTACTTTCTTTCAGTAAAATACCCTTTATTTAATAGCTAGCCAATAAAAATTAAGGAACCTTTTAATTTTGTTCTCAGAAACATTTAAATCACTAGAAAATGTTAGTCAATAATACAGATGTTTAATGTAATAATATTAATTCTATACATAATTCACACACACACACATTATTTTTCTCTCAATCTTTACTTTTATATGTAAATAATATAAATATATATAAATATATATATATATATATATATATATATATATATATATATATATATATATATATATATATATATATATATATATATATATATATATATATAATATATATATATATAAATATATAAATATATATATATATATATATATATATATATAAATATATATATATATATAAATATATATATATAAATATATATAAATATATAAATATATATATATAAATATATATAAATATAAAAATAAATAAATATATATATATAGATATATATAAATATATATATATATATATAAATATATATATATATATATAAATATATATATATATATATATATATATATTTATATATATATATATATATATATATATATATATATATATATATATATATATATATATATATATATATATATATATATAATATATATATATATATATATATTTATATATATATATATATTTATATTGTGTGACATAAGAAAATGGAAGTTAAAACAAAACAAACATTTATTACATTACACATAATTAAGATTAGATACAAAAAGAAAACACTTAATAATTATAAAATAAAATCAAGGTTACATAGTATCAGTGTGGTACAAAACAAAACGTATTTAGGAACCGGATGGTTCTTACTTGCCATTTCTCACATCACTCTCATCTCATTCGATGTTGTTTGTAAGTCTATTGGGCAGCAGCGCCATCTACTGTCAATATTGTTAATATTGGTCTGTTACAACCTCCCCCTCTGACCCCGAAGTCGTCCCGACCAGGGGTCAGCAGGAGTTTTCTTGAAATGGCTTTGTTCTTGACCATGAGCTTTGGCAGGAGTGTTCCTAGAATGGTTTTTCTCTCGAGCATGAGCTTTGGCAAGAGTGTTCCTGGAATGGTTTTTCTCTTGAGCATGAGCTTTGGCAGGAGTGGGAGTTTTAGGACAGTTTAATTTTCTGTAATCCACGCAGAATCTATAAGCACCATTTGGTTTCAGGATGAGCACAACAGGCGCTGCATAAGGAGATTGGCAGGGCTCAAATATTCCTTCATTCAAGATTCTATCAATTTCATTTTGCATAATTTCTTTCCTTGCTAGAGACACTTGATACGGAGGAACAGCAACCGGAGGATGGTTCTGCGTATCTATGTAATGTTCAATAAATGGGGTTGCTTCTCCCCCTTGATTGAAAATAGTTTCAAACTGGGACAAGAATTCATTTAACTTAATTTTTGTTCACCTGTCAGATCAATACCTTCATCTTCACGCAAATGATGAGGATGATTCTTTAATTTCTTTTCCCAGGTGGGAGTCAAATGGGACGCTTCATCTTCAATATTACCTTTTTCATTCACAGTTAGCGGTGCAACCGTTTGTAACGACCCACAAAAAAATGGCGTCGGTTTTTCAAAAGAAAAGTGTCGTCTGGTTTGATTATGGAAAAACCAACAGTTTCATTTCAAATTTAGTACAATCCCAGCCGAATTCAGAAAGTCTACTCCCAACAGGGTGTTGTTTCCCTTTGCATCAGGGATGGCAACAAGTTTCAAAGGCAATGTACGGCCTCCAAGACGAATTTTTACCTTTGTTGTGTGAACTTCTCTTTTTATTTTACTACCGTCTGCTAATGTTATTAGTAATGTACTGGTAGCAAAAGTTGCTCCTTGTTTCCTCAGGATGTGATAAAGTGTTTCTCCTGCAATTGAGTGGGTTGCAGCAGTGTCTGCGCAAGCGGTACCCATGACTCCATTGATAGTTACTCTTAACGTTGCCATCTGTACGGGTGCACTAGAAGCCGATTGAAGAATAACGCTGTTAAAAGTACCAGAACTTTTCTTTTCCTTTCCTTTACAGGTAGGACATTTAGGTTTAATGACTCCTGGACTACCACATCCATAGCATGCAACTTCACTTGACTCTTTCTTAAGATTCCCATTTCTTTCATGTTGAGGTTTTCTTTCTTGAATAGTGAAGGGTTCAAAGGGAAACTGCTTCTTTTGATGTACTGGAAGGAAAGATTTTTTCACATCACACCTGACACTTTCATAAGCATCTAATGTTTCCACAAGAACAACCGGAGAAATAAATTCAGTCCAAATATCGATAAAATGCTCTTTAACATCCGGGGGAACTTTCTTCTTGATTTGGTCTGCAACGATAAGTTGTTTTAACTTTTCGAAATCCTGAACCTTAAGTTCTTCAAGCCAGCCATCAAAGTAGCTAGACAGATCAAAATAGAAGTCTCTCCAAGTTTTTTTAGGGTCTTTTTTGTGTTGAGCAAACATCTGTATAAATCTATCTCCAGATAATTTAAATCTTTTTAGAAGTAGTTCCTTTACTTTAGCATATTCTTGTGTTTCTTCAGGTTCTCAAATGATGAGAGTTGCAATGTCAGATGGCAGGGTGCCTAGTAAGTAAGGGATCAAGGAAGATTCGGGTAATTTCATAAATTTAACTTGTCGTTCGAAGATTGTAAAAAATGTACACAGTTCTTCTTTTTTCGGATCAAATTTCGGCAAAAGATTGCTGAAATTACTAAAATCCAGTTTCTGGTGTGCTACCGAGGGACCACTTGACGATAGAGGATCTATACTTGCCAAACGCTGAGATTCAACTTGAAGCTGGAGTTTCTCCAATTCATATTTTTGTTGTTTCTCCAATTTTTCCTTCGCATCAGCTATTTCAGTTTCTCTTAAAATTGCCGTTTCTTTCGCAATTCTCTCTTCTGTAATTGCTTGAAGTATACTTTTGACCATAGTTTCTTCATAATTAGGGGCTTTGCTAATGAGATTCGTTAACTGGACTATTTTTAAATTATCTCCCACTACCAAACCAGGCTCGTCGGCTAAGGTCCTTAAATCTTCTTTTCGGGCACGGTAAAGGAAGGCCATTCTTGATCTCAAAAGTTCTTATTTTATAACTTATTATTTAAATTAAATTTATCAATTAAACGAATTTTAAACACTTGTTTATCAATTTTAAATAAATACTAATTATTAAATTAATCAAACACATGTTTTTGCAATTACTTTTAAACAAAAATATAATTTGAAAACATTTTTCTCATATTTATCATTTTCGAAGACTAGAAACAATACAGAAAACTAGTAAAGATATGTTGAAATTATAATTCAAATTAAATTAAAACCCAAAAGTTGTTATAAATATTTAACATTATTTCTTTTAAAAAAAGAAGAAATATGAATAAAAAACAATTTATTCTAACAACTTCAATTGCTATTCAATTAATAAACTACTTCCATAATAATTAAACAAATAAAACACAATTATCTCTGAGTGAAAACAAAATTATTTCTAAAAATAATGACAGTATTTTTATCTTTTACACATTTTTAAATAAATTCAAAATTAATTATGCATTTCACTTGACAATCAATTTTACATTATTAAATGAATAATTACTAATTTATTAACAAGTTATTTTCAGTGTAAAAATATTTAATGTTCTGAAACTTTATTTAATAAAACCATATCTAGTAAAAATTTTTAAATTATAATATACTCATAGAAAATATTCAAGATAAACAAATAAATTCAAAACATTTATTTCTAATATCTTATTTTAGCAATGTCATAAAATGCAAAATTCTACAAAGTATTATGTTCTTTCAAAATAAATAAAAAAATAAATCTTAAGGTATCAGTAGTAAAAACAAAATAATAATATCAATTCACAACAGAAATATTATTCTTATATTTTGTTGTTTTCGTTTTAAAAATTAAATAGGTTTCTTATACATAAAAATATATATGAATTTTCTTTCGAATATAAAACACTGTTTTTTAATAATAAACAAATAAAATAATTTTTTATTTTTATCAAAACCAATATTCATGGAGCCGTTACTTCGACTTCCATACTTTTTCTAGACAGAACATTGACTCATTTTATACATAGAAATTATTCTAACAATAAAAATAATGAGAAAAAATTCAGTTTTTGATTTAAATATGCAATAGGAACAGCTTATTCTAATTTTAAGCAGTAACAAAATCAATCAATCAATTTTTAACCTTTAACGAACAATATAAAACAGCGTTTTGAGTCAGTTCTGTTTTCAATATATAAACAGTTTAAATTCAAGAATTTTACTGAATATATTTTATATTTCAAAATATTAAATTTCACTATACATGCAAAATGACGTGCAGAAAAATATATATCAATTACATGCAGTATTAGTAAACAAATTTTAACATTCATGCAAACGTCTGAACAAAATTTAATCGAACCACAAGTTAGAAGAATAACGACTAATAACGAAACTAATACTACAAAGCATAAGTTGTGTTATTTGGATTAGTTTTAATACAAAACATGCTATTATTACAATATGCTAACATTATCAGGATGATAATGAAATATGTTAGAACACATAATAGAACTTACCTGTTTTCTGGATGAAAACGATATAGCTCGACGAAATTCCGACATGAAATACATCTGTTCTATTTCTGGATGAAAACGAACGACGACAAGGGAAAATTCCAAATAGAATGCATTCCAGATTAACACATAATCAAATAAATTCCGACGTGGAATTATAACTAACAACTCAATAGAGCTAAAACTCATATCCAATTAGATAGAACACAGTGGGAAAAGGCAGCGAGTTGGGCGCCATTTTTGTAGCGACGTAAGAAAATGGAAGTTAAAACAAAACAAACATTTATTACATTACACATAATTAAGATTAGATACAAAAGAAAACACTTAATAATTATAAAATAAAATCAAGGTTACATAGTACCAGGGAGGTACAAAACAAAACGTATTTAGAAACCAGATGGTTCTTCCTTGCCATTTCTCACATCACTCTCATCTCATTCGATGTTGTTTGTAAGTCTATTGGGCAGCAGCGCCATCTACTGTCAATATTGTTAATATTTGTCTGTTACAATATATATATATATATATATATATATATATATATATATATATATATATATATATATATATATATATATATATATATATATATATATATATATATATATATATATATATATATATATATATATATATATATTTATATATATATATATATTTATTTATTTATATATTTATATACATATATATATATATATAGAGAGAGAGAGAGCTCTATAATAATATAATAAATTCTCTTTGTTATGTATTTAATTCATTACTTTCACTAGCCTTTCGTTTACTTTTATAGAAAATAAATTATACAGATATTTAAAATAACTATAAATTCTATACATACATGATTTTTCCCAATATGCTGATTTCTCCTCTACCTTTTGCTCATTGAATTTCTCTGTTAATAATTTTTTTATACAAATTTAGTTCTACTATATAAACGTTTCCTTCCAGTAATGTTCCCTTTAAATTCAATTCGCATTGAAAACATTTTATCATACAACCGTGAAATAAGATAAATGTAATGATCTAATCAATCGCTTGAAATTATTTCATCTAGTTTTTATTGAACAAATTTAAAAATAATCATTTTTTAAAATCCGTTAGCAGGTAGATACTCAGTACTATTAACTATAAAGTAAATATGTAACTCTTTCCATAATTCTTAAAGTATACCTTTATCATAAATTAATATTTTCCGTTTTTCATTATCTTTGTATTTATTTTATGAACATATGATTATCTAAAAGTAATCAGGATGTATAGAAATTTCTAGAAAAAAATTGTAATAGAAAAGTATATTGAGTTTTTTTCATGTAATATTTGTTTGATTCTTTATAAAATATAATGCAATTTCGTTCAATTATTAGAATACATGTTTAGAAAAAGGAAAATATATGTGAACAAACAAAGAAAGCAATATTAAAATTTTTAAAAACCGTAGCTCTTATGAATAAATTCATTAATAGATTATTACCCTGATTTTTATATGAATTTTACATTATGGTGTCATATAAAATGTAATTAATTAAACTTATTTATAATGACATTTGTAGTAAAAAGAATATTTTTGTGCTTGTTTAAGGTATAAAAATATTCCTTTTACCATCAAGAATACCACCAAGTTACAGGTAAACAGATAATACATTTGAAAGAGTTATTACTTTTAACAATGATAAATATAAACTGAATTAAAGTATTTCAAAAAAATACACACAGTTCTTAAGATTGTCTATAAAGAGTATTAAACTAGAAAATCGAATCTGAAAAAACATAGGAAATCTCTTACCACATCTCCAACATCATCAATCTCTCTCTCTCTCTTGTGGTTTAATTAAATCAAATTTATGTGGAAAAAAAAAATCATTAAAAGAAAATTTTATAATAGCTAAAAATTTATTTATTGCAAATGTGCGTACCGAATATTCAGTAGTTAATTTTAATCCTTAATTTCATCTGAAACTATTCAAGAGTTTTTCAGATTTACTTGATTACATTCTTTAAAAAAGTGATTTTAGAGTGCAAAGAATGTAGAATTCAGGTTTTCTATCAGAAAAAATAAAGGATAAATAATTTTAAATTAGGCTAAAAAATCCTATTGGCAGGAGAGAGAAATATAATATTTTTGATCACAAAGAATACATATTGAAAGCAAACAACACTGCTGGTTCCCCAAATTGCATCACCAAGAAAGACAAGAGATATCACAGCAAAATTTATTTTGTAGATAACATGTTGACTAAGTATCAAATGATTAAATTTATAGACTTCTGGGAAGTGTGTGGTTGCTGCCAATATCAGTAGCCAGAGTAACCACCATTATTGGAGATCACCGCTGCCACACGCCTCAGCATTGATTCTAAGAGACTTTGGATGTCTTCTTGGGGTACAGCAGAAAAGGCAGCTTTCACACGTTGCCAAAGTTGGGGATGTAATCTGAGTGAATCGTTGAGCAACCATGGGTCTCGCGTTTTCTACCGGTGAAAGATCCGGATAGTTAGCCGGCAAAGAAAGCAATTCAATCTGTCGATAGACAAAAGAAACCTTGGATAATGCAAAACCCTTGAGCAATGCAAGCCACGTGTGGTCACGTATTATTATCCTTTCGATATATGGCTGCGGGCAAGCCCTGAAGGTAAGGGAGAACAACTGGCTCCCCAAGTCAGAGATGTAGCGCTGGCTGTTTAAAGTACTGGAAAAGCGTACTAGGAGAGTGCGAGAATAATATCTAATACCGCCCCATACCATAATACTTAGAGAAGGACCAATGTGGCAGTGCATAACGCAGCTGTTCAGCATCCTCTCTCAACTGTGTCTCCAGACTTGATTGCTATCTTCGTGTTGTTGCAGAAAGAAGCGTGACTCGTCAGTAAAGACAATTTAATTCCATTCTGCCATTCACATTCTTCTTTCATCGCACCATTGGCGGCGGAGACGTCTGTGATTCAGCGTCAAAGGTAGACGAAGCAATGGACGTCTTGCGAACAGACCACTCTGCTGTAAATGGCATCTAATAGTACGTGAAGACACTGGACGATGCGTTACAAACAGAATGTGCTGTACTATAGTTGATTATGTGGCTGAGAGATATGTCACTGCCATGCTCACAATTCGCCTGTCATCACCTGAAATGATGTACAGAGGTGGATGCGATCGAACACGTTGGTCCGTCGTACACTCCTGCATCCAATGTCTACACATATCCGCATTACAGTTGTTTGGTTTCGTCCAACATGACAACCGATTTCCCTGAAAGATAATTCACAATCTCGTTAGGCCACTGTTCTTCCGCTGTCAAACTCGTATACTTGATCACAAAAATGATTGCTGTTTTCTACGAGACATAATTAATCGTTGAAAAAAAAATACCGAACTTGAAACTGTCGAAATCTCTAAGTTTTAAATAGAGCTTTGAAATGGCACCACAGGTGCGCGTAATGTGAGTCTGCGCTGAAATTCTATTCACTTGCATATCTCACCTCTGCTAATGCATGCGTTGTAAATTTCATGTTATTTGCATGTTTCCTTCAGGGTGGTGCATTTACGGTGGCCAGAAGTATGTATACATGCTCAAACACATACAGTATGATAGAGAACAATAATATTACTGATACACTTTATTGAGGATCCCTGATACATAACTTTGAAGATTCTTCATATAGAGGTCATTAACATTAAGAACATTGATATAAGGGTCAGTGAAATGAAATCAGAACACCCACTACAAAATGGCAATAGCGTTTGTTTTATACAAAAGTATAATTTCCAATACTTTAATATATCTATCCCACTACAGAAGCGATACAGTCTTATGAGGAGGTACACTACTGACTTATCCACAGCCTTGTTCACTCTAGCACTTCCTTTTTCTTCCGAACGTTTTTTTAAACCACCAAAACTGTGAAAATCACAAGAAGGATCTGGACTATGCGGGGGATTTTTAAGAGTTTCCCAGTTAAATCTCTAAAGCATATCCTTCACCACTTGGGCAGAGTATGAAAACGGGGGTCATCATTACAAAAGGATGATTCCTTCCGACAACATTCCAAAAAGTTTTCACTTCATGGTAGGTCGCTGTTCATACAGGATTGCTATGCATTGCAGACATGTCCGGCACACATCAAGAAATAAACCACCAGTCCCTGCTTTTCTTTACCCATTTCCAACATTAACGAGCACGTCTTCCACTATGTTTATTTCCAAGGTGAAGAAAAAACCGAGCGGACTTGTGCACTTCTCTTAGCTAGCTGATGCAATATAGATATGTAACATGTCAGATACGTGTTTCATGAATAGGTGTTCAGTTTTCATTTCACTGTCTCCAGTGTTTGTTAATTATATAATGAAACATTCGTTTTGTCTAAACCTACGATTATTAGGAATTAATTTGAACTTACAAAAATGGTTTGGTTTTTATCATTTTTTTCTTAACATCACTTTACTCACTAGGGCTAATTTGAACAAGCGCTATGGTTTAAATTTGATTTAAAACCACACAAGAAACATCCATGAACGAGGTGAGAATAAAACCCATGAACAGCTGAAAACCAAAGAACTAATCATTCAGCTATCAGCAAGGCTAAATTGCATTAGGATTATTATATAGTTCTCATTTTACTGAGACAAGGTTAACCAACAGTTGTAAGAGAATTCAAAACTTTTGCAAACATCCAAGTTCGAGACGGATGTCAAACCCACAAGTTGTAGAACCAGGCCCGAGTGTTAACATTCAGTAACCAGTTCGGACGAGTTCATTTGGTTGTTGTTCTCGTGTGCCAGCTAGGTTGGCATATTGGGGTGCGCTGCTCCACTCTTCCAACTGAACCGTATTTGGTGTGGAGTCCGACTTCTTAAGTACATACAAATGCCATAGGGATCCGTTTATAGAGTAAGCAACCATTCATACCTCATTCACACAAGGAAAGGACAAAGACAGGATAGAAAGAGAGAGAAAGTACATCCATGCCTAAACCGGGATTCGAACCCAGGACCTCCCTATCCGTTGTAGAACCCAGGCCTAAATAATCACTAAAGCTCTTGAACCAATTAAATGGAAGAGTGTATTTGGTCCTCCATAGCACTCTTACGTAATAAAACTATTAAAAAAATTTGTGAAATATTTCTATTAATTTTGTGTAGAATGAAAGAAATAAAATTTTTAAGCACTTAACGTTTTAGAGTTTAATAAATATTAAAAAAATCTCTAAACACCATTTTTTCACTTTAATTAAGCATCCTTCAAATGATTGATGAGGTCTGTGTTAAATTTCCAAGTTATTACTTCCAGAAAAAATAACTTCAATCTATAAGCACTTTAATAACTTTTTAAACAGTAAAACTTTAAATTTTAATTTGAATTAAACTTTAGGTTAACTTTAAATTTTGCTTTCAATATTTAAATGTTAAAAATATTCAATTTCCTACATTTTGGGGACAAATATTGATATTATTTGAGTTGTTATATGACAACCTAAATCATTTGAAAATAAATTGTATTTGCCTCTTAACTATTTATTTGTGTATATAAATAAAAAATGAAGCTAAATTAATAAATATCTTAGTAAAGTTTCATTTTATTATTATTTTTACGAAGTAAAAACACATATCGGTTATTGTTATTAATACAGTTTATAAATTTACTCTATTGTATAATTTAAACTCTCTTAATAAGGAAAATAAATCCAAATATAAAATGAATATACAACTTTTAATAAAATTCAGAACTTCATAAAAATAACTGTGTTGTTAATTAGAGAAGGAAAATGTAGTAAAAATGTGTATTTCCAAATATATATTGTTTTTGTGAGAAAATAATTTAAACGAGCTTCGTTATATTTCATGACCCGATCGATCGATTTCATTCTTTATAGACATCGACCTTGCTTTTTTTACCATACCAAACGCAAATAGTGTATTTCGAAGTTACGAGTTTCCTGACTCGCATTCGCATTTTTAAAAGGAATATAATTGTTTAAAATGTTTGCTCTTTATTTAAAGGGGTCATATGTCTGTCTCCGTTACTAATAGCAATGGTTAAAATATCTAATAAGAAATAGGTCTACCGTAAATATTAGTTTCAAAAATGAGTTTCCGTTTTTAAAAACTTTACCATAAAACACTTCTATCACCCATGATTTGTTGTTTTTATAATGTCGCATAAATTCAGGTTCATTTCTAGAAAGAAGGACATAACTGTCGATCAACCTTGCGAATGTATCTGCGAAAATATTTCTCGGTTGTACCTCATTAGTTGATGCTCCAAGGAAATGCTAATGACCAAATAACAATGAATTATTCATTTACAAATTCAAAATTAAATACACATTAATGTTATAAGCTAAATTGTAAGAAAGCAAAAATATTTTAATAAAAATTATTTATATGCTTTAAATATTTTTCATTTGTTTAATTTCAATTTGAAAATAATTTGAGTTAAAGTAACTGAAATTACGAAAAAGTTTTAAGTTAAATTTCCTTATTCAATTTTGCACACTTCTAAAGATTATGTTTGCTTTCAGTTTAAAAAAAATAAAATCAGCAATGATTGCTTCAGACATGTGCGTATAAGGGAGTGGGTTTATTTTTCGACCAAACCAAATATCTTAAGGTTAAGATGGCCTTTCAATATATTAATATTTTGAGTAGCTTTGATGTTTTTCAGTTATTGTAGATATGAGCTCATATGTCGACTGAAGCTCTTGATTCGAACATTGGATTTAGCATTTGAGATCGTCAGAAGTATGGCACTAACCTAACCTTTAAAATACCTAAATTTTGAGATAATTAAAGCATAATTCCGAATTAATGCTAGAATATTTAAAGATTGTTGTTCATCAATTCAGAAATATTCTGCAAAAATTTTAATTTTTGTTCCTTATGTGGCTTGGTATGGAAATTACTAGCTCAAGTGTCAACCACGTGACTTAACCGAAATTCAAAATTACTAAATGCTTTTTTTGAAAGTTCCAATGTGGTGTTCTAAATTTTTGACGAGTTTTGTGAAAAAACTCAATTTTACTCAATGCGAGCTATAAGCCTACGAGCATAAAGATCCAAAACTGCTTCTGTCAAATTACTACTAATTACTTACTAGATGCTTTGGTTGTGTTCAACGGCTACAGTGAGTAGAAATAGACATTTTAAAAAGTGTCGTAATAACCTGGGGGTGTGTGATTCTTATTTTGTTTCTAAATAATTATCACATTTTAAAGTAAATTAAGGAACACTCTCTCATTATATTTTTTAAGCAAAAACTAATTTCTCATTTTGAATATATTTTCTGTTCTAATTAAACAACTATAAAAGATACAAAGTCACAAAGCATCTGATTCATATTATGGATAAATTATTAAACTAATCTAAATTAAGACATAAGAAATTTATTTGAATGTAGAATCAGAGGGGCATTAAAATTATTTATAACTACCTAAGTACTACTTTAAAAAAAGGTATTTTGGTGCTTTTTTAATTATGTGAATGAAAACTGTGAAATATATCTCATAATCTAATTCAATGGTGTAATATATATATATATATATATATATATATATATATATATATATATATATATATATATATATATATATATACACACACACACCCTGAGTAAAAACTTTTAAGGCCAGTAAAAATTTTTGAGAAAATATAAAATGAAATAAAAGGGATTCAAATAATATTAATTATTAAAGTTCATTGATAAGAAATAAATGCTATAAACATAATTTGTAAATACATAATTATGAGAAACATGTTGTTATTTACAAAGTTAGTATTTCTGCCTGAATAAAAACCTTAAGGCCACCAATCATTTTTTAAAAATAAATATAATACAATCGTGTAATTACCATTGCAACCACTAGCTTATGACAACGCTGCACTTTTCATATTTGTTATATGTTTCTTGGAAGTATTGGTGATCTTTGTGAAGATGACGAAGGAGAGAGAGAGAAGAAGTTAACTGATCGTGAAAGAGGACATATCGAAGCTTTGTTTTCAACAGGAATGAGTAGTCGTGCTATTGCGGTAAACATAAGCTGATGAGAAGTTCTAAAGCTTTGTTCTTGGCGTGATGAAAGAAAAGTTTGCAAACTTTCATCTACTGGAAAGCACTCGATCGGGAAACTGATTCCAACGACAGGTTCAAACATTTTTTCAGAAAACGATTTATAACACAATTAGAAGGTCTGGAAGGTACACTTATACAGCAAAATTGACTAAACCTCAGTTTCTGCAGAGGCCCAAAATAAAGGGTTTGAACTTTGGCCAGAAAGTCATGATCTGGGACAACCAATGGATAGAAATTGTTTTTTCTGGCGAAACACAATGGAATTTGGATGAAACAAGTGTCTGGAACTTCTACTGGCATGATTTAAGAAATATTCTCTAAGCAGCAATTAGGTGGAGGGTCTGTAGGTGTATTAGGTGTAGGCTCAATTGCATTCTTTTCAGGTAGAACGAATTCACAAGGATACCAAAATGTCCTAACAAATCATCTGTTGCCAAATGCTGAATGTCTTGCTGGAGAAAACTGGAAATATCAGCTAGACAATGCATCGATCCATTCGAATAAGAGCACAAAAAATTGGTTCCAAGTTAACAATACTGAAACTGTTAAATGGCCAGCTAGATCACCTGACCTCAACCCAATCTAAAACCTTTGAGGTGACTTAGCAAGAAGAGTTTATGCAAATGGGAGACATTTTACATCAACAACAGAGGTGAAATCTACTATCGAAGATGAATGGTATAAAACTGACCCCACCCGTTGTCAAAAACTAGTTTCATCTATGAAAACAAAAATATTTGAAGTAATTCGAAGAAATGACTCCTATATATCCTTCTAATAATTTGTAATTTTTTCTTATATGTTATTTTCTTTGTTGATCTTAAAGTTTTTACTCAGGCTCAAATATTCATCTGTAATATTTTCTAATAACAAAATATTTGCAAATTAATTTTTCTACTTTTTTTACTTTTATTTAAGCTCAATAATTATCAATCAAATGGTATTTTAATTTCTCAGTTTAAATGTTTCCATTTTCTGTAAAATGTCTACTGGAAGTTATATATATATATATATATATATATATACTAATAATTTATTTATATATATAATTAATTTTGAGTCAAGAGGAATTTTATTTTTGTCATTGATTTATGATTGTCTTGGATCATAGTAAAAGGAGAGGTATCATTACATATCTTTTAAACAAATATAATTTTTGCAACTAAAAAACATCACTACTAGAACATGGTTCAAAATTCGAGACAATCTACGGTATTTATCGAAAGTCAGAAGCGTGTTTTTATAATTTAATCTAACATTAGAATAAAAATAAGTTAAAAATTAGAAGGTTATTTTCACAACTAGAAAACAGAAATATTTTTCAGTTTTTCGAAACTAATTCAATGATGTAAAATTTAATTATAAATAAAGCACATTAATACATGATTCAGTAAATTGTCCTACTACTAAGTTATTTATATTTTCCTTTACAAAAACTGTGTCCTCTATTGACGCAGAGTAATTCGTTTCAGACCTTTTGTACTTAAAGACCAGTTTTCGGTCATGGCCTTTTCGAACACCCTCGGAGTTTTGTTTTTTTCTGAAACAAACCAGTCTTCTGATTGTAGGTCCGGGAACTTTTGACTGCATGTTTATTTTCCTTATTTACTGTACCTGAAAGAAATATTAAAGACTATTATTTCTTTTTTTAAAATTGTTTTTAATATTTTCTGTTTAGAATTAATTCTAAGAATATAGTCTCGAGATTTTGTAACACCAAAGCTATCTTACTTTCTTCTTGTGATTAAAAATTATTCTCCAAATATTGATATTAATGTATTAGATTAACATACGTTTTTATAATGGAAAAATATATTCCATCGTGAATTTTATACCACGTGACTTACAAAAGAATCTCTAAATTTAAAATTGCAAATGTCTCTTACAAAAGAATTACTAAATTTAAAATTGCAAATGTCTTTTTTTTAATTTTGTTTTATAATTTTTCTTTCAAATATAAGTCAACAATCTTTCAAGTAAATTTAAGTGAATTTAATTTATAGATTTATTGTAATATATAATTAAAATATCCAAATTACAAATTATGTAAAGTCTATAAGAACTTTACTTACCATATATTTTGTTCATACCTTGCAACAGCATAAAACATAAGTTTTATAACTTACATATTTAATTTTAACTACAATCAGTAAAATATGAAAAGAAAAGCTATTTTTTCTCTCTAAAAGGTTCACTTGAACATTAATCGAAGTTAATCTAGCAGTTCTCATAAACAGAATATGAGATCTGCTTTCTTATCTCGTTGTTTAACAATAAATATCTAAATTTTTGTCAGATGCTTTATTGCATGAAAATATTAAATATTTTTAAATAAAGGAAATTTTTAATTGAAACTTTTAAATTAACTAAGAAGGCAAAAATGTGATATCAAATTTTTTCAAAGAAATTGTGAAAAGGAACTCAATATTTTTATTATTTCAACGTAAATCCTTAATTTTGAAAGTAATAAAATAAAAATAAGAAATCCCCAGTTATACGTTTGGGAATTGGCTTGGTTGGCAACTAAATACTTAGTTTTTGACCCTCAGTTTAACAGTTAATTGATTTGATTCTCATCTCGGGGGGGGGGGTAGCTGTAAAGACACGGAACGCATTTTAAATTATGAATCCTAATTCAATTTGCCTTCGTGGGGAAAAGTGCCGGCAGGTAGATAAACTCCGGAAATATGCGCACTCGGCAGGCATTCAAAATAGCGAGAATCTTTCAAGTAGAAAAAAAATATTAAAAGACAGTATGTATTGGAAAAATATATAAGGACTGTTCATATATACATATTTACAAAACTTCAAATTCTTATAAGAAGCAGCTATTTCTCATACTTCCCAAATCAATAGCAATTTCTCTATTAGAAGCCTAAATATAGTGTTTATTCAAGTTATAAACATAAATAGCAAATTATATATATATAGAATAACGTATCAACGTTTTTATCTCATTTAAATGTACATAAATTTTGAATAAGAATGTTATGATACCTGAAATATTTAATTAGAAATTTTAATTAAGTATTAAAAAGTACCTGTAATTATTTTTTTAATTATTCAATTGCTTAGCGAGTGCTGATCTGTAAAAAATTAATTACCCGCATATTTTAATGTAGAATATTAACATTACTTCTGTAATTGATGTGATTTAATTTGTGAGAAGGAAAAAATCATCGAAGAATGTTTAAAGCTTGTAAATGCCAAAACTTTTTTTAAAAAAACTGGTATCTCTCTATTATAGTCTCTAGAATCCCTTGAACGTTTCCAATGAACAACTAATTTTAGGTTAGGTTATCCAATCCCTTTCCAGCTGCCTGTTGGTGTTCAAAACATATTTAACCACCCTTTAAGGCTAAGTTCATGGACATTTCTTATTTACATACCTCCACGAACACTTCTCGATTTGAAGCATGAACGAATATACTTACAGAAAAACAACCACTTAGAGTGCAATATAATTAAATACTCGTAAAAAAAAAAAAAAAAAAAAAAAAACCCGAAACGAAATTTGAGATATATATTTATAGAAAGAGGTTTTATTTTTCAATAATATTTAACTACAATATATCTATTCTGCATATCTCTTTTACATAAATCCTCACTGATTCCGCACTCGACATTTCATTCTGCATTTCGTTCTTTCTACAATTGCTTATCAAGCTTATTTCTTTTGAGATAACGGCACCGGCAATCTAGATAGAATTCAAGTTTATTGTTGTTGTAGTTTCTGCATGAATAAAATTAAGCTATTAAAAGTTTTATTACGACCGCCTTAAATGGGACCATATCCATAAAGAGAGATGTACTTCATAGAGAAGTGTAAAATGCTTGAAAACGTTTGGAGAAAATAGACTTACATATATATTTTTCTCTTGTCTAGCCTATATATACTTTAGGGTGCCCTCAGTTTCTTGTTAATTTGGCGCCATATTGTTAGCGATGTTTGTATATTTCTGGCAACCTTACGCTGTATCTCGTTTTTGTTTTGGCATTCTGTATCTCGTTTTTGTTTTGGTAGCCCTGTCGCGATTGTAATTATGACAGATTTTGAGTTTGTTAACCCTTTTCTTGTTGAATTTATATTCTGTATGATTCACTGAATCTTAATAGAATTAAAGTAGTCCTATATTTAAATCATTTTTACTAAAAATTCTATTGTAAAATTTATACAATTATTTTACTTGTGATTTATGCCATCATGCGTTCAGTGTCATCTTGTTTCTTCAAACATGTACGAAAACACACTTGGCAAAATAAAAATAGCTAATTTTCAACTGGCACCCTGATGTATATTTTTCTCTTATCTCGTTGAACGAATAACATTCAGTACAAGTGATAATATAAAAATGCGATCAATTTTAAATTTAAAAGACGTCAAAATGACACGTTCCGTAAATTTATAGTCTATCTTGAACCCTTATTAAGGGACGGAGTCGACTCTAATGCTGGCATCCTCTTCCCTATAGCAATATATAATGGAAGGTCAGAGTGTACACCCAATCTAGGCTTCTATTGGGTTGTACGGAAAATAATTTTGCTTATCTCACCTGGATCAGCTTTTTGCTCGTAAAACTCAACCACTTTATGAGTATGGAATCGTGATACTACCAGAAAGATAATAAGACATTTTGGACTACAATGGACAGTATGCAATGCAATACAATAATTATTAGCTATACGTTTTTAATTTTGATGCAAAACGAAATTACTTTCTACACAACCCAGTAACTCGCGTGGTTTATTGTAGCACAACAATTTTCTTCTAGGTCACGAAAGCGATGATTTTGATCAATATATATTTATTTCGGGTATTGTGGTCCCCAACAAATTTCTGTTGACTTAAATACTAAAACCTGGGTTTAAAAAGCAATCATTTAAAATTAAAAGACTGAGAAGTAAATGCATAGTCGTGTGAGATTTTATTATACTCGAATCATTTAACAGCTAATTAAATTAACAGTTTTCAAGCCATAATACAGAGTTTTAATAACCGTACAAAACAGAAACTGTCAGAATAGAAATTGACAATTAATTTATATATTTTTTTAATATTTCCGTGTGCATTCTCTTACGATGAAAAGTTGATAAGCAGACCTTGACTGCAGGTTAAATTGTCTTGTTTCCTGTCCATTTTCGATTAATCATACGGCGCATAAACGATTCGAATACCCGAAAAGATATGTTTGTTAAACTATTTCTTTGAAAACGAAATTTATGTGTCCCTAATAATAACAGAATTTGATAAAATATTGAGAGATAGGGAAATTAAGCACATAAAAAAAATTTATATTTATTACTAGTGATTATAATGTATTGATCTATATATATATACTGGGTGAGCCAAAAGTTCGTTACAGTTTTAAAAATTTATAAAAAAAGAAGAAAGTGAGATAAAGAAGTGCGGTTTGCAAGAAAGGGCTCACAAAGTAGTCGGATTTTTTTTTGCAGCAAAAAAAGTTTTAGTTAAAACAGTCACCTATAGATGGCGCTGACTGTCCGAAACACAATGAAAAGGACAACAGTACGCTCCATTCATTTATTCTGATAATAACAGTTGTTCAATATGTCCTCCAGTACATTGTACGACACAACTAAGGCGACTCGCAACACCTGTTACAGCTGAATGCAATATGTCGGAATGAATTGCAGAAACCTCACGACAGATGGAATCTTTGAGTTCGGCCAATGTTGAAGGAGATGAACGGTACACACGTGATTTCAAATAGCCCCACAACCAGAAGTCGACTGGAGTGAGGTCGGGTGATCGTGGAGGCCATGCGATCTTGCAACCTCAACTGATCAGTCTCTATTCACCAAAGGTGCTCAAAAGGAATCGTTTTACTGGATTGGCATAATGTGGTGGTGCGCCATCCTGCATAAAGTTTATTACAGATAACACACCTCTTTGATTTAATGCGGGAACGACTTTGTCACGCAAAAGAGTGAGGTAACGCTTAGTGGTTACTGTGCACGTTTTCCAGCCCAATCTGGGACACGGTTCTTCAAAGAAGAAAGATCCGACAATGAAAGATGAGGTGAAGCCACACCAGACTGTCAAATTGGCTGGATGCAGAGATTTCGTCGTGTATTCACGAGGATTAGATGTTGCCCATATACGAGTGTTATGGGTGTTGACATACCCGTGTAGTGTGAAGTGCGCCTCACCCGACCAGAAAACGTTAAACAACCACTGAGGGTCGTTTTCGATTCTTGCCATAGCCCACTTGGCAAATGATTCCCGCATAGCTGTGTCTCCTGGTTGTAACTCTTACAGTGACTGCAGTTTGTAGAATTAGAGATGCAATATCCCGTGGAGGATACGTCGAATCGATGATTGAGGCACATCCAATATTCTTCCAGCTTCGCGAGCACCGCTACTCCCAATGGACGATTCCGCCGCTAAATCATTCATTGTGGTTTCCACCGCAGTAATTCGGCTCTCCGCCAACGAGGGTCTTCCACTGCGTGGCCGATCCTTCAAAGAGCCAGTTTCCTCGAACCTCTTGACAAGCTTGACTTTTCCAGGACACGATATGGGGCCTTCCTTCGTCTTCTGTCTTTTCGTCGTGCGAAATTTTCGCAACGCAATAGTTGCTTACTCTTCGTTCAAATAGAACAACTTCACCAACAACGCTCGATCGGGTAATGATAACATTCTGAAAGCGAATGAGAAATTCTCGAGTATCACGGCCTTTTATCGTAAGATTAATTTGCATAATTCTGCTGAATCTCTCGATGTCAGTGCCATCTATAAGTGACTTTTTTTAACTAAAACTTTTTTTGCTGCTAAAAAAAATCCGACTACCTTGTGAGCCCTTTCTTGCAAACCGCACTTGTTTACCGCACTTTCTTCCTTTTTTATGAATTTTTAAAATTGTAACGAACTTTTGGCTCACCCTGTATATATATTTCTATACATTTACGTAAATGAATTAAAAGTGTAGAAATATGTTATCTGCATGCAAAATATTTAAAGCTGTTTAGTTGAAAGTTAAACTGACAAAAGCTATTTTAAAACATTTTATCATTCAACGAATATTACTGTCTTGAAAAGGAAATCTTCACATGGATAGTCCGCAGTATTCAGGTGTCCCCAGGGAGAAGATAAGGAAAACTCCCAAGCATCCACCACAACACATATGTACACATAGGTAATAAAAAAAGTACAACATACACTTCCCGTTGCACAACTGAGTCAGGGATCGAACCAGGAATCTTCCACTCTGAAGAACGCAATCCTACCACTAAATCTTAGTGAGTCTATCTAAATGCAACATATGAACCATTTGAAATAAACGGGGATATTACACATATTTTTTCCTGTTGGAAGGAAATTCCGAGTGAATCGCAATGAGATTTCGGGGAAGCTACGGTAACCTGATGTAGAAAGGTGGCATTATCCTAAATGAGAATGCCCAAAACCCGACTTAGTTGCAGACTGTTATGTTGTAACTTACGAACATTAAAATTTCACATGGTTTAATGTATCTCTGAGTAGTAAATCCTGATTCCGACTGCGTCTGTTGGTGGATTCTAATTTACAAAATACTTGCCGGTGTTTTGTGACATGGTAAGCAGAAAGAAGCAGTTGACCACCTATTGCATTAATCAAAATGATTCCAAACAAGTTGTCAGTTTTAATTTAAGGCATGATTAGAATGGCATATTATTTTAAATGAAGTTAGTTTTTTCAAATATTTATCTTTGATATTCACAATAAGCTTTATAATTCCACTATAAGACAAAGAAATTATCTCCTGTGATTTAAAAAAAGTAATATTTTTAAGAACTTTTGCATGCTTTCAGACTCTATTTCCCTTAAGTTAGGTCATTTCCACGAATCTTTTCTTTTCATTTCCAATCGATATAAAGAAAAATCTCTAAAAAAATTAAAAGAATATCATAAAGATTTTAAAAGGTTCTTATCTTACAAATGGGGCCTAATGTTAAAAAAACATTTAAGTTACAAAACTTGAGGGAAAATACTACTTTCAATTCCTTTCATGAGGAACTCCTTTTATCAAAAAGTGTGCCAAAAATCTTTGCCAGCTTCGATTGCATGGGATTTTTTTCTTTTTATCTAAATACAAGTGATGCAATTTCACGAGTTGCTCCAAACTTTTCGTGACATTGTTTTAGCATTATCATCCTCTCTCTTTCTTGGCACATTTTAATACTTGTGTGTATTCTTTCCTCGTAAAATAATAATTTCAAATCAAAGGAAATATTTTTGTTTGTGGTCGTTTAGCAATAAACCCTATCTATATATTCTCCTTTTTCCTATAATATGATATTAAAAGAATCACAAAGAGTACACAAAACTCTGTGTGGTTCTTTTAATATCACATAGAGTCAATAATTAAGAATCACAATAAAGAATCACATAGTGTCATTAATTAACAGATTTATTTATCCTTATATAAGTCATATTTCTTAGTTCAGGAATATATTTCTCACACAAAAGCACATATCAAGAAATATCAAAGATATTAAAAAAATTATGATGATTCTGCAATTTTTTGCTCCTCTTACTATTAAAAGATTTTAGAAAAATACAGGAATATTATTACTAACACTATAAAACATTTTTCTTCTTATTATTTAAGAACTAAATGCTATTGAAAGAAACATTTTTCAAGTCAACACGAAAGAATCCCATTGTACTTATTGAAGGAGGAAATATTGTTAGACCAAATACTTTGTTGGAAGATGGATGCTATTTTATTTTAAAATTCTTCTCCTTACTTTATAATTAAAAATAAGTTATTAAATATCTTCAGGCACAGTTTTTGGAAATCAAATATTTACGAACACTTGAAGAATGAATTTAAAATGTTTATGCTTAGATATATTATATGAAATAAATATCTTAATTAAATTTTGTATCAAGCATAGATATCTTATATAATATAGATTTCTCAAATTTGAATTCCACATCTTAAAATTAGTTTCCAATGCTGAAGACTTAAGGACAAATTACTGCAAATTTTCTAATCAGAAATACACATTTATACTCTTTCAACTTATATTATTCGTAGTTTTTACAGTGATGATTCTACCTATTTTATATCTGCGTATCCCTATTTCCAATACTGTGATTTATTATTGCACATTTTTTGCTTGCAAAAGCTTTTTTCATGCGCTTTAAATAAAATAATTCTAGAAACATCTTCCTTTTTATTAAATTCAAGAAAGTCATCTCAAAAAACATTTTGTGTGACCTTTGTTTAAAAATAATAAAAAAAATTAGAAATATATACGATGATAAAAAAAAAACCTTATCTGAACTTTGATGGGTTTAAATTTCATTTTAAACTTTGAATTCGGAATGTTTTCCCCAGTGTATGCCTTTTGAGGAAAGATAATGCTGTGCTAGATTTAAAGCATCAATTAAGAAAGATTTTTGTAAAGATATTTCGAAAACATGTTGTAAAAATGAGCAGATAACATGATGTAATTCTTTTAATTTACATATTACATAAGAAGTAATTTGAATTTAAGATGAAAATGAGAAAAATCTTACTTTTATATTTGTTTTTAATAATAACTGTTAACTAAAAACAAAAAAAAAACTATATTTGAAACTTGACAAGTAACACTTGAAAATAAATATATTTTCTCTATCTATATAATACCTGAAGGCTGGAAATTTCCAAATAGAACATAATTTGTGTAAAATTGAAACTAGTATTTTACTCCTTGTGATTCTATGGTGTAATTCAACTATTTGCTATAATTTAGAAATTTTCTTTAATACTTTATCTGTTATAACAATTGTATCTATTCAAAAACTTAATAAAATGAAAACAAAAAACTACCTGTTAGTAGCTTTTTTAATGTTATATTCAAGTGGATTAATCCAATTATTGATATAGATATTTTCAATACACACACATATATTATGCAAATATGATTGCTTATTTTTTATTACAAAACGTTTTCAAGTTATCATTAATCAATTGATATTGTGCATCATCAAAATGTTGATAATTAATTGTTGCTTTAAATTATATTATATTTCGCATTATTTCTTGCCTGCGTAACTTTCATTATGGCTTTTAATTCAAGAGTTCAAAGGTTCAATTTCCACGGGTTTTGTAATGGCTCATAATCTACTTTAAACTGAAGGTCCCAATCAAATAATCCCTTCGAAAGGGATAAACAAACCAAGCCATTTTCATAACTTCTTATTAACTTACAGCTTCTTTCTATCCGCGCTGAGAAATATATTTATCATTCTACTCATTACCTGATGAAATTACTTTCTGTGAATTCCTTTTTTTTAAATTTAATTTACCTGTGTTGTAAAAATGTATCATTTTGTCGTCAACAACCACTTGTTTCACACGAAGGTTAATTCAATCGAAAATGTGGAATCGAACCCATGAATTTTGGAAATGAAACCCGGGGCGCTTATCTTTCAGATTAGAGTTCGGCAAGAAATTAATTTGATATATTGAAATAATTAATAACAAAAAAGTTTTAAATAAATTTTCTATTAGTAAATTATTGAGGATGAGCAGTGAGAGTTACTTTGAAAAATCTTTCCTTAGCCACTCATGCAACATTACATTGATAAGCTTGTTCGCAGTAAACATTAATTCAATACAATAATAATCTATAGTAAAATTATTGTAAATAAATGTTTGATAGAATCAATTAAAATTGTATATTATAAATATTAATTTAATAATAAGTGTTAGTTTTATTATTTTAAAACAAAATTTGGTTATTTTAGAAAATAAAATATTAAAAATATAAAATAAGAATTATATATATATATATATATATATATATATATAATTGCCATGATATTAACTGGTTTATCTTGAAAATTATTACAATGTAAATTTGTGAATGAATTTTTGAGCTTATTAGAATAAGGAATATTACTTACACGCATAAGCTATGTTAATACTAGTAATTAGGATAATTATATATGTGCAATATTCATATTATTTAAGATAATATTTAATATTACATAAATAAAAAAAATAATAATTCTCTGAGATTAAGATATTTTAGCAGTTATTAGGTATTTATTATTATTTTTTTAAATTTTCTTAATTTCATTTTCTTATTATTACATTTCTATGTCCGAGAAGTGGTTAGTTGTAGCTACCAATATATTTTAATTTTATTATTTTGTCTGTCGGCCAACTCGTCTAGTGGTCAGCGTGCCTGACTACGGATAGGGAGGTCCTTGGCTCGAATCCCGGTTCGGGCATGGATGTACTTTCTCTCTCTCTTTATCCTGTCTTTGTCCTTTAATTGTGTGAATGAGATGTGAATGGTTGCCTACCCTATAAACGGGTCCCAATGGCATGTGTGTGTACTGAAGAAGTCGGACTCCACACCAAATGCGGCTTAGTTGGTAAAGTGGAACAGCGCACCCCAATTTGCCAGCGTAGCTGACACACGCGAACAACAGTATTTCGACTGAATTTTCAATTGTTACTATTTTTCCTTTTTAGTGGCAAAATGATCACGTTTAATGAAATAAATTACTACTAAAAATCAAATTTTATTTAATTTATCATTTCGCAAAATCATTCAATTTTCTTGCATTTCATTATACAGTTGCACATAATAGATAAATGAGCGATTCCTTATGTATGGACCCATAAAACTTTTTTTAAAAAATAAGTATATATATATATATTGAAAAGTCTAAAAATAAGCCTGAAAGTGAAACGCTCTTCTGGATAGAAATTTGATACATGTTTGCTACAATTATTGCTTTTAGTTTTCTAATGAGAAAATAAAATGCGATATACCCCGTCGTGTAAATCTACCAGCCGCAGATGTTTAATCGCAAATTATGTTTCTTATTTTCTGTTATTAATAGACAATGGATTTAAAATGATAGGAATACACCACAGATTTTCCTAGCAAAGTTCCCCCAGTTTCTAGTGGTTTCTTCCCATAGATAAACGACATTCTTTTCACCGTTTTTAGATAGTATTATTCAGAATGTTTCATGTTATGAATTTGGAATGTTGGTCACAATCTTAAGGGCGATAAGACTTCTTTACTACGATATCTTTCCTCTGCTGCACATATTTAAACCAAAACATGAAATAGTTTGCTTATCAACAATATTTTCTATCTTTATCATGACCTAGAATGTATCTTCTATCAATGATAGCAGAACTTCCATGATACATTTACATGGACAAAACGCAGATGCTATTGCTATTTGAAATGTACGAACAAGAAATAATATGACAAATCCATCTCAGTGTTCATAAGTGCTTGCTTTTTGTTCCTGTTTTGAATCAAGTAAGTTATTCTGTAAATTTATAAATTAGTTCATTGAACTCTCTTTTTTGTGTGCTATAATTTAGAGTTTCTTTGAATGTCATCCTCATTAGTTCCTTGTTGAATGTTGGTAGTTAACTGCAGATACGTTTTATTAAGGGAAAACGAAAGGACTTATTTTTTTCTAAAATGTAAATTGAGTGGTGGATTAAAATGGAAGATTTATCATTTCAAATATATTTTGTAAATAATGGTTTATAGTATATATGCATGTGTACATTTCTAATTACCCTTAGTACGATAAGAGAAAAGGAATTTATAATTAATTTAAGACATAGGACAAAATATCAATAGATTCCATACTTATTGCCTAAAAATGTGAGTTCAATCTTAGAGCTCTATCGATATAAATTTTATGAATAAGCTCATGATGAGTTTGAAAAAATTACCGTATTTTACTTAATTAACATGTGTTATTAAATTTTACATCAAATTATGCATATTATTCAAGAAAATTTCCATTTTTTGAACACGCTTATACGAATAAGAGAGAGAGTGCTACTATTGAAACTTTTAATTGGGAAAATTATAAACTTTTTACTCAACAATTGTTTTTTCTTAAAAAAAATAAGATTCAACTATCACAGAAAAATACTTTGTTTATTATCTTCCAAAAATTATGACAAAATATTTTATGAAAATTCAAGTAATAAAGTCTAGTGATTAACTCTTTTCTTTGCCAAATCATATTCTATAATGTCTTTGTATAAAAAAATTAATTCTTAAAAAATAAAAAAAATGAAGTAAGTTCAAAGTTATTATTGTGAGAAAATTAGTTATAGGTCATATAATATAAGAACTAGTAAGAATATTGCCTCGATTTGATTTTTCTATTATATGAATCAATTTTATTTTCGTCATATTAAAAATAACAGAGTATGAAACGCTGTGTTTACATCCGAAAAACAAAATACAGAGATTAAATTTCACTAAAAAGCAACACAACACGCAAAATTGCTGTTTAAAATATAAGACTCAAATAGAAAATAAATTTTATTCAAATAGTATTATTTTATTCTTTTAAAATATTATACACACACACACAATATTTACGCGGTTACTAAGCAACATTGTCTACTGAAACAGTAGTATTTGCTAGGTCATGTGTCAAATATTTTCTTAAAACAACAAAACAATTAAAAAAAGAACAAAAATAAACTTCAAAAAAATTATAGTATTCGAGAATTTGTGTTTTTTTTTTTTTTTTAATTTCTATTTAGAAGTTTAAATTAATGTATAATCATTTAGTCATTTCTCTCTCTCTCTCTCTCTCTCTCTCTCATTAAGTATTTAATTTACCAAAAATAGAAATTTCCATTATAATTTATTTATTATTTGTGTATATCAATACTCGATGAATTCTATTAAGTCTGTTTAAATTACGAGTTCAGTTAATGATAAATTTAATTACTTTGATAATAGTTTTAAAAAATAAAACTTACCTTTCAAAAATAATTAGTCAGAAAAATTAGCAAATTGCAATATCCTCAAGAATTTTAAATTCTTGTAAGAAAATTTCCTGAAAAACAAGTATTGTTAATCAATAAGTTTACAAAAGGAAATAAATGCTTCCTGTTCACAAACGGCAAAATTATTCCATTAAACTGTTTTCCATAATGCAGAGTATGACTCATTCATTGTGGGAAAATGGTTGTTTAACTTAATGAAAACGCTATGGTTAATGAAGTATTGAAATTTAGAATTTTGACTGAAATTGTAGAACTCTTTTAGGACTTTATGTTAAGGTTCTTTATAGGAATAGTTTTTTTTTTCTTTCTGAAATGTATTTGCAATTGTATATGCATTCTCTACAAATGTTTCTTGAAATGAGAAGCTTTGCAATATTGCTTTCATTTTGATCTGAAAATAGAATTCTAATTGATGAACAATTACTCCTGATGGACACATGAATGAAAAATTATTCCTAACAATATTTTCACTATCAGAAGAATAAATAATGGAATATTCATAATGAAGATATTTTAGTGAAATTTCACGTTTTTTTTTTTTTTTTTTTTTTTTTTCCCAAGAGGGTTTGATTTTTCACAACGTTTCACCTTTTACTATGTTTTGATTATTGGATTACCTTTCTTTAGATATTTTGATTCTTAATTATTTACTTCCTACTTATATTTCAGTATTTGCAGTATTGACCTGAATGAGGTTTTAAAGAATTCTTGTAGAAATGATAATAATTTTCAGGAGTACTCGAAAAATTAAAAAAAAAATCCCACTGAATCTGCTTAAATAAATAAGCTCATTGCAAGTAAAAATTCTAACGTAATTTCTTTTAAAGAATTAATTGCCTTTCAAAGAAAAAAAGAAAAGGCCAAAGTAAAATATAAAAGTTTTAGAATGTTCAGAAAAGGCTGTAACATTGTTGTCAACCCTCTTTTAATCGTAGGTAAATATCTTTTCTTTACCCCCATTGACTATGCTCTGATGTGCACTAATCATGAGTAATTAATACAATAGTTTTAGTAAAAGATTATAACCACAAATGATACTAAAACTGATTTAAGAAAATTTTATTGGTCGAAAACATGAACTTCAGAAAAAATAACTATATTCTAATTTCAATTTCAAATAAATGCTTTATTGCATTTATTTGAAATTGAAATTATGCTTTATTGCATTTATTATATAATTCAAATAAATAAAATATATTAATGAAGTTTAACAAATCATAGGCTAGTATTATTTTCTAAATGCTATACTCAAGAATGTGAGTGTCTCTCAGTTTAAATTATAAGTTCTGTTAGTTTTGATTCTTTACTCCTAAGCTGTTTTCATTTAAAGCTGATATCAAGTTTATCGCGAAATTAGATCTAATTTTTAATTCACAGCTTGAATTAGAATTTTATATTTTTTTCTAAGTTTTACTGTAGCTCTTTTAAGCAATCCTATTAATTAAATTATTAATTTTTATCTATTTTAATTAAATTAAATGCACAATAACTTGCTTATATTAAATTTGTATATATTACATATTTCTTCAGGAAATGTGTGGGATAAGAGGACCAGCGTAATTCTTAAGATATCGCTCTTTTTATCTCAATGTAATGAGCAGACACATTTTAATCTTAAATTGGTAATCCAAGATCGCTAGTAGCGATTGAATGTATACCTCTGAAAGATAGGTATTAAATCGCTGAGTTGTGAAAAGGAAAAATTCCGTACCAAATCAGTCAGCCTCATCTGAACTCAATGATTTAAAATGACATGGCAAATTTTGGATAAGAATCGCGACCACTATTATTAAAAAATGTAAATAGCATAGAATAAATCAGTGTCAGATTAATATAAAAATTTTTATAGTTACATTTTAATAAGCTAAATAGTATCATATATTTATAACCTGTTTAAATTTATGTAACTCCTGCTAATATCTTAAACTCTCTTTCCCTGTGAAATAATCTGGGTTTGAACCCCATAAGACTTCGATCCTACTTGGAATGGTTACAAAAACAATATTGCTGAATCTTTATTCAAGGGACTTAGATTACTTATATCCGAAGACTTATGAACTAGAAATGCTAATGGATGTTTTTTCTCTCAATGTGGAATATTTGTCTCGATTAAAAAGTTTATAATATTAAACGGTTAACTTCGTAAAATATTACTTCAAAGAGACAAATATGATTATTTTCATAAGTACGCATTTATGATAATAATGACTTTGTGTTCTGAATGGTATTACATTATTAATAGGAACATTCTTTTTAAAAATGCAATATCATTCAGTGAAAATTACAACTCTCTTCATATTTCTATAGAAACTAAAAGATATCATGATGCATAAAATAAATGAAAACCTATACAGGAAGTGCATAACAACGAGATATGACCTTTTCTTCTCGACTATTTATGGAGCATAATCAGAATGTCAATTAATAATAGTATAATTGATAAATTTGAAAATAAAAATAATCTGAATACACATAACGTTAAAATACACACAACGAAATATATAAAAAGAGAGCAAAATATTTTGTAATATACGTATTTCCTTTTACAATGAATGGTTATTCTAAACATTTATCCCCAAATATCGATGTTAAAAACTTTATTTCAGTAAAATCATTCAAAATTCATAATTAGTTGATAAAGAAAAATTATTGGACTAACAAATAATTGAAAAAAATAATATTCTATTTGTTTTAAAAATAAGTATTGAATTTCAAAATTCAAAAAAATGAATGTATGAATATTAATATATTTCAAAGAAAGGCTAACGATAACAAAAATGTAAGGAAAATACACCAACATTATTTTCTTTTTTAATTAGTAGCAAATTCTTAAGAAGTTTTCTGAGACATAACAAAAATGTTTAAAATTATAGCAAATGTATTTTTGACTTTTAATGGAGGAAAAACAACAGGAGATTCAACATTTATTTCCTGTCCATGTGGCATAAATAACACAAGTAATTTTCTTTTTTTGCTAAAATTATATCAATAGTAATTTTAAAATAATTGCTATTTATATAATTTCTTTATTCAGGAGCGATTAACAAAAACGATAGAGGTAGAAAATCTGCAGAATGCTCCTTCTAACATTTATTCATTTATGGCACTTCTTATGGAAATAATTGGATTGTTTTAAATTCAAATTAAATGTTGGAAAACATTTAAATATCTTGTTTTAATATTTTTAAATGCACATTTTATAGTTTGGAACATTCAGGTCATGTTCTTTTTTTCATGGAAATACCATTATATTGATTTTAATGATTTTTTTCAATCTGTACTAATTTCAATTTGATGTAAAAAACACATGAAGACGTAAGTATATTTCTTTACCATGAAATTTAGAATTTCATCTATTCGTAAATAAGAATGTCTAGTGTAAGAATTATGACGTATGATGCTGATACATTATTTTTTTTTAATTGTTCAAATTCCAACTAACAATTTAAACATTTCGTTAACAATTTCATATTTTGAAACTGATGTGTTTTATTTTTGTCTACACAGTATACTTTAACAAGGAAAAATTTCACAGTCAGCATTAAGTGTTTTAAAAAAAATAATCACTTCTAGACTTAAGAAATAAATTTTCATTTTAAAGTAATCTTTTATGTCACTTCAGATGACGTAACTACTTAAACTGAAAGGTCAAAATGATATGTTGAATTCATTTCAATTTAATTAAAACGCTTTTTCTTTTTTTAAACCAGTATTTAACTTCCTATTTTTATTTTTACATGGTTTTCATATAAATGCACTCTATGGTTCAAAAATCAACACCCAAAGGCATTACGCCTTCTAATTTTGTTTTTTAAAGTAGGAATTGAATTATCTTCAATTTTATTTACATGTTTGCGAAAATTACTTATGAAAAAGTGCTAAGATTTTATAAGGAAATTCTTTAATTGAATAACAAATGTATTTATATCATTAGAAATCAAATTCAAAGATTAGAAAGAGAAAACAACGCTGATTATTTTTATTTGCGTAAAGGGAACTCACATCGATGAAATTGGCAAGATATTTTGAGTTAACCCCCTGTAGAATACAGAAGAATGGTAAGGAAAAGAGTCGTTCTAGCTAATAGCAGATCTGTAGCTAATCCAGGCGACATAACTAACATTACTTTTGACATTACTGACATACTATGTTACTTACATCTTAGTACAAATATACACATTTCTAATATTATAAATAAATTACTAAAGTTGCCATTTTTAATTTAATAAATTGTTTAATTTTTAACTTTAAATACTGAAACTAAATACCAGAAATAAATCTTATTTTCCGTAACAGTACACAAAATTTTAACAGATAAATAAAAATAATTTTATTTTATTAATACAATGTTTTTATGAAAACCACCTAATCTAATACTACTTGTTCAAACTCCATTTAAAGCCGATGCAAGAAAAAATTCATGCACTTATTGAAAAGTGCTTATAAATAGGAGGCCAAACACAACCATTTTAATATCGAATTTCCTCGTTAATAAAAACAGTTATAAAACGAAAAACATTTTAACATCGATAGTTATATGAATATACTTAGAATATTATATTTGAAATAAAAAAAAAAGTGAAGCATATATATTTAATAATTTTGATGAGAAATTAATTTTTCAAATTTCTTTCTTCAATCTTTGAAATGGAAAGAATAAATATAATGAAAAACAAATTTCTCCTTGCAAACATTACATTCCTTAATAAATTTAACTTTTTCATTTTCGCAATTAATCACAAACTCATTCTAATTTGAGAAAATTATCAGATCATTTAATTTGCTTAGAAAAATTATCGATGGAATGTATAAATTTGTGAATTTTATATTTGGGAATTTTCATTTTAGCATGGCTACTCATTCTAATAGCATTTCAAGTTCTTTTAAGAAGAAAAAAAATTAGGATAATGAGATAGTCATTAGGATTTGTCTTTGAAATTCAAGATTTGCTTTCTTAAAGCTTTTGATTTGCATTATAAAACGTCGTCAATATATTAAAAAATATTCTTAATACCTTTAGTACGCAGCGATGATTTAGTATACATTTTTGAAATATATAGAAATCAGCTTGCCATATCCATCGAAGTACGATTCTAAGTACTCTAACAACATTGCTGAATAAAGATATTCCTTCAACTTTATGATGGCATAAGGACATTGTTTTCCAAAGGTAAAAAATATGACAGTAAAGTCGATAAAAATAATAAAAAGTTCAATTTTTAAAAATTCTTGTCTAAGATATCAAATGTTTACACATTTAAAAGAAGGAATTATCCAAAAAGATGAAAAAATTGTTAACTTTCAAAATTAAAGGATGAGGTTACATTTAGATCATTAATACAATTATGTTTAAAGAGTCAAAAAATATCAAGCAAAATATAATAAATTATGCAACGAACTTTGCGGCGATATCTCGTGCCTCAAACGTGATTGATTGATCAACGTAAGCAGATGAAACAATGGTTACTCTTCCATTACAGTAGTTTCCAACTACAAGTGGGTGAACTTGCAAACAGGCAATATGTTAGTTAATTTAATGAGTTAACGATATTAGTATTATTATTAATAATTTTTATTATATTTTGAAAGTTGGTATTTTTAAGTTTCGTTAGTTTGTGAAATTAATTAATAATTTTGTTAGTACATCTAATTTAAGTATTTAAGCTATTTTCAAGTTTACTTAATCTAAAGCATTCCCTTCGTTGTTGTTTTTTTTTTTTTTTAAATATCTCGCTTCTTTAGTTTCTTTGATTGCTTTTATGCATAAAATAACAGATAAAGAAATAGAAGAAAATAAAAATGAATTATATAAATTTATGATTAACTTTATTATATCCGGGTATATATTATTCCTGAAAAATCTGCATTAATCCTAGATCCACTATTAATAGGATAACTACAAGTTTTCACATTCAAATCCTACCTAACGAAAGTTTGCTCTAGATTTGATTTAGAATCATATTTTTACAAAAATCTGATGACTCTCCCACCCCAAAGAAAAGAACTATGAATTTATGAAGCTTTTAATGCAAATAAAAATTATGATTTAAAATGCACTAACGTACTTTTGAGAAATGTGTGAGTAGGAAAAGTGAGCAACACCACTTCTTTTGCTTGACTTTAAAAAAATATTTAAGTGAGTAAACTTTTCACTTTCACTTATCATTTAAAATTAATTATAATTCAGCTTTTTCTATCACCTAAAATTTTCATTATCAGTTTCACCACAATTTCACTAGCTCCGTCCAAATTGAAAAGGGAGCCCAAAAAACAAAGTAAAACATATTTTCATAGTAAATACTGATAGAAATTAGTTCAGACTCTAAATGTTTACTGGCTTCTGCTTTTGTATGTTAGGTTCTTTGTGATAATTTGCTAGCAACATTTTTATAAGCTCCATAATGAGTCTGTGTCTATTGTTCCCAAATTTTGAAGGCTCTAAAATATTAAATTAAGTATAAAATTAAAACATTTATAACTTTTAACTAAATTATTAATCAACACATTTTAATCTATGATAAATATTAAAACTATTTTAATTTGACAAGTAAAATTTCCTTTTTATTCAAAAATCCAGAAATCCATATTGGTAGAATTTAGATAAATCTATTTTTGTTTATCTAGTATAAAATTCGCTTTACATATTTTTATTATTTATATTTTTACTTCTATTTATGTTTGTATGTATTTTGTAAATGAAATCCTAGCTTCAATTTACATAGCACTGATTCGTTCCAATTGAAACTCGTAAAATCTCTTCCAAAAAACTTCTTTATAGGACGTTAAACCTGTTACTTCAAAGTTCAAAAATCAGACCAAGTGTTATTTACTAAAGTCTGATTAGATTTTTTGTTAAAGTGAGAGAGTTAGAATTACTTTTTTTTCATTTAACTAATGTAAAATGCAACACACTTCTAAGTTTAAAGTTTCCTCAATTACCGTTGATGAAATTATCCAATGTATGAAATTCTTTTTTCATAAATAGTTTTGTTATAGACTTCTAATTTTTACAAAATATTTTTCTCCCTCTAATTATTGATTATCAAAATCCAGAAATTTATAATGTGCTCCGCAAATTATCATATTGTACTTCACTCTAAATATATTGGTAATAATAATATAAAGGAATAAATAAGCAATTATTACATTTTCATTCATTTATTTCGAAATTTTAATGTAAAGTTAATTAATTAATAAAGTTAATTTAATGAATTTTAATTTAATTAAAAAACTATTAATGAATTACATTAATGTAATTTATTTTTTAAAACATAATAATATATTTTTTATGAATACAAAGGCAACAGAACAAAAGAATTTTTATCATTCTATTGTTCTGACACAATAAACATAAACACGTATTTTATTTAATTCTTAATATATTAACACTTTATTTAATATTGAAATTATGGATAAGAAAATTAATTTGAAAACCAGAAAAATAATAAATTAAATAAGGTAAATATGGTACTAAGTATCTAAATTTTTCAAATTGTCAATATTTATTTTTACGAAAGTTAATCAAGTTTTATTCCAGTAAAAATGAATTTTTGGAAGAAAAATAAAAAAACAATTATTGGTTTGAAACTTTCTTTTAAGTTAAGAGTTTGAAACTGAAATACTTTTAAATTATGTTATAAATTACTTGCTGCTGCACCAAGAGTTATGATATATTTTTCTAATTGTTAATTAATATCAAATAATTAACAATTAGATAAAAAAAATTTGTAGCATTATGAAAATAATTTTAAAGTATCAAATTTAAAACAAAATTAATAACTTTAAAATTACTTTTTCACAGGGTAATAAAGTTATTTTACAAATTATCCTCTCTATTACCTGAAAAACAATTTATATAAATTCTAATGTGAATCAAGACTGTGTCATTAAATATTAAATAAAATATATGAATAATTTATCAAGACGCACACACACCAAAAAATAATGTTTTCTAATTAATTTACACTAACTATTATGCTTTTGTTAATATACGCGCAATTTAAAATAGAGATCATTAGTTCAATTAATTACTTCATGAATTTATTCCTTTATGTCAATTAAATGCGATAAAAGCTGCAAAATTAAATCAAACTTATAGTCAAACAATGTTTCCACGAAGGAGAAGGGATAAACCATCTTCTAGAATGAAAATGTATATCAAAATACTCTTCAACATTCCTTGTAAATTATTTGGAAAAAAATAACTTTCAAAATTGTGTTTCTAGATTTGCAGAAGAAAATATTTAATTCAGAAACATTAGGTTATTTGAATTACTTTTTGCTCAAAACATTGAACATTATTTTCAACATACTATATACATTTATACTAACATTATTTTTCTAACTATAGTTTTAGATATCATCCATTTGTCAGTGCTTAAAAAATTCAAACAACCTATAATTTCAATGCTTTATTGCTTGATGTAAAGACGGGCTGATAGGAAAACAATGATTTATCTTTAATGTTAGAAAGTGAGTAAAAATTTCACAATTCTTTTACATCCATTCTTTCAAACATGACTCTTAAAATCAACTACCAACAATTTTGTGGAAAATTCTCAAATTTCATTGAAAGATTTTTCTGCATGTGGACCGATTGTCAAGAGTGCTAGAAGCTGCTTCTGGATGGTCTAGTTCTATTTAGTTCTCTTTATTTCCCCTCCCATGATTGAAAATATTTTTGAAATAAGTTTCGAATACTCGTTTCATTTGAAATTAAGTTTTCAATAAAATTATCTCCAGGACAATTTATAAAATAATACTATTTGTAAAAGATATTTTTTTCTATTGGATTATATACATATATATATATATATTTCTTCCACTTTAAATTAAATTAATTGAAACACACACATAACATGTTTGATAAAAAAAAATATATCTCATCAGTCTGAAAATACTTCCAATAAAAACAATACAAACAAATAATATTTTGTTACACAGGAATAAAAGCATACAAAAGCAATTTCATTATAAAATGAAATACAGATTGGAAAATTCCCAGGCAGGTCTTAAGGGCATTGTTGAAGGTTACTGCAAACGAGTACCCGAAGTTATAGTTTGGGTTGGCGAAGCGTATTATCAACGATCTCATTTATTACGAATGGTTAATTATCTTAAGAGCGCAGTGAAGTGCTGGGTGCTTTTTCACATGCTTCTCCGAACTCAACCCGAATATTCCTTTAATTGATGATATTCTTCGTCTGTTTTAACAGGCTCCCCATATATTGACATACTTCTTTTCTGCAAAATATATAAAAGTTCTTCCTAGCTTGCTTATTAAGAAATTATTATCGGCCTACTTATAGTTTCGAAAATTATACCGCATTTAATTCCTTTAATTTTTTACAAGGATGCATAAAATCCATATGGTTTGGTTTCAAATGATTTCAGTTGACGAAATTTGTGACATAGTTTTGTTCTGTTGCAAAATTAAAACTGATACGATGTACTGAGATTCATGTTCTCTTTTAATAAGAAAACATTTTCTTGTTTATAAGTAAACTGAAATATTTTATTAAGAATAGTAAAAAGAAAAAACTCCCATACAATCTTATTCGCATCTTTCGCTTTCATATGGCTTACTACGCGCTTTCTTTTCTTTATGCTCATGCATACTGTGCAACGGTTCTCTTTCCTTTTGGGCTGGCTCTTCTAACTTTCTGACAAGGATTTTTATAGTTCATTTTTTGTATTGTGTTGTGTCGAATTATTTTAATAACACCTAATATTTTAACATTAATTTTGCGTGTGTGATTCGTATATAGAAAGACTGTATTTTAATACTAATATACGGTTTCAACTTTTTTCCGCATAATATCTCTTTTTAATATTTTCTAAATCATCTTTGAAAATCCCTTATCTGTCTTGCTGAGTGGCAAATCTTACAAGTCAGTTGCAAAATTTATTCACTGTCGTAAATAATCTGTTAAAAAACACCTTAATATTCCAACAATCCCGTACTATATAAAAAATAATTGATCTTTTCCTTATTAGAAGGAAGCACTGATCTTTTATGGAAGTTTAGATACTATAACTCCCGCTATGAAATCTTAGATTTTGTATATCAGTGGATAGCCAATATGTTGAATCGTGTTCATCTTATCATTTTTTATAAGCTTAACTCACATGGTATCAAACAATGCAGCTTTAACGTAAATGAAAGTAAATATCGATAGTTTTCTCTATCTAAATATAGGCTTAAATAATAAAAAATTGCTCTTCTTCTTATATATCTTCTCACTTAAAAGCAAACAATAATGACTAGCTAAAAGAAATCTGTCTCTAATAGGAAATATTGAAATAACTCTGTCTAGCAGTGAGAAATATAGTGAAAAGTGCGAATCGGCTATGCGTTTCTTTTGCATGGTGGTCCCTTTCAAAAGTATAAATGATAATAAACTATATTTGTAATTTACTATTACACACACACGTTTACAATAATTATTCAGCAATATTTTCTGCAATAACTGAAATTTTTTTCGTCAATGTACACTGGTTTATAAGGGACCATTGATAACTGGAAACTTCACATTTCATTTTTCTAAAACGTTTTTTATTAAGTTTATTTAATAAATCATCAGCTGCGATAAGTGATTTAATGCATTTAGTTTCCTTCTTTGCGTATACAAATGAATATGCATCTAATCATTTATATAAATACCTACATGTCAATATATTTCTATCATAAGTATTTTACTGTAATCTTATTTTCATAAAATCTACTATATATAAAGTAGTGCTTCGCAAAAAAATTGACAGTGAAGCAGAAAATTAAATAAAATCCAAAAATAAAAGATATTGCTATAGTAAAGTTTGCATCTTATAAATTAGAACCAGTAAAAAAAGCAAAGGAAGCCAGGACATTAATATTTTACTTAATCAAATAAACTATCTGTATGATATAATAACATTGTGCATTATTTAGATTACCTTAAAGAAAATAATTTATTTTTCTTTTTTAAACATGAAACAATTTTTCGTTGAATTTTTTTAATCTCAATAAAGGATGATTCCTAAACAATGAACCAATTCTCATTCTTTTTCTATTAGTATATGATGCTGGCTCTATAATCACAATACTCATTAGTTTCGGGCCTAAGATATTTTGCTACCGTTTCGAAACCTCAAAAGTGAAGTTAATAAGCTTAAAAAATTTTGGAATTAAAAAAAACACTTATATAAAAACATGACAATTATAGCATTAACGTCCATACAAAACACTTCAATTTTTTTTCTTTTAATTAAAGACGCACGAATTTCATAATCAAAACTATTGTAAGGGTGATTTTTTAAAATAACAAAGAATAAACATTATAAATACATCATATAAAGCTTTAACCTGAATTAGAATAATTTCACTCGAACTTTTCTACTGTAAAATCGTGAATAAGTTTTCAGATATAAAATATTATTTAATTCATTTTAATGGCTGAGACAGCTAATCAGTTAAGATGATAATGAATAAGAAAAATTTCTCCAATTAATTTTGAAAGAAAAAGATTCTATACCAACAGTAATAATTTGAATATGAAACGTTTCATATTTTAGATGGAACACGATGATGGGGTTTAATCAATTAAAAGAATTTTCCTGTGTTTATTTCGTTAACTAATTATCTTCAGCTTACAGATGAAGTTAACAAAAGATTCATTTGACCCTAATTCTTCAATAAAAAGAGCTATGTTATAAATCAATATCCTGGGATAAATTAATGTCGTTTCATTGAAGTAGCTTATTTATTGTATTAAAATGGTACAAAAGTGAAAACCAATTAACAGTCTAGTACAAAAATTTAAATGGTTTATCGAGGTTAATAAATACCCAATAAAGATTATCTTTTATTTCGAAATATAATTCAGTAATTATAATATTATTCAGTAGTTGTGCATGACTTTCCCAACGAGTGCCATTCGGTGTAATTTTTTTTAAAGATAGCCCAACGAAATATCAACTATGTAAAAACTTTATAAAGCTTTTGAACCATATTCATAAAAATTTGTTTGCATTCGATTAAGATTTTTCTGTGTAGTTATTTATTAAGTTTAATATGAATGACTGTTGTAAAGTATATAAAATGCCCTGTAGTTTAGTTTTAACTTTTAATTGTACTCCCATTTTTTCACTTTCCAATCTAAACTATTGCCGTAACCTTGGCGTCTCATATTTTCTAGTTTTAATCAATTTTTTTGTCGGCCCTTTACAACAAACTTGAGAAATTCCTTACCAGTAGAAATTTCAGTTGTAAGAAAACCCATAAAATGTCCATTAATTTTCTACTCGAAACATCTTCTAATTGATCATTGATTACATATCCTGTTTCTAATTCAATCATAATCATATGGAGGAGAAAATCAAAAGTACTCAAATAATGCTTCCCTTTTAACTTGTTCTATAAGACTTTAGTGACTCATCACTATGAGATAATCAGGCCACAAATATAAACTATCTCCAACTATGCTGAATGAAACACAACGATTGTAAAACAAATAATTCATTTACAGTAAATTAATTAGTAACTAGAAATGGTCCACGTTAAAATGTTTGGGGGTTTCGAAAGAACCCTACTAGAGGAAGATATTTGATATGTACCGTCTGGTATCTATTGAAGTTTCTATGAAGACGTTCCTCACCTACACATTCAAGAAAGGTATAACCCAGTCATTTGGCCAGAGAGAGAGAAATTTTCAGTGCTGCCATCTGACGGTTAATACCACCGAGCGATGCAACTTCCGAGAATACATGTTACCATATAAGTTCAATAGCTTCGTTCGAATTAACTTTTTCCAAATATTATGCTATTTTTCTACATTATTGAAGATGCTACGAACATTTCACTTTGTTAATGAGTCCAATTCAGTCAGCACTCAAATTAATTTCAGAAAATTTCCATTATTATATTCATAAAATGCTGGCTTGAATCATAAAAAGTTAGAGAATTATTACTAAACAATTTAACTGGCATTACGTATAAAGTTGCTTCATGTCAACGTATAATTTCAAAATTGATTCATTCTAGTGCAACTGAATCTGTAACCAGTAAAACTGCTTAACAAGTTTGAAATTTTTGTTTCAGTTCTATACATCATTTCAAACCATTTCATTGAATCTTCCTGTTTTCATTATTTTTCAATATTTCTTCAACATTTTTCCAGTTCCTGTAAGCTTTATTTGAAAATGAGCTCAATTTAAACTGCCAAAGTATTTGCAAAAAAATTAGAACCCAGAATTTTTGACACTTAACACTCCAGTATATCTCATGATACGTGTTCGCTTATTCATTAAAATTCTGTTATAGTTATGGCACTGAATCTTAGATAAGGAATTTTATTAACAAATGAAAATATGTTGGATGAAGAAGTTAAGGAACATCTTTTAACTAAAAAACGTTGAATCTGAGTCACTTATATCATTGGACCATAAACCTGTGTCAAATGTCAAACTTTGGTAGGGCTTTTCTTTATTTTTAGTACCAGGATCCATTGTCTCGAAACTTATATTGAACTCTTTTTCTTTGACCATGTATATTATCAAGTCCAGAGGAATTCTCAGGACTGACTTCACCCAAGGCATGTTCCACTTCAAACATACTAAAATCATTAAAAACAAAATACTTTCACCAAGGACCGAATTTCGACATTTGTGCACCCTATTTCTCGCACAATTCTCAACAGTTTTATCATTTTCACTAAATAAAACCACATTGAATTTTTTATGAAAAGAAAATAAATAGAAATTAAAAATTTTACTTTTCTTAAATTTAAATATATCTTTAGATTAATTTAGATAAAATTCACAGAATAAAATATTTTAAATTTATTTTATTTAACATTATTGAAAAAATTGATTCTTTGATATATATAGTAGAAAAAATAATAAATTTGTTACATGTTTTATGCTGCTGAGGTTTTTAGGTGTTACAGTTTCTTAATATAGTAATTTCAATCTTTAATTTTAAAATTAAAAACAATTCGAATTAATTAAATAAAATTTTATAAACAATTCATGTTTATATTGCTGATCTGAATTAAATTTAAATATATTGATAGAATAGTTTAAACATTTTTATTGAGGATTAAAATCTTAGCAATCATTTATTGAAATCTGTATGTGTTTCTACCATTTAATTTTGGTTACATACCTAAAAGTAATCGACATTGTATACATAAAGAAATTTTAATAAAAATTGTTATTTCTGAATTAAGTAATATTTTTAAAAATTCAGGAATGCATTATTACATTTTTGTTTTCCTTAAAATAATTTATATGAAAAATATTTTAGTACTATTTCAATTGTGTTGATAGTTTCAATGTATTTAAATAAAGACTTACAGTTATAAAAATTGTCGCAAGTATTTATTTTAAAAACATAATAATATTCAAAGCAATGACGTAATTCAATGAATTTGACTAAATTTAGAATTTGAAATGTTAATGAAATATACACTAGTTTCTTTGGAAAATGTGGTAGTTTTCAATATTCTCTTAAAAATTATCAATATTATTATAGAAAAATTTGCCTATACACACATACATTTATATATGTATATACATACATACATTTATATATGTATGTATATATACACTACTGGCCATTAAAATTGCTACACCAAGAAGGCGACATGCTACAGATGTGAAATTTATACGAAAGGAAGAAGGTGCTGTGATATGCAAATGATTAGCTTTTCAGCGCATTCAGACAAAGCAGGCGCCAGTAGCGACACCTACATTGTGTTTAAATGAGGAAATTGTTCAGCCGGTTCCTCATACACAAATTGCATTTGAACGTTGTTGCCTGGTGAAAAGTTGTTGTGATGCCTCGTGTAAGAAGGAGAAATGCGTACCAGCATGTTTTTGACTTTGATAAAGGTCGAATTGTAGCGTACCGGGATTGCGGTTTATCTTATCGCAATATTGCTGCTCGCGTCGGTCGATATCCAATGACTGTTAGCAGAATATGGAATCGATGGGTTCAGGACGGTAATCCGGAATGACATGCGGGATCTCAACGGCCACCTATCACTAGCAGCCGAGAAGAAAGGCATATTATCCGCATGGCCGTAATGGATCGTGCAACCACGTCACGAGCCGTGAGTCAAGAAACGGGGTCGTTTGGAATACAACAAGTGTCTGCACGAACAGTTCGACGACGTTTGCAGCAGCATGGACTCTCAGCTCGGAGACCATGGCTGCGGCTTCCCTTGACGCTGGGTCATAGACAAGAGCGCCTTCAATGGTGTGATCAACGACGAACCTGGGCGCACGAATGGTGAGACGTCATCTTTTCAGATGAATCCAGGTTCTGTGTACAGCATCATGAAGGCCACATCCGTGTTTGACGGCATCGTGGTGAACGCACTCCGGCAGCTTGCATTCGTCAACGTCATACTGGCCCATCACCTGGCGTGATGGTATGGGGTGCCATTGGATGCACGTCTCGGTCACCTTTTGTTCGCATTGACGGTGCTTTGAACAGTGCACGTTACATTTCTGGTGTGTTACGACCCGTGGCTCTACCCTTTATTCGAGCCCTGCGAAACCCTACGTTTCAGCAGGATAATGTCCGACGGCATGCTGCCAGTATTATACGGACCTTCCTTGATACGGAACATGTTTGGCTGTTGCCCTGGTAAGCGCGTTCTCCAGATCTTCCACCAATAGAAAACGTCTGGTTAATGGTTGCCGAGCGACTGGCTCGTCACCAAACGCCAGTCACTACGGTTGATGAACTGTGGCATCGTGTTGAAGCTGCATGGGCATCTGTACCTGTACATGCAATCCAATCTCTGTTTGACTCAATGCCCAGGCGTATAACTGCTGTTATTACTGCCAGAGGTGGTTGTTCTGGGTACTGATTTCTCAGGATCTATCCAGCCAAATTTTTTAAAAATTTAATCACTTGTTATTTCTAGTATAATATATTTGTCCAATAAATATCATTTTGTTATCTGCATTTCTTCCTGGTGTAGCAATTTTAATGGCCAGTAGTGTATATACACACTTTTAAAATAGAGAGAACCGTTTGATTAAAAAAAGAATTTTTTCTGAGATTTATGTTTTCCATTTTATGAAATTTTGGTTTTAAGAATTATTTTACTTATCCCTATGAGGTCATAAAAATGAGCGTCTACTATACATATTAATTGTAATCGATAAAATTAAAAATCTTTCTCTACAGTAATCATGAAACGAACGAAAATTTCAGAAAAACAATTGAAAAAGATGACAATTTTCAAAAACATTCCTTATTCAATGAAATACTCTTACTTCACAATAAACTTTAAGAACTATCATTTCCTAGCACTAAATTTTCTTTCCATAAGAATAAACTATATAAACTGTATTACAGCCATAATCCAAATGCATCTGAAAAACGTTATTAGATGAATAATGATTTCTTTAACTTCAATTCTCTTTTAATGAAAGTTACAAAAAAGCTTCTTAAATATTGAGATTGCGAGCAAGCTTTTCTCACTAGCCATTATGTGTTCATGTATATATATATATATATATATATATATATATATATATATATATATATATATATATATATATATATATATATATATATATATATATATATATATATATATATATATACTTCTCATAGCTTCTATTCCTGACTGCTGTGAATCTCAAAATATATGAATGACCAAAAGCCTGTTCATTTATAATGTATTTAGTATTGCATTACTACTCTTTTATTTTCTATATACATAAATCCACATAGACAGATGGAATATTTTTTTTCTTTGGATGGTAGTTTAATAATTTCTGCCGCTCCTAAATTTTCCTCCGTTACTGATTGCCTAGAACCTGTCCTTTTCCTATTTGATGATGGTTTCCAGGTGCTTGTATCTGTAGCACTCATATATTTGTTGAAACTCTATTATAGTTTATGTACTGTGCAAGGATCTGTGAACACGAAAGCGTTGATTTTCATATGTCTGGTAGTTTCAAGTCATAAATAGTTTTTTTTTTTTTTTTTTTTTTTTTTTTTTTAATATTTTTTTCAGGAAAAAATTATGCCTGTTATTTTCAGACATGAGGCGTTTTGCAGTCAAGTACAATATTGAAGTAGCTCCAGAAGGCGAGAGGGATGGAAAATTATTAATGGAACGAACGTCAGAAAGAGAGAGGCAACTAAAGAGAAGTTATCCGGTCATAGGTGAGGTGTCACAGAGCACACATATAAATGAATTGATCAGATTGATTTTATATGGATGGACCTTCAAATAGTCATGTCCAGTAATAATTCTAAAACAAGCAACACCATATGCACTAGGAAGGAGAGAAAGGTGAGAGTGCTTCTGCCCATTAAGAAGGCAAGCCCAGGATTTTCCATCAGCCACGTTCGTAAGAGCAGAAATTGTTCCATGTCTCATTTTGCTTGCTAGAAGTCACCTAGCATTTCGAAGAGGAACTGGATGGGAAAGTGGATATAAAGCCGAAGCTTTCCTAGCCAAAAGATCAGCCCGTTCCTCCCCGTAAGTGCCGCAATCTCGTGGGACCCATTGGAGGACGATCTTTCTTCCAGAACAAAGAAACGAATCGATAAGTTGCTTACATAGTCGTGAATAGTTGACGTAGACAACACTTGAGTTGGCTCTCTTTTCTTAACTTACACACCACAGTTGGATATCATTCAGCCGTCATTTGACCACAGTAAAATCTCAAAGAAACTGTTGTGGATGATTTTTAATATCCTACTACAGAATTCTATTAATTAGTTCAAGCTTTGATTGATTATTAAGACTGGGGTTTAATAAAACTTTTAATGGATTAAGTCTAATTTAAGCATAACCAACTACTGCCATAATTTTATTCACGCAAACTTTTCCGTCACTTTCTTCCCCTATCACCAAATTCCCTTTTTATTGTTTCTCTGTAATTATATCATCAAATAATTATATGATTCATGCTTTTCTCAGAAATGTAATTTGTTTAATAATTTATAACCATAAATTCCATTTAAAACTAGAAATTGTATTTTATTTATAAAGAAGAATATTCAGATCAAATTTTGTGATTAAAATGTTATTGTTGTGAAAAGCCTTGGCAGCCAGCTGATTTTCTTTAAATTAATGGAGTGGTAAGTGTCTTTTTGTGATTTCAGTTGGACATTATTTATTTTAATAAAATGCTTTTTTGAATTCATAAACCATGTATATATTTTTTAAATTTATGATATTTTAAAAGTTTTTAGTAAAACTCGAAATGCGTTTTATTTATTATTTTTTTTAATGAATTATTTTTTGCATTTAAAGTTTTGCTGTAGCAGTCGAAAGTTTTTATAAAATTTTCCAATTATTTCTTTTAACTTCTTTAATTAAGGATTATTTACTTTCGAGAAATTTTTTATGTGCATGTGACTGAAAATTATACCCCTGTTTGTTTACTATTATACATATGCTTAGAATAACTATTTCCTAATGTTATTCATAGTTTTTTCTTAGTGCTGATTGTGAAAATCATTGGTATCAAATAAAATTTCATATTGTCATTTAAATGTCATTTCATTTGTCAAAATCAAATTTTAGAAATATGTCTGCATATAAATGTTAATTTGCTAACATTTGAAATTTATTGCTTAATAGACAGTCAAATTTAATCGCAGTTATATTTTAGGTTATAAAACTGTCTTTTACTTATTAATCAAATTAAAATTTATATTACACATCATTATTAGCAGTCACAAAGATTTTTTCATCTGCTCTTCTCTCAGCAAATGATTTCCAATTCCTTACTTTTAAGATGCAAAGTCCTCATCATGCAGTCTTTCCATCTCTTTTTGGGCCCTCCTCTTGCTCTTTCAATATATTGCACATACTATTTAAAAATATGCTAAAATTTGTTTGCATATTATTACTTTAAATTATGATTAATTTAAATATTGTTTTATTTTGTATAAAATTGTGCTCAGATAGATTGATACAAGGTTAGATTTTCACTTTGTTTACTTTTACACTTTAAATAATTTGCACTATAAGGAATTATTAAAAGGAAAAACAAATAAAGTATTTAGAACATCATTGAATTTAAAATTGTAATGAGACTTAAAATAGTTTAATTCTTTTTCAATTATTGAAAACTACTTAATTGACAATATTCAATCATTGAAGTTATGTAAGTGAAGAGTTAGAAATCTTGTTTGCTATTTTTATTTAAATTTTACGCAAATTAGAATAAATTTTTGATGCAGTTTTTACTGAGTTAAATTTTAATTTAAATAAAGTTAAATTATATTTTTTCATTTAAAGTTAAAATTTTCATATTTTTTCAGTTCATAACAAATAATTCTATTATGTAAGTTAACTTCTAAAACATTTTTGATAATGATTTTTCATTCTTTGTCAGTTAATAAAATATTTCATATTTGGAAAAACTCAATCTTTGTACAAATGAAAACTGTGAAACCCATAATTCATCTAAGATCAGACTACTTAATTCTTAAGCCTATAAGATTTAAACAGATTCTTCAAAAACTCTTAAATCTTTTACTGAACAAATTCTTTCTAAGGAAATTACATGGTGGATTTTATTAACTTCTGAAACAATTTTTACACCTTGACGATGCTGTATAAATAAAAATGATAAATGCCTATTGTTTTAACATACAAGTTTGGTTTAAAATTTTGTTATTTATTTATTCATTATATTTTATCTCCGAATCTTTTACAGCTTTGCTATTTAGTGTTTCTATAATCAACAAATTAAAATTACTTTACTAAAAATGTGGAAAGGAAATTGAACTTTAGTATAAGTTTAATTTATTTAATTAAAAAAATCAGATTATTAATACATAAAGGCAAACCAAACTGTAAATTGACATAGCTTTTAAAAAATTTTGTTTAAATTCTTATCTTAGGAAAGTAGAATCCATAGCTTTTACTTTAAGACTCTGCCTATTGAAATTGCTTTGAAAATGAACTATATTGTTACTAAAAGTCTTATAGTTTAAATATATGATAGGTTTTCAATCATGTATATGAAAAAGGTACCAAATCTCTGTTTTCCTTATGTTTTAGTATTGCAACAATTTAAACAAATATCGTCTTTAATTTTCATCTATAAAAATAAATAATTAAATATTGTTTATAAACACTTTGAATCTGCATTCTATATTACCTTAAGGTTTCTTAAATTATTAATTTTGCGTTTTTTAAAGCAATACTTTTGAATTTTTCTTGTAGTTATTATTAAAATTGGAACAGATACTGTGTAATCCTTTTGAAACATTTTTGAATTTCTTGAATTGTTGGCTGATTTTATTGTTTTTCTGGCAACCTTTTTTTATCAGAAAGACTGATTATGCTATAAGGGTATTCAACATTATACATTTTTGCAACCCTAGTTTATACATCAATGTAGGGCAAGTTAGAACTCTATGGTTCCACTACATATATTCATTAAAATTCTTGTGAGGATAATACAAGTCAATTTTCTTTTTTTAAAAAAAGATCCTAATATTTCCTGTTTTTATTATTTATCAGATTTATTATATTTATTAGAAAGGAACAATAAGACACAACAGTTCTCAGCTTGGCAATATTTTTAATCACCAAAAAATTAAACAATATGCCAAAAGGATTTTCAGCATCCATACCTTAATATTAGTACTAAATAAAAAAAATTAAAAAAAATCCCAAAAAGCTATTAGTTTATTTAAGCAGTTAATCTTAAGTAATTTTCATGAAAATTTTTCATCATTTTTTTAATTTGATCATTATAAACTGTTGCTGGAATAAAACCTGGGAAAGTTTAAGAATTATTAAAATGTAATTTTAATGATGCCATATTTTTTATTAAAAAAAAAAAGGTTCACATTACCTTAAAACATAGTGCTTATGTTTATTTTCATTCATTAGTTATTATAATTGTTGGCAGTTAGCTTTTCTATAAACATTTAGTGTGATCATAATATTGGCAACATATGATGTTCATGGAAATTAACTAGAATAATAATAATCTTTACATTAATATTAATATAGTTTTTTATTTAAAAAAATAGAAATATATAATGGTATTAAAATTTGTATTTTCAGCTATTTTAAAGTTAAAATTAAGTTTAAAAATTTAGATTTCTTTGTATTTGTGTCTTGCAAAGGAGTGGTATAGAAGATGAAAAAATTTTAATTTGCTTTTCTTTATTTTAATTTTTATAATGACCAAATTTTTTCTTGTCAAAATGAAAGAGTCATCAGTTCAGTTTTTTATATAAAACTTCAGAAACACACTTCCTGATTTTCTTTTTCCTTATTATTAGGAAACTTGCTGATAAAGTTCCTATTAATAATTTTATGAAGGACAAAATATGCTCTGCTATTAGATAACTGCATTTATAGATATTTTTGTTTAATAATTTTAATTCATATAAAATTCAAATCTTTAATCTTATATAAAAAAATGTTGTAAATGTAAAATTTTATTTTTTCCTTATTTTCATTAATCCTTTATTTTTTTCATTTGCAGCAATGGCTTAATTACCATTACATAATGGTATAAATAGTTTTTTATGCAATTGATATGAACATAAATGTTTTCAATAAATTTAAAACTGTTACCAGTATAAAGATATATAAATGTGTTTGTATATATAATAGGTGTAATTGCGTTACAATTTAAAAAAAAAAACAGAATTTTTTAAATGTATCTCTTAATTCTACAATAAAACACAGTATCCATAACTTTAAAATCAGTAATTGTGACATTCTTAATAAATAAAGTTCTACATGAAATTAGTATAATTACTCTTAAACTTTATTCTTGTGGGTCATAAACTGGTTATTTTAAAAAAGGGAATTCATTGATTTAACTTAAATTTATTTTTAAATAATTTCTCATTATCTGCTTTTAACTAAATATTTTAACAAAAAAAAAGTTTTCTATGAGGTTAGAATCACACACACAACACAAAATTCTATCCCACACACATTAATTTTCAATCAATCCAGTATTTTATTTGGCAATCATAATTAATTACTAGAAAAAATGTATTTATGGCTTCAAACTTGAATAAAACATTTATAATCAAATGTTTAATCTTATGGAAAATTTTGCTTACTCATTCATTCATTACATGAATGAATGAGTAAGCAAAACTTACACTTACATTCATGTACTGAAATTTTTATCTTAACATATCAAATTTATTTATCAATCAGGCAGAAATTTACAATGTATAATATATCTAGATACTCTTAAAAATTTTATAAGTTTTTCTGGGCATGCCCTGTAGTAGTCATTTTCCTTTATTAAAATCTGCATGTTAATCTTTGTTTTCCTAAGCTTTATAGTTAAATCTTATTGATTTGATTAATACACTAAGAACCAGCTTCTTTGTTTTTTTAAAGAACAAAATACTTCTGATAAGTTCTTGATTTCTGAAAGTCAAACGCATAACTACATTAATGCCTTCTTTCAAATGATAAAATTTAATATATGTCTGCAAAAAATATGTGTATTATTTATTTGTAATCTGTTTTCTTTCTAAATTTAACAAGAAACGAATGAGAATATAATAAATTTATTTTGAAATTCCAGAAGATGCAACAATGAAATTAGGTTTTTCGCTATGTTTTTCTATTAAATAGGAACTATTAATTTCTGATTGCTTTTATTTTTAAATAATCTACCTTATATTGCATGAAAATAATAAACTTAATTATATATTTTTTTGCCAAAATTAAAATTATCATATTTTTCTGTATATAATCTGAGAATTATCTGTTAAAAAAGTTTCAAATTTTGTTGTATATATTAAACGTTGCTGCAGATAATCTGATAAAATACATTTTCCATCTGAAATGCTTAAAGTAAAGTTTTAATGGAAATGCTGTTTATGTTTTCTAAAATAAATAATAGATGGTGCATTGATTTGACTGACTTATTTCAGCTATAATAAAAAAATTATAGCTGAAATAAGTATGTTGAAGAACGAATTTGATTTTTGCCAAAAAAATCAGTTAAAATAATTTATTTTTAGTTAGTCTGCCATCAGATAAAAAAAATTATTTAGTTCTATAGGACTGGCCATTTATCAAACAATAGCAAAAATCTTTGGAAAACATCTTATGTAGTATTATTGCAAAATAACAGTCTCACTTCACTCCTAGGCTCTATAATCCATACTGGATTTTTAGGCTTCTTCACCAAACAACTAAACTTTTCCCAATTCTTGGCATTTGTTTTGCAATTTTTGATCTTCAGCTTTTTCAGATCCTACTCTACCTCATCTAGTCATCTCTTTTTCTGGGACATCCAACCTTTCTTTTACCCTCTGGTCTTCCTCTACAACTTTTCTTTGTTATTTTTCTTTGCTTATTTGCTCCAGATATTTGAACCATTGTATTCTTTTTGTTTTATTATATTTATTATCTTTCTCTTACTAAATTCTAAATTAATCCTCCACATATCTCTAACGCTAATTGGTTCATACATTGTCTTTAAATTTTTTCTTCAATGGTAGTAAGCACTTTTTCTTCTTTCTGAGTTGTCCAAGTTTCTTCTGCATAAGTTACTATAAGTCTTGTTATAGTTTTATAAAGTTTTAATATTCTTGAGAGCACAGAAGATTTAAACAACTTAATCATTAAAAAGTAACACCTATTTCCAGCAGCTAGTGTAGCCTTTATCTCAATGGTTATTTAATTTTTTCGATGATAATTGAACCAAGTTGTTTATATTCAGTCGCCCTTTCAAATCTGAGCTCAGTGTTAACTGCACTGATGGTGGAACTACATCCACCATTTATAACAATATATTTAGTTCTTCTGTTAACCAGAAGTCCCAGTCTGTGCCTCCTTTTTCTAAGTTGTTATAGGTTTCAATTATACATTTTCCCCTTCTGGACATCAAGATCACATCATCAACAAGGATTGGTTTATTATTGTGCCCTCTCGATTAGAGTAAATTTTTTTTATGTATTCCAAACAGAATTTAGTGTTTTAGACATTGCATCTTGCTGTCTAAATCCTGTATTGATTCTAAAATTTCTTGAATGCTTTTGCTTCACTTGAACCTCAGCTTCTGTGGTTGACAAAAGTGTTTTAACAAACCTTATTAATTTTGCTTATATTCCAAATTCTTTCAAGATATGATACAATTTCTATTTACACAATTTTTTTTTTTTAAATTACATCCTTATGTTGGATCTTTTGAGCATAATAAGTCTTGCAGTCCAGTAAAGAAAAAAAATATCTCCAGGAGTGGAGAGCATCTTGAAATGTGAAGAAGAGCGAGCTTCCTGGATGGGAGAACATTTCCAAAGATGCTTGCCATCCATGTCAACATGTTCCCTACATAAAATGCAGTTGGGTGAATCCACAAGCCCTATGTGATATAAATGTTTCTGGAGAAAATCATGCCCAGTAAGTAACCTGAAGCAGGAGACCCCTATAGATCTAGGTAGATCTCTGGGGATACATGAGCTCACAGGGTCCTCCAAGAGGCATCAGCTGCATTCTCTTTGTAATAAATTTTTTACTGGTGGTGGATAACCCATTTTAGAAGGAGTTTGACATTTCTCAGACCAGTAGGAGTATCTGGAGGGCTTAAAAAAGAAGCCTCTTTCGCGAGATTGTCTGCTTTTTCATTACTAGTCAAGCCGCAATGTCTAGGGATCCATTGTAAAGTAATTTCCTTTCCCACAGACAGTAAAGTGTTAATGATGGTCTTACAGTTAAATTCTATAGATGTAGGTAGGAGAGTATAATTTGCCACTGTATGAATGGCAGCCTGACAGTCAACAAGAAGAACAAATTTCATTTCCGAGAAATCTAAAATTTTTTGGAGAGCCATGTAAATTGCGTACATTTCTCCATTAAAATTGTCAGAGTTTTTTCCCAGAGACTCTTTGAGTTGGAAAAATTTGGAGAAGACACCAGCTCCCGCTCTCCCAGTACTTCTCTCAGCTGATCTGTCAGTATAAATGTGCATCCAGTTGTCGAGTGGGTATCTCTCATTAATAGTAGCAAGAACAGCAGCCCTGAGTTCTGCCTGAGGGGAGACTCCCTTCTGGACAGGAAGGACAAGGTTGAAGACAGGGATGGCATATTTCAGCATACCTGGGAAGACAGGGGGTCTGGCTGTAAGGGCTCTATTACTTGGAGTGCCAAGTGAGCTGGAAATTCTCTGGAATTCTGATAAAAATGTTCGTTGTGTTTTTAGTCTCAGATTGCTTGGTCTGTAGTTAGTCCAAAAACCATCCCTATGTAGTAACCTTTCATCAAGAATCAAAGTAGCAAAAACTCTCCTATCTACATGGGGTGTAGTGTAACAGGCCTCTTTGTGGTGCACCCTGGGTAATGCTAAATCTGTTACAGCCTTCTTCTTTCTCTTGCAGTCTTATTTACACTATTGTATCCTTTGATATTTTGTTCATAGAACTTCTCCAAAACATTTCTAATGGTAAAATTCTGTTATGTAGCGGACCTACCAGTTTTGAACCCACACTAATAATCACGATTTTTTTCTCGCCACTTAAAGTGATAATCTATTTCCAATAATTCTCCAGAGTACTTTATATGAAATGTTCAAAAGTAATATTCAAAGGTAGTCTCTAATCAGTTTTTGAATACATTCTACTATTATCTCCAATCTCAGATACTTTTTCCACTTCCTGAATCCTAGTTCTTTCTGAGGCTCTACTTTTGATGATCTCTTCCTATTTTCTTTATAGAGATAGTCATTTTGTCTAGTTCCATAGGAAACAATTTTTCCCTGGCAGTATTTTTTCCATTTTGAGTACCCTACATATATCATTCAACCATTCATTTCATGGTGTCTGTTTCTCATCGTATAGAACATCTTTTGCTGTTTTCAAACAAAATCACTTTAATTCATTAATTGAATAATATTTTATTTTTGCTGTATTTTATGTTTATAAAAAATTTTATATATGTTTTCTATTATAATTTTCCTGTAACCGAAAAGAAAAAATATGCTATGAAAAATCTTTGCTAATTCTTATTTTAATATTCCGTAACACATTTTAACACGCAAATTCAATTTTTAATCTATACATTTATAAAGCAAAAATATTTTGTAAATGTGTCACTTTTAAGAAAGAAGCAAATTTCACCACCTAATCTTGTATTAATTTCAAAATACTGATTTAAACTTCTCTATGTGTAACTTTGAAAAAATTTGTAGTTCCAATTTCTTTTAAAATTTCAAAACAAGCACTCTCTAGCTTTCGGTTCAACAGTTTGTGGATTCAAATCTACCGTGGACTTAGGTGTTTGTAGTAGTTCAGAATCATTTTTAAACTGTTGGTCCCAATCTGGTAAACAGTCATGTGTATAAAATAACTGTTGGTTGACCAAAAGAAAAGAAAAAAGAAACTAAATGAAACTAAATTCATAAAAGGAAAAAGTCCTTAATGTAGTACTTTTAACTGCAACAAACTTATGTCCAACTTGTTCATTTTTTTTATAAAGGAATCCATTTTTGTATATTAGGCTTTTATTCAGTAAATAATTTAGAACATTTGGAAATAACATCAATATATTTTTCAATTTAGCATGAACATACATCTACGTATAAAATTTTACCTGTAATTTTAACCATCCATTAACATAGTTTTTGAACCACTTTTTATAGAAAGTTATTTTATTTATTTATGTTTCATCAATTCAATAATGGTAATGGTTAGAATAATACTTATTGGTTCTTTTCTTTTTCACAATTGCAATAAAAGACTAGTTTAATCTAATAAGATTTCGAGATGGTATAGATTTAATAATGAATCATTTAAAATTAAAGTTATATTAAAAAATTTTATTTTGTTTTACAATTTTATTACAATGTGTTATACATAATTAATTCTATTCTGTTTAGAAATGGATATTAATTGTGTGTTATTTATTTTAATCTCGTTTTATATTCTCTGCAGTTCTTATCATTTATATCTAAATCAAGTTTTGTCTTGTAATTTTTTCTCAGAACAATCATGAGCAAAGTTGATGTTAAAATTTGCCTTCTTGGTAAAGAGTATTCTGGAAAAACCAGTCTTGTTGAACGTTTTGTATATGATCAATTTATTGGAGAGAATTCTTATCAAAATGTAAGTATTGATTATAAAATTTATGCATAAAGTTTTCATAATTTAAAGAAGTGTACGGAGCATATGATCTTTTTCTTGGTTTTCTGAAAACATTAGCAAAGGAATTTTCAACTGTAGTATACAAAGTTTTTATAATAAGATAGTAACACCTTGCCAGTAATTTATTTATTTTAAAACAAATAACTCTTTTAGCTAGCTTTAATTAATATTTAATTTATTCAGTAGTGATTTAAAAAATTATAAAAATGCTAATAGTGATGAGGTGATAATATGATTTGTGAAAAGGAAATCAAAAGAAGTTATTTCAATTCATATTGTTAACTATCGAGTCTCTAATTTGTTCCTTGTGCCATAAAATTTGAACTGAGATACCTTCTTAGATTTTATTTAAAAAAGTAAACTTAAATATGTATATAACTTACAAAAAATAATAGAAGATATCTCTAATTTTTAGTTTATTCAAATTCTTTAAATATGAAACTGATTATAGCTGTAGTATTAAACCTTTAGTTTCAGATAATTTAGCATTTAAAAGGCTAAGTCTTTTTCAAGCAGTTCTATTTCTAGTTTTTATGGAATATATCTACAGTGCAAGATGACATGGAAATCAATTGTATATGGTAAAAAAGATATTGCTTTTTGTGTTGATACTTATGATTATATGCATTTATATATTAGTTTTTGTTTAATAAAACTTTTATTGTAATTACTAAATTATCTAAAACTTGCAACAATATAAAATATATAAATTACAAGATTAAACCATGTCCACACTTATGCTGTTTAGTGTGACTGTCTAATAAAATGTGTAAAATTCAAGTGATAATCTATCAAGATTTTGAAGTAATTTAATTTCTGTCAAAATATAGATTGTGTGTATTATTGCAAAAAATGTGGATTTGATTTTATAATTTACAACTTCTGATAAAGTACTTTAAGATTATTTCTTTTAAAATTTAGTGGGGCTTCATTGGATTTTCTATAAAATAACAATATTTTCTGTCTTATATTTTGAATTAAAAATTAATTTTTTGTCATTATATTCTTTGAGTGTGACAGGAAAAATTCAATTCAAAAGTGGTAACAAAATTAAATAAGAATTCAAACAAGCATTTAAAATTTCATGTCAAGTGTCAGTTGCTGAAGTGTTTAGAATTGAGATAGTAGCTCAAAAACTTCGTTAAATTGCTTCTAATACATATACAGAATACAATATTTTGTGCTGCAATAATAGTATAAAGGCTCTGTTAAATTCCTGAGGCATTCCTGGCTTTAAATCTAAGAAATGACCTAGAAATTAGATAAGTCTTAATGCTATGGATGTGGAGATTGTACATATGGTCTTGTGTATGGAAAATGCTATGATGGCTTGACACACCTTCTTTGAGAACACATAATTGCAAATACTTAAATCTTTTAATTACAAAAGTAGGCATTTTGCCGTGAAATTTATTAAGTGTTGCAAGAAGTACTTTAATGTGTTCATTCAGTTTTAGCACAAATTCATTATCCAACTTGGGATCCTCATGCAGAATGAAGAATTGTCCCAGAAGATTAGGAGATGATATTCTATGATGTTGACACCAAAAATTAAGCTTTATTTTGATTAAAGTATCATTCACTTATTTTTTTTAAATTAGTCTTCTTCAGTGGTTTAACTAGGAATCATCAATGAAAATATTAATTTAATTTAGTTACATAATATCAATAGCTATAGTGTTTACATATGTATCAGCAAAAATTTATTAGCAATCTTTGTGTTTAAAGCTTCAAAATTCTGTTCCATCAAAACAATAAGTTTTCTTATTGTAACTAAGTAAATATAATGTAAGTGTTAAATTGTGTTAAGCAATGTTTACCATTTAAAACTGATATGTTTACTTCTTACTTTCATTGGTATAATTTTAAAAAAAATTCAATGTGTGTGAAGCATTATAAAAAACTATTTTTATATTTGCATTTTGTTGTACATATCTTTTTATTTCAATTTTAAAACTTTTGATATTTTAAATTAATATATTTTAATTTTGGATAAATCTCTTGTGTAAGTGCTTATTTAAAAAAAAAATCTTTGATTTGTTCTACATCTATAAAAGTCAGGTAATATTTTAATTTTATATTATTTTTCATTTCGAAAAAATTTATTGCTTTAAATTACTAAGAACAAAATATTTTACAAATAATTTTCAGTTATTTTTTAAATAAAACATGTAATCCGTAATTTATAAAATTAATTTAAAATAACTAAATTTTCGTATGCCATTATTTATTTATTAATGAGTAACTCTTGATGAAAAATTAATTAATGCTAAATTAATGTGTGAAACTTAAATAATAGTTATATTTATTGCATGAATTTTATACTTTTATATATGAAAACTTGTGATGCTGTGTTGAGGTTATATTAATTTATTGTGACTAATTATTCAAGTATGTTATTTAATGTTAAAATTCAAATGGAAATGAATTATATAAAAAAAGTTTACTATGAAACAAAATTGTTTCCATGCTGCAAATCAATATTATTTTAAGGACACTAATCAATTAAAAAATCAACTATATTATGTTTATTTCAACTGCATTAATGTATATTTATAAAGAGAGAACAGCTGAAACAGTTTTAGCAATGAATAAAAACTTAACTTATAATAAAGGGTATTGAGAAACTAGAAATTAAGGTTTTAAAATCAATTACTAAGAAAAATATTAATGAAAAGTTTATTTGATTTCTGGTTAAAAAAAATTCCCTTATGATTACTTTTTATTAATGGCATTTATCAAAAATTTTTAGCACAGTTTAAAATTTTCAGCTTCGAATTTATTATTGATTGCTAACTAAATCCTGAAACATAAGTTTTGGTTCCTATTTTTTAATGAAAAATTTTATAAATTTGTTTTTCTTTCTATGTCTTTGTCTATAAAAATAGCCTGCAAAATAGTTTGAGATTAAAAAAAGATGAATGTTCAAGAAGTGAATACCACATAAAAATGATAAAGGATCTAGAATTCCAAAAGAAATTATTCCCTTGTTTATTAATTATCAATTAAAATGTCGTGTTAATAAAATTCCAAAATGTGGTTGCTTAATATATATTAGCTTTTTACAGTAAAGTATCTGATACTAATAGTAAAATAAATATAACAATGTTTTACATTTTTATTGTTCACTTGAAATTATATATGTAAGGAAAATTTTCATTGAAAAATCAAAAAAATTAAATTACATTTTTATTAGTGTTATATTTTCAGAAAACATTAAAAAAAGTTGCTATAATTATTGTTTTAATGTGAAATTTGGAAATTTGGTATACAAATGAGGGAGTGATTAGCATCCCTAACTTCAAAGCAGTTGGTCCTGGGTTCAAATCCTGCTTTGAGCATGGACGTTCCTTTCTCTCTGTGTGTGTTTCTTTATACTTTCACTTTCAGGGCAAGGACTGCATACCCACTGAGTGTCTCACTGTAAAATGAAAAAGTGCTATCACCCTCATCCCTTTCATCGTTGAATCTGATTAAACTATAAAATGCAGCTGGGCATTAGAAAAAAATTTTGAAAATTCTCTTTCACAGAAGTAGAATTATTAAATAAAAAATAAATGGGAAATAAACACATGGAATTTTTTTAATTATAACAAGTTAGCAAAAATAAATTAAATGTATTCTCACCATTTCTCAACTACATCTGTTTATCAAATATAATATTTACTGGCTGTTTCTTTTTATTGTGTTTAAATTATCTAATTGTATTCCACTGCCTGGTGATGCGTTTTTATTTTATTATGTTCATAAAAGTACCATTTCTCATATTGTTGAGACTGATGGACAACTGGAGATTACAAAAGATGCATGCAAATATTCAAGCTTGTATAATGTAGAGGTTACTTTTTACATTGAAATAAAAATCACTTTAGAATTAAAATTTGAATTCAAACCATGAAGGCTCATTTCATTTAGCCAACACCCGTTCTTGGCCATTTGACGCCAAGCCTCCCAATAACGGCTAACGACTTAGTCTGCTGGATGTGGGGCAAGTGCTGAGCACTGCTTTAGATGGTCGGCATCCATCCTAGCATGGCCACAGAGTGGTCAGACTTCATCAGCAGCCAGGCCAAGCTGGTGTAGGTGGACACCCAAAAATCATGTCCAGTTGTAATGCGAAAACGGGCAACAGCCACCATATGACTTGGATCGGGACAGTGGCGAGGGTTTCCCATCGCTTCCCAATACTCTCCTCTCTTAGGGCCGCATTAGAGGACTTGTTTATGTAGGTACTGATAATTGTCTTAGCTCTACTAAGGGTCAGAGGAACTTCTGTGTGAGCACTATCTCCCAAGTTTGGCCTTTTTGTCTGCTTTTTCATTTCCAGGGATTCCGACGTTGCTTGGAATCCACTGGAGAGTTACAATCTAGATGAGCTCCCCCGGTTTTAAATGGCACTGGATAGTTCAAAGGCAGTCAGTTGGATTATTGTTACTTAGAGCCAAAATTGCTGCCTAGGAGTCGACGAGGAAGGCAACTTTTTCAGAGGCCAGGCCAAAAGCAAATAGTTGGTTTGTAGCCTTGTGGACTGCAGCGACTTCTCCGTCGTAGTTCGTGGCATATTTTCCAGCGGCCAATGAGTCTTTGAACAGCTGGCAGTACCAACCAGTGCCTGCTCTGTTCGATTCAGGGGGGTACGAACCGTGGGTATAAATGTGAAGCCACTCATTAGGGGGATATCTTTTCTCAATAGTGTCCAAGGCGCAAACTTTGAGCTCTTCAGGGATGGCCTCTGTCTTGTTGGATGACAGATTAATCAAGTCGGTAGGTAGGAAATGCAGGCGCAACTGTAGTAAAACACTGAAGTGGAGCCTGGAGAGACACAAGCAATGGCAACTTGTATTTCTGTGTGAGTCAGGGGCAATGTTTGGGTCTGAAGTCTCTGGGATGCACATTTTAATCCGTTCCAGTGCTTCCAATCTACTCTTCTTGCTCTCTCCCAAAATTTAAGGGTGAATTTGTCTCGCCAAATGTTAAGGGGTTCAATGCCAGTCTGGAGCTGCATTGCTGTTATTGGAGTAGATTTAGCTGCACCTGTTATAATTCTGAGTGCAAGTGTTTTGCACGACATCATATTTGTTAAGGTTGATCGTGTTAGCCAGTGCTCAAAGGCACAGCCAATACAGGGTGAATGTAGGAACCATGAAAGCTGGAAACCATGTGTTCTAGAATAATATATTCCATTTTAATCACAAAAAGAAAGAAAAGTACCAATGAGAGTAAATTATTTCACCATCATTTCTCAAAGTTTTTTCCAACTCTAGAAGAGATTGGCTAACTAGCTATTTTGTTCTCTGAATGATGATTTAAATACTTATTTCTGTTAAATTATTTTTCTGCCTGTAATTTCATTTCTTAATAAGTGGTATCACTTCACTCATTCTAGCCTAGTAGTAAGACAGTGCTCTTTTATGTAAAATCTAGTAAGTTCAATCCTAGTTAAATAATGGAAAGTATGTATTACTTTACTATTTCTGAGTACACATTTATGAATGGGTGTTTAAAAATCTTCTATGTTTTTTCTGAAATTATAATTGAATATGCCCAACTATCTATGAAAAGTCCATCTGGAAGCCAAGACACAACATGCTACAATTTATATTGTCCATTAAGTGATATCAAAATTGTACTACCCAATAAAATTATTCTAGTTAATACTGACTTCATCATGTATAATCTTATGAGTTTCATCATCAATCTTGCATTAATTTTTAATAGCAATTGAAAATTTCCGAAAAATAAATTGAAATCTATAGAAAATGTAAAATTGCTTAATTTTATGTGTTTTGGGTTGTATAAAACAAAGTGTTTCATCTTCCATTTATCAGATTGAAAATAAGTATGCTAAAATATTATACACAGATGCTATGTTTCAAATAAAAAAGTCATTTTGATTGAATAGATAATTTAGTCACCTAATGTTAACCATGTTAAACTGCACTAAATAAGCTTTGGTTAAAATAAAAGTCTTGCTTTTATTTCAACAAAAGCTTATTTAGTGTAGTTTAACCTGATTAACACTTAAGGTGACTAAATTATCTATTTGAATTGAAGAAGAAGAATTTAATACCTTTAAGCATGAAATTGAACACAAAGTATTGCTTTGTGTTTAATTTCCTGCTTAAAGGTATTAAATTCTTTTTCAATGGCCAGACTGCTCAGGATGGCCGCTTTCCCTCCTCAGAATCAAATTTCACTCTCTTCTATGTTTGGCCATGGACATACACTTAGTTATTTTCAAAATTCTTAAGTCTGTTTCCAAACAGTTGAACCATCTAAGTTTAGGTCTTTCTCTGTTTTGGGTGCCAAATGGTCTGGATGAAAAGATATTTCTTGTTCATTCTGTACAGGTGTTCTTCCCATTTTATTCTTTAAATCCTTATGTATTTTACTATATCTAGTTCTTTAAAAGATTATAGAGTTCAGATATGTTTTTCTTCATATATTGTTATATTTAATCCCACTAACATACTTCTCAAAATTTTTCTTTCAAAAACAGAAATCATATTTTTAACTTTTTCTGTCATTGCCTGGTCTCAGCAGAGAAAAGGTATTAAATACAAAGCAAAATAGATTGTGAGTGAAACATTTCTTTAACACAACATTGTAAATAGGAGAAATTTACTGATTTTCGAAAGAAGCTGTAAATCTATTTCTTTCAATTATTTTTTTGTTCTAATAAGTCAATTAAAATTATTTTTATTATGTTTTAAAATAATTTTTATATTGAATAAGTTATTTTTGTTGGGATTTTTTGTACCACTTTTTCACACCAAGCTTGCATCATAGTAAATTCATATATATGTATTATCTTTTAAAATATCTTTTCTAACCCTTAACTCAAACTTACCATTGATTTTAAAACTAAAGAGGATGTTAATCCACTTTATTTTTTTTAATTAAATTGTAATATTAGATAATTTAAAATAAGGAATATATCTTATGCAGTATTAAATAACCATTTTTCGCTTTTCTGATTTAATGATTTATATTTTTATGTATTCAAAATATATTCATAAATTATTTATATTTTCTTTAAGTTTCTTCTATTAACATTTGGTCATTTAGGTTTTACTTATTAACCATGTATATATATATATATATTACAGACTATTGGAGCTGCATTTGGGGCTAAAAAATTAGAAATAAATGGAGAAGTTCTCACTTTGGGTTTATGGGTATAGTTTTGTTTATATTAAATTTCTTAATGCTTATATTATATATTTATTTTCTATTCTTTTATGTATATGCTGCTTTTTGTTCAATAAGAAACTTCATATCTTCCAAAACTATATATCTTCCAAACTTTTTATAAAGCTTAAAGTATATTCTACCTATCTAAAAATTTTATGAATTCAGAATCCACATGTGTAAAATTAAATTACTTTGAATAACTGTTTATTTATTTTAATAATTCTGATCTATGCTCTAAGAACATAACCATAAGAAGTTTTTTTTTTTTTTTTCTGAAATTGTTGGAATACAGGAGAGTAATATTGTTATGAAGTCTTTTCAAGGAAATATCTAGGAAGTGTGGAATTACTCATTTTAAAAAAATTATTTCTAACATGTTTTATTTATTGCTTAAAACTTATATTACATGTCAATTCTTTTTAAAATTTGACTACCATTTGTCTGTGGAAATATTTCTTATATCTGAATATATTAAAGTATCACACACACACACACACACTGTAACATTTTTCTCCTTAATTAATGATTGCTTCCCCCCTTCTTCTTTTTTATATTCTTTAGATTAAGTGTTCCCATTTCTTTGCTTATTTGGGAATTGTGGTTTCTTTAGCATAATATATAGCAAACATTTATGCGAAAATTTGTAATTTTATTGTTTAATATTTTATAGTAATAGATTTATATTAATGAAACTACCACATTAGATAATTATTAGCTCTTCTCCTAAGAGTGGTTGCATCAGGATTGTACATAAATTTACTTGACCATACAAAATCAAAATAATCTTTTTTACTGCTTACCATGAGAATTTTTTTTAAGCATATTGTATTTTTTATATTTACATGGTCAATAAATATAAGCATTAATTTTGATCATGGAGTGTTATATTTAAAAAAATTATTTTTTCATGTTTATAGACATGCTTAACATTTTTTAATAAATATTAAAATTTGTTCTAGTGTATGTTAATGCTACAGTATAGTTATAATCATACAGTATTACAGCAAGTAGTGCATTATCACAGATTAATTTGTTTAATAACTAATTAATATGTGCTATAGTGAAAAAAATCCATCAATTTGTAGCATTACAGAAAAAAAATGTCTGAAATTTATAACTTTGACATCTATGCAATCATACCTATAGCATTATAGATTAAAAAAAAAATGATTATTATCAGTTAATATAGTTGAAATATTAAGGCTATATGCTCCTTTTATAAAAATAATGATAATTTTTTTCAGATGTAGTTTGCAGCATCTTTTTTAATAAATTAATAATTATCATTTTAATAAATATGTTTTAATTTACAATTCTTAAGATACATTGGTTATTATGTTCGACAGGAAAGCATTGCCTGCTTTTACCTCTTTTTCCTGAAAATCTGAGAATTTTTCCAATTTCAAAATGAAAAATGTACTTTCATCTTTCTAAATTTATCACAACATATAAAAGAAATCTATGAATTTAGAAATTTTTTTTACCATTTTTTGTTGGTGAGAATGCTTAAAACCATAATTTTCCTACAAACTTCAAAGAATTTAAAAAGTGGTGGACTAGAATAAAATAAAGTTAAATCGAAGAAAGATTAAAAAATTTTGATTAGAAATTGAATATATTTATGTGCAATATATATATCTATACACATTCTTTTAATGTTTTAAAAAACATGAAATAACATTTGACCTATTTATTTTAAATTAGTGAAACATATTATAGGAAATTGGCATTATTTATATATAAAGATCCAAAGTTAGAGTTTCTTTAAAAACAAGATTAAAAAAATTTTTCTTTGTTAATTTTTTCACAGAGTAGTTATTTGTATTTTAGACTAAATGCAATTTGTGGATTTAAATAAACTTTATAAATTTGCACATTTTAATATTTTATTCAAATTTGAAATATTAATTTGACAGGAATTATGTTAAATACAGTTTATTTGTTGATTTTACCACTTACATAATAATTTTTTATTTCAGTTACATAGAAATCTTTTGTCAATTCCAAATTGTGAGAGACTAAACAAAGTTACTTCCTTAGCAAATAAAATTCATAAATACTATCCATTCTCGCTTCCTTGGTATCAGTTAATGCTTATAGGAATAAAATTTAACAGTATTTTAATTAAAAATGGGAACATATGGGAATTTTTCTTTTGTAATTAGTATTGTGCAAAATTTTCGAATAATAAAATTACATGGGTGAGATTATTTCATCACAAACTTAGTTAATTTAGATGTGTTTACGAATTACTGCTTCCAAATTTTAAATAAACTTTTTGGAAAGAATTAAAAAATAAAGGATCAGTTGCTTTTTATTGTTAATGAATCGGAAGTTGATAAATCATGCACGTAATAGGAACATCAATTCTTGGACGTGAGTTATTATTATAGAATCAGAGTATTTCATCATATGTTAATCAAAAAAATAATTATAATAATGTCAATGCTATTTGTGTTTTAAAATAATCCCGTACAGCTTTGATATGGTTAGCTGATTATATAATTTTATATGTTATTTATTTTAACAGTAAAAAAATTTTACATTATAAAATTTTTGTCACTGAAGTTTCTAATTATTTAATCATAGGAATTATTAATTTCTGTTTCCAAAAAAAAATTATTCTCCTCTTGCATTTAGCATTACAAATTCTTGTCATATTATTGCTTTCAAAATATCCTCTAAAATAGAAAAAAGATAATATTTTGGATATAAATATTACTTTTTTACTTTGCAATTGTTTTATATCTGTATATATTGCTACTGTATAGTTAACAAGAAGAATATTATTAATTCTTTTGTAATGACATTCACTGAATGTAAAATTTTTTAAGCATATTGCATTAAAATTTCTTATAATATTTTATATCAGGACTCCTCTAAATTAATTCTATTTTACGTTTTGAAAATTAACATTGAAAGAGGGTAAAACTGTATGCATTGTATACATGACTGCTTCATTTGCCAAATCAATTAACTCCATAAAACAAAAGTTGAGAAAAATGATAAAATAGTGTATAAAGTTTTTTAAGATATTATTTACACGTGGCTTTTGCTGTGTTAATTCTTCAGAGTGAAAGTTGTACTGAATATATACAGTAATATATTATTTACAACCTTGGAATTATAATTTAATAAAATTCTGAAAGTGGAGTTAATCAATTTGGCTAGGAAACATCCTTTTATAAACCTCGCATTTCATTAAGAAATCGAGCAATTTTTGTGATAAGTTGTAATAATAATATTCTCTGTCAATTTTGAATCATATGATTCACAAATATACTTAATATCATGCTCAGATAATTTTAAAACTAGTTCTTTGAATTTAACTGTAGAAAATGTATTCGATGTTATAAAATAATATTAAAGTGTATTTTGTTTTTTTAAAAAAAAATTCAGTTTCTTAAGTACATTATATAATATATATATATAGCGTTATCTCTATTTTCAAACCAATTGATGCCAGTCAACTCTTTAATTGTCTCTTACTCTAGACTATCTAAATATACAATTTTCAGTTTATATAATTTGTCATACATGTGATTTTGAAATCTGCAATATAAGATCTTTACATATTTCAATTACATAAAAAATTTTGAATTTATCATATAGCTAACAAAATAAAAATGTGGTACTATTCAAGCAGTATGAAGTAATACAATACTAATATTGTTTGTATATTTTAGGATACTGCTGGTAGTGAGAGATATGAATCAATTGGACGAATATATTACCGCAACTCACATGCTTCAATTGTTTGCTACGATGTAACTGATGCTGATAGTTTTGAAAGGGCTAAATTTTGGGTTACAGAACTTTTTAAGTCTGAAGAAGTGTGTATCATGATTTTAAAAAAGAATAGTATCTTAATTAGAAGTTGAGAATACTTATATTATAATTTATTTCACCCAAAGGCATTTTTGTGATTTTTTGCTTAACATCTTTAAGGAATTATTTGAGTTGAGTATGGATGAAATAGAAGAGAAATATCTCATTTATAAAATTGAAGTTCTATCATTATGTTCTTCTCTATAATAAATTTTCATATTTTGAATGCACACTCTAGTCTACACCATTTCTAATTAAATCTTTACTCAAGCTAGATTTTTTTATAAAAATTCAGACAAACAACTTATGCCAATTATTAAATATTTTTCTAAGAATATGTAAGTTATTCAAGATTTCCTTATATGTGTATTTTAATTTTATCTAGTTTTCTAAATGGCCTTATAAAATTAATAAACTTAGCTTATAAAATGTTTGGCGGAAAATATTACACAAAAATATTAATTAAACAATTTCATTATTAAAAGGGAATACCATTATTGAGCTATTCAAAAGAGTTTATAAATTGTACTTGCTATTCTCATCATCTTAGATATTTTGCTTAATTTTATGAATACTGTTGACTTACCTCAATAAAGAGTAATAAAGGTTTTTTTTTTTTTTTTCATAGTGTCCATGCTATTTTAAAGTTAACAGCTGTATAAATTATAAATAAGATTTTAAATTTTTCTGTTTTAATTAAAAAAAATCTATTTTGACACTACTTCAATTTAATGCAGTTTTTCCTTTATTGTAAAGGTAAAAGAGAAATTAAATTTATAGAAGAAATGCAAAATTAAGAAATTGGAATTCATGTATGTTATAATTATATATGACACAATTTTCAATTTGCTTTTTAGTTGGATTTTAATGACTAGGATTTAATATTTGAATTTTAAAGATGTCCAACTTCATCTAATCATATTTTTTTAAAAAATGTAATTTTTTATTTTAATGAAAAATACAAAGAACATAAATTGTGAGGCTTGTTAGCAATAAGAGTCTTATGATTTGCAATTTCTTTGTTTTATTATAGTATAATTGGAAATAAGAATAATTTAGTAGGAAAACTATTTTACTGATTTTCCTTAAATAAATGCTGCAGATATGCATTATTCTCTCAGAAATAACATGAATATTAAATTACAGTCAGATCTAAAGTATGTATAAAAGTATACAGAAAATATATGTTGAAATATTTTAATTAGGATTTTTACTTTATTTTCTTACTTTTTTGAAGTTTTATTTCAGTTGCCATTTTTTAAGATATCCTTATACACAAAATTTGAATGCTAAAGAAAGAAAGAATATTTAGTGTAATATTTTAATTGTGTATTTGTTTTATGAAATAGATTTTAAAGCACACATACCATTATATTTTTTAAGTAATGTTATTTATAAGTACTAATTTAAAGACTTCATATTGAACAATTATCCTCTAATAAAATTTAAATTCCTTGCAATTAGGAATAAAATTATTTAATAATTATATAAATAAAAGATTTTCTTTACTTCTTTTTAGTTTTTATAGACAAAGAGTTATGAAATAGATGAAATTTTCTGTTACCAAACATTATACAAGTTGAATTCTAAAATATTTTTAAAAGAATAAAATGCTAAAGTATCAAAAAAATCCTATTAAAATCATAAAAGTAAGAAGGAAGGATTTGTCCTACTAAACAGAAGCACTAGGACTGGTTATGTTACCTGTGATAATTAATTGTAAAGTGCTGATAGAGAATTACTCATAGAAAAAAATATGTGATTATAAGTTTGAAATATCAATTAATTATGTAATTGGCTTTTGTTTCTATATGATACTTTCCATTTTGCTTTTTCATTAATGTATGAAATGTTCAATGCCTAAACTTATTCTCTTGTTAAATGTCTAGAAATGCAGAGTGTATTTATGTGGAACAAAAAAGGACTTGGTTTTAATAGATCGTAAACGCAGAGCTGTAGATTATTATAATGTTTTAGATTATGCAGAAGAAATTTCAGCAGAAGTTTTTGAAACTTCTAGTAAAACAGGAGAAGGAGTCAGTAAGTTTTTTAAAAAAAATTATTTAATTATTAAATGAGAAATGAAATTCTTTTACACTATGATATTTTTTTATTTATGAATAAATTAGTTTTGTTCTTATGGGTAAAGTGGTCTTTATAACCAAACAAGCTTTTTAAAAATTAAATTGTTTAGGTATATTATAATATCATGTTCAACTATACTACTATACCTTTAATGATTTCTGTGTAATGATGTAAATAAAAGATTTATTTTACTTGCTATCTTGCAGTTTCAAATTAAAAAACTTGAATTTTTTCTCTTATGATTTCTTTGTGCATACAATTTAATCACAGTTACACTTGAGGAGAGATATATTGGGCATGGAGTACTGTTGGAGTGCTATGCTGCTTATACAACCATATTGATGATTTCTGTTTGTATCACAACTGCTGTCAACATAAATCTTTTGCCTTTGATTCCATTTTATATAACTGACTCAAGGCATCCCTCTGGCTGATTTTAATTTCATTACACGTTTTTGCAATGAATGGCAGAGATAGACATCCAAATAACATTTCATTTTGGGTTGAATCACATTTCTGCTTGCAACACCTCAATGATCAAATTAGTTTAAAAACATCGTAGAGTGAATGCTAGACTATTGTCTCAAACCTTTCCATACAAATTTTGCATCTGACGTAGTAATAAATTTAGGTCAATTGATACCTCTACATTATTATCAATATATATATATATATGTATATTGATAACCTGCTGAATCTCTTTTTTATTCTTTTACTGTTAGCTCTCCTTCCGCATTTTCAGTAGTAATTATCAGTCATCTCTTTGGCTACATTTCAACAGAAGAACATTGTGTCCTGATTTTTACATGGAATGTCTGACTACTTTCTAATCCACTAATTGTCTTCATATTCAACTGACTTCTTGACAAAGTTCCTTCTTGGCTTAAAAAGGGGTTGTGGTTGCTCCTTGCCACTTATGTCACCTACAGTCTAATACTCTACTATATTGTTATTTGCATATATACTTACTAAAAATGTTCATCTGTTAGTTTTCCACAAATAATGTATGTCTTGTCATTGATGGAGAATTGTTGGTTTGAAATACTGCATGCACACTGATATCTTAGCTCAATTTTGGCTCTGTGTAACAATAGCATGAGCTGCTTTACCCTCTACATTCTAACTAAAATGTTTTTCAATCAATGTGATGACTGTATTGTCTTCTCAGTGTTTAGCACTTTGCCCTCAATCCAATAATTTGATAGTTTGACTTTTTCAAGCACAGAAATTGCAGTTATAACTCATCTATCATATAAGTATAATAGAAGGGGTCAAATCAATGCTTTGGTACCTAAAGATAGTCATAAAAATTCAGAGCATTGTGTGTAATTTCTAAAATAAATTTCCTTTAATATTTCTTTTCTTTATATTGTAATATGGATGATCAGTAGTCTGTATTTCAGCGAAAATAGTATTAAGTTCCTTTATTTTATGTGTTAAATTTAATAGTTCTTTATTTAAATAAAATATGTATGATTTTAAGAAAATCATAAAGCTGGATTCTTCCATTTTTTTTAATTTCAAATCTTCTATTTTAATTTTCATAGTTTCTTTTTATAACATTTATGCAAAAATTAAATTTTATTTAAGTTTAATTTGAAAGGAAAAATGTCTAATTTGAAAATTTTTTTATTATTATACTGTAGACGCTCATTTTTATGAATTCGTAGGGACTGGAAAGAATTCTTAAAATTGAAATTTATAGAATAGTAAAATAAGTGCTATATTTTAAAACCAATATTTTCATACTAAATTAATTTCTCTTCATAAATAAAGTTCTATTAGAAAAATTACTTAGTATTCATTTTTTAAGAAACAGATGCAAAATAAAATTCAGATTTAATTTCATTGTATTGATGAAAAATCAAGCAATGTAGTCTGGTTTTTCTATTTCAAAACTATATTTTTAAAACATTTTTTTTAAGTTTAGAAAGCATTTTACTGTTTTTTTTTTTTTTTTCAAAGAAAGTACCAATTCTTTCAGATATTCACTTGCTTGAAGACAATGTCATTTTTTTGCTAGATATCTGAATGTTCTTTTTCACATTCATTCATAATGATGTCAATTTAATTTTCATTCAATACTAATTATGTAGAAATTATAATTGAATCCACATTCAAATCTGATGGAAATGAAGTATTTGGCAGCATGGAGTTTTTTTTTTTATTTAAGTTCATGGATAAGTAATTTGACTTCATAAGTCAAGTAAATTTGTTTATTTTAATTAATTAATTTTTTTTTCAGTAAAGTCTGCTTATTGAATTGAGCTAAATATCATTTTTTCTGCAACATTCTGAACATAGATTGATAAATGCATTTCATTTAAAATGCTAATTTCATGAGGTAAATCTAAGCCATGATCATTTCTTCGAAAAGTATCTTATGATGTTTGTACTTGAGGCTGTTGATTATACTTTGATGCATGAGATGTAAGAGAATAGTTGCTAATGCAACTATTCTGGAATTATTCTGGTGGAAAAAATTACACATGAATTGCTGAAAAAAATTTCTTACTTAGAAATCTGCAGTGCCATTAGTTTCCCACATTTTGTAAGATTTCTGATTCTCTTTAAAAAAAAGAAGTCAATCTAAATTTATCAATAATAAAGTTAAGAAAAGGAAGAAACTGAAAAAATAAAAGCAAATGTAAATAGCTTGGAAAGAAGTCAATCTAAATTTATCAATAATAAAGTTAAGAAAAGGAAGAAACTGAAAAAATAAAAGCAAATGTAAATAGCTTGGAAAGAAGTCAATCTAAATTTATCAATAATAAAGTTAAGAAAAGGAAGAAACTGAAAAAATAAAAGCAAATGTAAATAGCTTAGAAAGAAGACTTTCTATTTCTTTTGTGTAAAAAGGCTTTTCCTTGTTTTTCAAAAAATATCCCTTGTTAGCAATTCATCTGCTTATTTTTCACAGGTTACAACACTACATTATCAAAATAATTTTATCATCCAGTACATCTTATGTGAAATTTACATGAGTTCATATTCACAAAATTCTGGAAGGAAACTTCAAGTAGTTAATTCCTTGATAGATGAGTAATTCATCTTTACTCAAATTGTTATGTAAATGTTCTTAGCTTCCTTCAGTTACTGTAGCTTTTTTAATAAGGCCTGCATATCAAAACAACCTAGATATATTTTCTGCTATGGCATTAAAGCATAGATTGACCAGTGCATTAAATGAATAAAGTCATTCTAAACTGATTTCTTCACCAATTAAAGGTTTGTTTACATTTTTATCCATTTAAGACTAGAGCAAATTATTTATAATATACATATAGTTTATTAAGATAACTTATAAATTATAAGTCATCAGTAAAAATAGATTTCAGCACTAATTCCAAATTTAAATGTTATGTAAATATGGTAATTTTCAATTTTTTTATGATATGAATATTTTAAAGTGCTAAAAATATATTAGTGATAATTAATGAAATCTTCTTATAAATTCATTCATGAGCAAACTGACTTATACCGAAATTGAAATATTCAGTATCATATTTTGTTTTTGTTTTGCATTATTTGAAAATATGTGACCATTAATTTATTTTTAGCTTATCAATCATTTAATATATATTATTTATTCTTTCATTCCTATTGGATAGGCAAACTTATTTCTATTTGAAGGTTTTCAAATTTTTTAAACAACAGCAGGTATTTGGGTGACTTAGTAGGCACCTGTGACCATGTCATAGAGACAAGTAGCATTATCCACGCCATACCCCTACAAACCTGTTTATAAGGCAGGCCACATCCATAAAACTAGCTGTTTCATCTCAGGAGAATGGACAGAAAAACACAGAGAGAAAGTAACATCCTTGCCCGAACCTGGGACACACAACTAAGGCGTCAGGAACGCTAACCACTCAGCCATCGGTCAGCAGGTTTTCTAATTGAAATAATTATTTCAGCACAAAGTAATGCAAATTAAGATAATGATGTAGTGATTAAAACACTTTCCATTGTGTTTTTAAAAAATACTTAAAATTTCAAAATGCTGTATTGATAAAAGAAATATTGAATTCTCTTCTGGTTTTTTCATAACTTAGTATGTGTATGGGTTTTCTCTCATGACACTGCACAAGAAATTGTTATTACTGTATTATGGTGACCAATTTATATAATGACCAATACAAAATCTGAAAAGTATAATTAACTTTTAATTAAACTTCATCAAATAAAATAAAAAAACTCATTTATTTTATCTGGAATACTGCTCATTACCCTAATCTCATTATCAGGGTCCCTCTTAATCACGCATCAACTGCAAATAGCTAAGGTGGTGCTTCTTAATCTATTGATTCTTAACTCATACATGAATATTTATGTTGGTTTTAAAGTCTGTTTAAACTATGTTTCAGTCAAATTAGATTACCTTTATGTTTATTTTTCTATTTCAGGTGAACTTTTCTACAGAATCGCCGAAAATTTTGTGAAAGAAAAAGTGGTTGAAGATACTGGAAATGGTATTGAATACTATTATTTTTCATTTTCAGTGTACATTGTTTCATTCATTTGTTGGTTATCCAGGACAACCAAAATTAACTTGTAAGAACATCATTCATTTGAGTTTTGTTAGGTTAGGAAGGGTTGGTATAGTTCTAATCAAGTGACTTCCATCATCACAACCTTCTGGCCTTTATTTAATAATCAATAATGCAACTTTATTCAAGGCTACATAAGGATACCCAGTAACTATGCTTAATAAGAAAATCTTATAGTAATGATTATGAGGAATGCACAGTGATTTATTTGGCAAACTTCATAACCCACAGTTTAATTCCCTCGTTCGTATGCTATTCAAATTTGAAATAGTTAGAAATGACACTTAAAACTTTACATTAGTTGTTTGAAGACTATTCACTAAACTCAAAAACACAAAAAAGTTAGAACTAATGATGCTAAAATATTTAAACTTTTCTTTCCAAGTTTAAACATTTTATTATCACTATCATACTTTAAAATTATGTTCTACTAATTAACATCCGTAAAAATTAAACCATTCTGTTTCTTTTGTATTTGTATTATCAAAATACCTCCATTTATTATTCATTCTTGATAATTATACATGTAAACTTCATGCTATTGTACTACTTTTTTAAACAAAAATTTGTGCTCTTAATTGTTTATTTGTGAGCGAATTGCTATTTTTTATTTGTCTCTACCGTTTTCTTTATTATGTTAATGAATAATTTAAAATATTGCAAATGTAATGCAGATTTTTTTTTTTTAGTGAAATTTTAAGATTTATTTTAAATTTGCTCGTATTTAGTAAGCACTTTTTTTCAGGATTTAGCCTGTTATCGATTGAGGAGAGGAAAGAGAAAAAATGCTGCTCTTAAACAATTCTCACAATATTTTAGTGTAATTAAAAATGTTAAGTTTTTAGGTAACGTAAACTATTTTTTAATAATAAAAGCTCAAACTCTCTTTGTATAAGTAATTATGTTTTTATCAATACTCATGCTTCTTGTTTCAGTTCTTAATCACTTGCATGCTATTTCAAATTTCATCATTGTTCTTATTGTTCCCCATAAAAAAGCTTATTTTTTATTATTTTTTTACAAATGTAATTTTTTACAACAGTTGTTCCTCATTGTTTTGGCGGGGCTCTATTTTTCAAACATGCATACCAAGATGTTAATTTTTTTTTAATTTTATGTTACATTGGACAATGTATGAACATAGTTTGGTTTCTGATAATCTAATATTTTCTTACAATTTTTTCATTGTTAACAATTTTTTCATTGTTTCATCAATAATGAACACATATGGTTTTCTGTTTTGTACTTCAAATTTAATATTTCTTTGTTGATCATGAATTTGAGAAAAAGGTATACAGAATTTCTCTATAACAGAATTCCTCTATTCCAAAATAAAGGCATTCTTTTTATTGCTGTTTTCAGATATTTTTGATAACATGCTTGTTATTTTGTTGTTCATATCATAAATATTTATGAGCAATAACATCAGTAGAGTATTTGATCTAACAGGTGCTATATTTATATAAAATTCAAAATTAAATGATTTTTGCAGTGAATTTTATAGAAATCCTCTATGCTTCTAGTCAAAAATAATGCTGATATGTAGAAAATTTTGCATTTTCTTATAGATATAAAATTTTGTTTGGATTTTAGGATGAAATATATTTGATATTAAATTTAGAAGTTATTTTGTATGATTTTGGAAATTTTAGTATTATTATATTATATTGTTTTCATATCCACACACACACACACACACATAACAATATTTGATGCATTTATCTTGATTTTGTGCATAAATCTCATCATTTTACATTTGTTATAAAAGGAAAAATTAATTTTAAGAATTAATATGTTACTCATAACAGTAAAATCCCATGAGCCAGTATGGTTTGACGTTATTTCAAATTTTGTGCCAAGTGATGCAAAGTTATCACATTAAGCTAAATTATTTCACCTTGCACAATATTCAGTTTCCAAAATCCCAATCGCTCTCTAACTCAAACTTTGATATTGTAATCTTGTGCTGCTTTAAATTTAAATATCAAAATTTTCAATATTTCATTGTAATTACTTACTACACTAATATTACAAAATTACTTACTAAAAACTAATTTTGCAAAGATTTCAAATTGCAAAACAAATATAAACACTGATTATGTATACAACTATTCGTACTGGATCAATAAAATATTATCAATCTCAATATCAACACCAATTCCGGCAATCATTTCACTTAAACATACACACATTTCTAAACTCAGCAAAAACTCATCCAATCATTCAATCTATTTGCTAAATCCAAATCATTCATTATGAGTTTATGCATACATTCTTTCATCCACATAACAGTCATTAAAAAACAAACATTTATTTCCAACTTACAATTATCAAACCATAAACTCCTCTTTTACAAACCTCTTAACATATTCATTCTCACGTTTTTCACATACCCAAACATCAGTCACTTATATTGTTTCTATCACATAAGACCATATTATTACCACAGCTAATACATATTTATCAGCAATCAAATCTACTTTCATGCACCCTTTAACTACTATTTTATTTCTCTATCACCACCCTATCCCTATCACTTCAACATTGAAAAAACGCAAATTCTATTTATCACCATCCCATCCTTTATTTCACTAGCCGCACATGAATACTAAACTTCTAATTCTTCAAAGACACAACTTCAAAAGAAATTTCGTTTTATAAACTTAAATTCCAATTTGAGGAACTTTCAAAATAAAGTTCACTCAAATTTCAATCGTAAATAAAAAAATAAATAAAAAAACAACTTATATCAAAAACTTCAAGAGTTACTAACACTCCAAACAAATTTTGTGCATGCACAATAAAGTTATGCTATAAAATCACAAGAATCCATACTGTTTCAGTACTCCAAAGTTTGGCACATTTAGCACCTATACTGCTTGTAGGATCTAGCCTTTATAGCTTCGCTTTCATAGACAAATTTCTGTATGTTTATTTCTCATGGAAACTATTTCACATTGTTGATAATAACTAAATTATAAGACATTTTTTAAACAATAATTGATGTTGTCAATAAAAGTGTATTAATTTAAATCTCTTCTTTAAAAAGAATATTTATTCACAATTTTTACTATTGTATTTCTATTGTTAAAAAGACATCTTCCCAAAAAGAAAGGAAATTAAATATTTTTATTAGTTAATGAGTGGACTTAAATGATTTAATGAATATAGTTTTTTTTTTGTAATTAAAAGCAATAATTTATTTGTATTTTTTATGTTAGTTCCTATGATATTTCTCATTTGTTTTTAAATTGCTTTAACTATGCAGGTATTTTTAGTTAAAGATTATGTAATATAAATTGTTGAAAAATATATTTAATATATATTCCATTAAAAAAATCGATTGAATTTAATGTCTCATGTTATGTCTAAGAATTTCAGTTGTTACTATTTAGCACTTGCTAATCTTCCATTTTGTGTCAATGTAAGAAAAATAATGCTGCCAAAGAAACCAATATATGTGATATTTAATGTTTGTTGTGTATGATATTTTCTAAAACTGTAAAATCCATTTGTTTTATTTGCTTCCTTTTATTATTATTTTTTTTTCATTTAAACGAAATACTGTTTTATATTCCATAAATACACTGGTTTAAATGCATCTGAAATTGTTTGTCATAAGTATCTTCAGCATTTTCATGTCTACTGCTAGCCATATTTTGAAAGACATTTTCATTCATTAATGTAAATAATATGATTTTTTTAATTAATTGTATGTTTTAAGTGGCTCAATGTATGAATCAATGTAAAAAATTGCATTGTATAATAACTAATTTTGTATTCTGCACATTATTGCATTAGTGTGGAACAAAAAATAAAAGTGCCTCATACCAAATGTACATGTATTTTGTAACTTTTGAAAATAAACATGCATATTTTTCTTTAGCTTTGGTGTTTGAATAAATTTTCCTGATAAAATTTGCTTAAACAATGAGTATTTTTATTACTGCGCAATTCTCTTAAAATCATATGTGTTTTTTTTTTTCTTCCTTGGGTTGAATAATACTTTTATAAGAAATATTTAGAGGTCTGTAATTATAACGCAAAGCCTTTTTTATTAATATAAAATATAAAAAAAATGGATTTCTATTCTACTGAAATGGTTTAGTTGCATCCTATTTTTTTTAAATAGATGTATATATTAATTTTATTTTAAATTATTTAAGTTATGATTGACTTTTTTTATTGTTTTTAGTTGCTTTATATGCATAAAATTTCAGTTGTACTGTTGAATGTTTCAAATTATGCAATTAGGAAAATTTTATTTCATAATTGTATAATTTGAAACATTCTTCACATTTTGTATAGTTAATTTTTATTTATTTTCATTTGTATGATAAAAATTTATTACTCTAAGTTCAAAATTTTTTCTGTGTTGCACATATAATGGTACTTACAGAAATATAAAAATATTCATGTAATCATTGTCAATTTGCATTGTTTTTATTTTCATGAAGTCTTTAAATATCGAGGGTAAACTCTGGCTTCGTTTTTCATTTTAATCCTTTTGTGGTTAAAATTTTTAATAGTTCACTTCTATTTCTTTGAAACTGAAAATAGAACTGTTCTAACATTTGTGTTTTATAATCATTTATAAAGCAAAGTCACTACTGTACATCTTAATATATTATATCATGTACACCAATGTCTGGTTTCAAAAAATTAATCTGTGTTCGAATATTGAGCTAACAGTGGTTGTAACCATAGTAAAATACATAAATCTTTATAAGGAAGAATTATATCTACATTTTGTAAAGATACTTCTACTATATATTTGACGCTATTACTTATACATGAGCAGCTAAACAAAATAACTGTTTAAAAACTGCTAATATGTTCAGAGATGCATACTAGCATGTTTGAAACAAGATTTTAAATAAACTCCATGTTTAGTTGTCCCTTTCTTGTGCAGCAACTTATAGAAACTTTGGAACGATCTCTGATTGATATTGTCTTTTTGTAGAGCTTAAACTTGTTATGTAAGATCCAGGAGAAAATATAATCACTCAAGTCGAACATTTACAGCATGTCCAAAGACAATTTTACACATATTTATCCTAATAAAATATTTGTGTGTTTTGTCATCCTTTAGAATAAACCAGTACTGGATGTACAGCAAATAACAATACAATAAAATATATATAACAGTATTTGGCGACTGCATTTTTTTCAATTACCGCAGCTAGTGCCATCTTGTTTCCAACCCAGAATAGCTCTCAACCTCAGTGGACATTTTCTAAAAATAAACATACATGTGCTGTAATTTCAAATATCCATTATGCACTCTGTTCATGACTATCATAATCCAAACATATCTAACTTTATTTTGTAAACAGCACATAGCTCTGATTGTTATAGTTCCGTAGTAGTTACCATTGCGCCCAATTGTAACAAACTGAACGACATCATGTATTTTGATGCAGTGTAAAGTATGTTCTTGATACAAGCCTTTCGTCTGCTATAGTCAAACTGTTTCACAGTTTATCATTCTTTTCCTTATAATTGTATTGAGTGTTCACCTGCTGATTTTATCATTTAAGAATAATCATATTTGTATTCTATGTTGGTTCATAACGCGAATTCTCTTTTTTCCTATAGATAAAGAAATATTCATCAAGTTACCTGTCCGATTGACAAAGCATTTTGTAGTAATGCAATTATACAAACTATTTCATTCTTGTATATCCTGTCAAGCAATACTAATCACTATAGTGAATGCCTGAAACGTCCAATAAATCCTAAGTTTCAATTTGTGTAATCACCAAAGGAATCAGATTTCTTTTGGACTGTGCTTCTGTTTTATACGATTTAAAGTATTTTATCCTCTGCATGTCACCTGTGTTGACATTTTCATTTGCATACCAAACCTTATTGTGTTAATTTCAACCAAACTCTTGAAATATCTGAATTTTATTACTATCCAAGATCATTATGTACAAAATATTTGCAATGTGCTTATGAATTGGAAGGTGCACTATTTAAAAATATCATAATAAGCCTACTCTTCCCCAGAAGATACATGAAATTTAGAACTGTCTTATTTGTGACAATTAGCTTCATAGATATATTCAGGAAACTAAGCTCCTTGTAATCTTAACACCAGGGAACAAATGCGTGAGTGATAATGTGTTTTGTAGAAAATTGAATTTGGAAAAGAAGGAAAAGCAACATATCTTAGAAATTTGCAACTGTTGGCTCTTGTAGGTGAAATAAGCATGTAAAAGATTTCGATTTTATTATTTATTTATTTATTATTGAAATTATATTTATCAGTGCTGTCAGCTAATTTTAAAAATATCTTCTTGCTGACTACAACTTTGCAATAAGTCTCTAGGAATTTAAATGCCAATCTCAAAATACTCATGAATATGATTTTGAGGATGATTTAAATTTATTTGAATTTTGCATAGAATTAAATGACGAGTTTCTGCTCACAAAACAAGAGTATTTCATGTACTATTGGCATTTTCAACACCTTATGTTTGAAAACTCAATTTTCTTTGATATTTGTTTTTAGAATACAATAGATTCTAGCTATAAAACAACTCATAGTTTATATTTCTATGTTGCACTAAAATTCATAAAACTTAGGTCTTAAAGCCATATTCAAAGAGTCACTAATAATCATTTTAAATACATTTGTTAGCAGTATTGATGGTCTCCTATTTATAAGTGTATTATATCTGTTTTATGTATATACTATGTCTAAATGCATTTCACTTTTCTTAAAAGAATTTTTTATCAATATTTTTTTCTATCTAATTCAAGAAATTAAATGAGAGAATTGAATTTTTAACTTCAAGGAATTAATATTGTGATAAAATTAATGTGTTTTCTAGAAAAATTAATTTCTGGAAAAAAAAAAGCCAAAAAGTAAGCAAAAAATTTAGAAAGCGTTGCCAATGTCGACTCTTGTATTAAAACTTACTAGGCCAAAGATGCGAAGTTTTTCTTTTTTAACCATTGAGAATCACTTATACATACTGGCAATTAATTCTGAAAAATATCTTCCTGACATCAGTGTATCCATGTCCTGCATTTATTAAACAAAAGGAAAAGAGCAAAAAAGATTCTATATGTCAGACATCATAAATAAAAATTCCGATTTTTATTACCTGGAGCCATTTTCAAAAAGAACCTATTTACAAAAACCAATATAACATGGTTTGTATGATGGTTAATGCCTAGTATGCTCCCCCCCCCCCAGACAATGCAATACAGGCCGTGCAACGCCTAGGCATGCTGAATATCAAATTATCGATCTGATCTTGGGAAATATTACACCACTCATCAAGCCATTCTCTCCGAAGTTCTGGTAGACATGTGGGAAGGGGTTGACGGGCCTCAATTCGTCGGCCAATTATGTCCCTTATATACTCTATTGGATTCAAGTCCGGTAAGTATGCTGGCCAGTCCATACGGGTGATATCCTCCGATTCCAGGCATTCGCCTACAATGTTTGCACGATGAGGACGAACGTTGTCATCCATAAACAGAAATTCTGCACCCATGGCGCGCCGACGTACATTGTGATCCACAATGGCATCCCGATAGATATGGCTTGTCAGAAATATGCAGGTTAGTTCTAGAATCCAGAATAATTCCTCTCCAAACGGGCAATCCTGCACCTCAGTAACAGTGTCAATCAGCGGTGTTCTCTTGATGGTAACCGATACCTGCCCCTCTCCATATAAAAGTCCGGTGAGAATCACACTGAAAGCTAAACCTGGACTAGTTGGAAAACATCACACAAGACCACTGTTGCAGTGTCCACAATGCAGGCTATCCAGCGGCGACAGTGAGTTGCGGTAAGTGGAACACATTTGACAGGCTTACGAGCATATAAGCCTAGGTACCGTAAGCGTCTGTACACATGGTCTGCCTTGAAACTGTGTCGTACCGGTAGCTGACGAGACAGGTCTGATGCGGAGCTCCGTTTGTCCTAAATTCGAAATTTGAGTGACACTAAGTAAATATAACGCTTTCATATTATTCGTCGATTTATTTTTTGTTCATTTATAATTTTCAAATTATATTATAATGGGTGTGTACTAAATTGAAGTTAATGTATTTCAATATTCGTACTGTCAATTTTTAAACACAATAAATATAGAACAATATTGTTGACTGATGAAGTCATAATAAGTTTTTAACAAATTTAATTGATTAACAAAATTTAATGAAAGACCTATCATGCTTTTCTGAGTAATAGGAAGGATTTTACATGTTACAGAAATTCTCTATAAAAACCCTTTGACCAATCAAGTTTAATTGTAAAGCTTTCTTTTGGCAGTTAACTGCCAAATACCGGTCTTCATTCGGTGTTGTAACTCGGGGGTGACCTGTGCTGTAACGTCTACTCACATTTCCATCATCTTGGAACCGTTGCCAAAGCCTGAAGATGACACTGTGGGTGATTCCAAGTTCCTCGGATACTTCCAGCATAGTACGTCCACATTCCTAGTGGCTGATAATTCTACCTCATAAAACATCATCCAAGTGCTTCCTTTGTGCCATAACTATGCGGATATTGCACTGAAAGGTTTTTAAAGTACTTGTGAACAATTTTTCTTCTTTACAACTGTTCCTTATATACCCCTCTGGTACACTCTCGTCATTGGGACGTATTATCTACGCCATCTGGTGGTTTCTTATAATTTGCACATTATTCTTCAAGATGTGTGTGATAATTCTACACATGTAAAATTTTTATTTTAGAGTTCAATTTCTCTGTGTGATTCTGAATTATCCTTAATTTATGGATATGAGTGTAAATAAAAGGCCCAGAATATACTGGCTTTTCTCTCTTAAAAAGTGTTGAAGATTTTCAACATAAGTTTCAATGAAATTAACAATCAATGCAAATTTAATATATTGTGATAAATGAACAACTTCTAAAACAGAATCAAGTCATTATTTTTATGTATTTCTATTTTTCCATATCTAAATTTCTATTTTTAAAATACATTGGCCAATAGAATTGATTTTGGTGCTTAAAATAAATTGAAATTCCATTTCTGTCTTTATATTTTGAAATATTTTCTGTTAAAAAACAAGTATTCTCTTTTAGTTGAAATTGGAAATATTTGAAATAAAAGAGTATAAAAGTTGTACTTGTCCGATTCGTTAAGGTGGTCGGATGGATGGAAACGGAGGTGTACAGACTGATGCTGCTGGGCGAGGCTGTACCCCATTGTGGGATACCAATTCTCGCTCAAATTACGAATATCAGCAGAGTAAGGTTTCCCCTGCTCCCTACTGTAATGGAGATTTAAATTTAAAATTTAGAAAACAAAAAAAGAATATATGAATATTCAAAATATTAAGAACCTCCAGAGTAGTAGTCCCCGTCCCCATTGTTATATTAAGAGGTGCGTACTTTGGCACAGGTACTCTGCTAATACAGCAAAACACTGTCCGATTGGGTCAGGCTCTTCCAGACTGAGGTGAGGACTTCCGTTGTATTGTCGCCCCATCTGGCGCTAATTCTCAAAACTTGTGTAGGGGAGTATTCAAAGCAATATTAGTTGAAATTGCTTGTCAATCAATCATTCGAAATTAGCAAGTCTGCCAGATTTGGCACATTATATCGTGAAAATAAAAGCATTAACTCCATAAAAAGAGAGTTTTAAATTGGCTCCTAACAGATGCCTACATCAAATTACCCCAGGGTTCTTTAGAATAGGGGTGAGTGAAAACGGGTCAGTTTAAATGCTCAACGAAACTGACACCGGAATTACCCGTTGTCGTCTTAGGGACAATTAGCTGCCAGTGATTCTAAAGAAAAGATTGTTTTATTTAAATTTCAGAGTTCGGCTTTTAATATTCTCACTAAAAAAATATGAAGATAAATTGCAAATGTTGAATGATTTTACAGTTACTAATTAAATGTTAAAAATGATTATCAAAATTCAAATCATCGTGATTTTCATAAAAATATAGTAACTATAATTAATTATATAATATTATTATTATATAATTAATTATAGTTACAATATTAATTAATTATATAATAATTATATTTTCATCTATTCAATAATGACAGCTAATTATTTGTAACAGGGAGCTTATAAATATCAAATTTGCTATAGAAAACTAAAGCATTTCCATCATATAAAAAATTAAAATTTCACAAAATATGAATAGGAGAATATGAATTATAATTATGAGTTAAGTTTTATATATATAGGGAATAAGTGGCATATTTAAATTCCCTATATATAAAATTAACTCTAAATTATTGACATTTTTATATTATTAGAAGTACACGTTTATTAAAAAGTTAATGTATTCTGGTGTAAAATGTGTTGCGACATACGTTTTAAATCTGAAGATTTTAAAACTATTCAGTTATTTTAGTAGTTTTTTTCGCCTAGCTTGTTAACAAAACTGGATTAGCACTAAATATGCATTATAAAAACACACAGGCAAATTAGATTAACATAAGTTTAGCAAAACTGAGAGAAATATAAATTAGGTTTGTCAAAAAACAATCAAACGTAAATACAACTTATAGTAATACGAGAAAAATATAAATTTTATGTGTGTGCATTATTTACAATCACCCAAAATTAAAAATAAATCTACAAGTAAAATAAATTTAATTTCATGAGCTTATGGGGAATTCAGTTAATACCTTGAAGTGTATATGAGGTAAAATAGTAATTAAAAATAATCTGTTAATAAAATATAGATATGATTAAGCAATTCATTTCGTGAAGAAAAGAACATAAACTATCTATCTATCTATATATATATATATATATATATAAACAGACACATACATTTATATGTAATTGAACTTTTAATTATTTGGTTTTTAACAATTTTTCACTCTTTTTTTTTTTTTTTTTTTTTTTTTTAATTATATAACTTAGGATTTCTTATGTCCATTGATTTAAGAAAACGTAGATGGATTAGTTCTGGTAAAAGACAATCAAAATAAAAATCGTGTCATTTAGTTTTTATTTCTGTCTCCCAAAGTAGATCATCTTTAAAAATTTGTTCAGTTTTAATACCTTAAGGGGACCAAATGGCAAACCAACAAAAGTATTGTTCACTAATTCGAGGGTTACTCTGAAATTTTTGACATACGCACAGACGAGAATTTACAAAATAAAAATAACAGTTTAATTTTAAAATACAAAGTATTTTAACACAGATGACAATTTTTTACTGACTTACTTCAACTTGTTTAGCGTAGAGTAAATTTTAAACAGAAGAGAAAATGGAGTTGACGCGAGAACATTTTCACGCTATGATTTTCTACGATTTTAAAGCTGGATTAAATCAAGAAGAATGCGTTTAACGGTTGCAATTAGCATTTGGTGATGAATCTCCAGCTCGTGCTACTGTATTCAGATGTTTTAGAGAATTTAGAAGAGGTCGCAATTTTCTTCAGGATGAAGAACACACAGGAAGGTCGCCAATAATCCCGGATACAGTGTCTGCCACACGAAAAATGTTAATGGATGATAATCGCTGTTCCTATCAAATGATACAGAAGGAACTTAACATTGGATCCGCAGCCATACACGAAATCATTCATGAAGAATTACATATGAAAAAGGTAGTTTGCCGTTGGATTCCCCAGAATCTAACAGAGCACCAAAAAGAGGAGTGTGTCAGAATCAGTAAAGAAACTCTTAAATTGTTAAATGATGGTGGCCACCGCATCACTTCTAAAACTGTAACAGGTGATGAAACGTACATACCGTTTTTTGACGTTCCAACACATCAAAAAAGCAAAGTATGGGTCTTTGAAGATGATCCCAGGCCGACAATGGCGAAAAAACAACGCGCACTGAAAAAAGTGATGTATGCCGTTTTCTTCAGAAGTACGGAATTGGTCTAAGCCATTAAGTTAGAAGGACAGAAGACAGTAACAGCAAACTGGTATACCACTAAATGCCTTCCAGAAATTCTGCAAGAACTGAATGTTAGAGGGCTAATGATTTACAATGACAATGCATCTTCACATGCAGCCGGATTAACAATTGAGTTTCTTAAACAAAAACAAATTAAAGTGATCGAACATCCGCCGTATTCTCTTGATTTAGCTATGTGCAACTTTTGGTTATTCTTTAATCTGAAAAAGAACTTACGTGGACGTCGTTTTCATTCACAAGAAGAGATTGATGTGGCTATAAATGTATTTTTTTTTCATCTATTCCAAGAAATGAATGGCTTGAAGCATTTAATCTGTGGAAAATTCGTCTACAAAAGTGCATTGATGCTGGAGGTGACTACTTTGAACACACCTAAAATTTTGTAAGTTAAACTTTAAAAACCTAGTTGTATCCCGAAAATTTCAGAATGACTCTAGTATGTAATTGTCCTTGGATTTGATAACAAAATTCAGGATTTTTATTTATACCCTTAATTTCTTTTGTTTTTCTATATTTTTAGCAGAAGTGTAATGCAGATTTTTTTATAAATTCACTGGGATGGATATCGGGACATGTATATGGGCATTTGATCTCAACAATGACCTCTTTGCCAATTATTCCGTCTGGCGTGGCAGCTAAATGATATAAATTTTTATCGATGAATATCCCATATGGCTATTTTAAAGCCTATTTCTTTTTCTAGCTCGAGAATGGCAGTTTTTTCATGAATTATCCCGTTCAAAATTGCTTTACTTTTTACGTTAGAGTATAATATTGTTTTTACTAAATTTTGGCATCCTGTAGAGGGTAACTGGCGGCATAAAGCTCCAAAATTCGACGCTGTCGATCGATCGAATTCTTCTCCCCTTTCTCCAAACAGCATTCTCACTTTGAAGTATATAGTAGCTCTTTCTAAATCTTTTCTTTCTTTCAAAGTAAGAGCTAAGACTAGTCAATAATTTTTATTTTTTCCCTCGTATTCATTATATGGTAAATCTGGTTTTTCAGCAGCTGGACCATAATTTTTGTCGGGGCCTTGAAAAATCTTTGCAAAATGCCTAGGTTTTGACTTTTGCTTTATTTAATTAATTTATTCTTTTGTTTTTTAACTGCTTGCAGTATTTCCCTGGGCTATTTTTGTTAAGTGCTTTTTGCATTTCAACATATTTTTTTAGTATTGTGAGGAAGAACTGAAGGATAGCATTTTGTTTGGTAGGAATTCTTTTGACAATAGTTATCTCTATTCCCTCCCGTTAACTTGGCAACAATTGAATTAAGTTTGTTCTACAGTATTAGTATTAGTGTTATATAATAGACATTTGGCATGCACTGCTAAAGACTTTAAAATTTATATCTTATATAAAATACCATCGCTTTTAAGGATCTGAAAGTTTTTTTTTTCCTTACAAAAATATAGCTCTAAAGCTATTACTTTGATACAGCATCGCTACAAGAAGTAAGGTAGTAATTATATATTTCTCGTTTTTAATTTTTTAGAACGTACAATGAAAAAATGAATGAAACAAAATTGAAAATTAACCTCATAGAACATAATAAAAGTTGCCATATCTAAGTTTCCATGGGAAAAAGTTATCGGGCTTGTTTATCATGTTCAATATAATAATTTCAAATTAGAGCGTTTTCTTTCGAATATCGATACTAACTTCAGTTACATATTTAATATCGCCTTATGTGCTGCGTGATATTTACTCATTCTTTTGATATTTTATTACTTTTATTCCCTTTTTTTTTTTTTTTTTTTTTTTTTTTGTCGAAAGGAATGACATTTGCGTTGTGCAGGACAATACTTTTCTCAAATAAATCTCGTGAGCATAAAATAATTCATCTAAGAGCGTTTCAAGCCTTTCATGTATTGTAGTGTGTTGTAATGTATTGTCATCATTCGTTTGGTTATTAAAGTGCTTTTATATTTTTCCGTTGAACTTTTACTACAAACCCAATTTTTTTCAACGATATATATAATTTTTAAAATTTAAAATATATTTAATTTCTTATCAGACGCAATATTTTAGTATAATGTATCGTATGCTTATTGATCATACCTTATAGGGTATAGTATTTTTTTTCTTCCATGAAATAAGTTAAAAGTAAAATTAAATGTCTAAATGTTTGTAGAGATAAGAACCCATTAATTTTAAAAAATAATTAAAAGTCAAATTAAAATATTTATCTCACTATTATTCTGATAAACATGCTATCCTTCTTACTATTAGATATTTTATTTTGTAATGAAATATATATATATTGTAAAATACATTTTTTTAATATTATTAAGTTTCTCAAATTTTTAATACATAGGTTGTCTCGTTTCAAAGTCGTAGTATATAATATAACTGAACAAGGTAACGCAAAACAGTTTATAATATTTCATTTTTAAAATTTATTTAAATGAAAATAAACAAAGTTGATTTAATAGTACATATCATAGCTATTTTTTCAGCGCTAATAAACAAGAATCTAACATGCATTATTTACAGATGTCTTTTCTATTTCGTTGATTGAGAAAAACTAATTCTTCTTGCTCGAATTGGAAGTTGTTCCCTACTGCATCGTAAAACAGTGGGAATCATATGGAGAGCAGTTTTTCCTAGAAATTATCCTTACTTTAGGTTACAGTAGTGTAGTCGAAAATCAGCAAAGTTCGGCGTTAAAAATTTTTCCGCTACAAAGGAGGCGTTGTGTACAGAGATTGATTTTCAGAAATAAGAATGAGTTTGATTTCTAACCAAAATTCGTATCAAAATATTGATGCAATGAAAAATATTTTTAACTTAAAATAAGCAAAAATGTTCATTTTGTAATTGTACGAAGAAAAAAAGGGCACATCTCTAAACCAAATTTTGTACAACCTCAATGAAATTAGAATTTGGTTGAAATTTACTCGGATGGAGATATTTTGACATTTTAAAAATATTTCCAAAACTTTTAAAAGCTAAAAATTTTCATAGATCTGACAGTAGTTCTGTTTTTTGTAATTTGCAGAAGACCGGAAGTTTCTATCATGAAAATACCACTTGTGACACGTTAAAATATTGTTCATAGGATTAACATAACATTCAATTTTCTCTAACGGAGGTCTAATAGGGCCTTAATGTGTATCGCAGTGTGATCCACTGTCCTAAAATCAATATCAAATAGAAGTTTCTATGTCCAAAAGGCATATTCCAGGTTGATCACGAGCTACAACGCGTGCAGAAGACCATTTTATAGTTGTTTCAACACAAAGGAAAATAATCATTTTTATATCACAACTTGTTGCACACCACCCTATAGTGAAGAATATTTTCTAGAATAATGCGAAGGCGTCTTCGCCATGTAGGTCTCTATGCATGGCGACCAGTTGTGTGTGTCCCCCTCACCGGACGACTGAGAAGGGCCCACTTATCTTAAGCAAAAGAACACGTCTCCTGAACCAGATAGTGATGGGCTTTTGTGCTTTAACAGACGAGTCCAGATTCACACGGGATAGCGATTCAAAACGCTTTCTAATCTGGAGGAAACAAACCACCATATATCATCAGTCTAACACTGAGGAAAGATATAGTTGCCTAGGTGGTAGAATAAAGGCTTGATCAGGATTTCACTTGGTAGTCACTCTGACTTACATGCGTTCCAGGGAGAAATTGTGATTATTGGGATGAGATCCTTGATTTATGTGTATATCCATATGCCGATGCAATTGACAATGATTTCATTCAGATGGATGATAACGCATGACTTTATGGAGCTGTAATTGATAAGAAATATATCAAGGGCCTTGGTTTTGGAGGGAATGAAATGGCCAGCTTGATCTCCAGACCTGAACTTTGTAGAGAATTCGTGGTTCTACCTTGGTAGACAGGTTGTTGCTTTAAGTCCTCTTCCAAGGTCTGTAGGAGGGGTGGAAAACGACTTCTTTGGTGTCTAGTCTTCGCTTCCTATTTGGGTAACCGACAGTTTAATTGATAGCACGGAAAGTCGATGCTGCCAATGCATTCAAGCAAGAGTTGTGCATATCCCTTATTAAAACTCTTTTTTTATTTTGTCTCTATGACATTTTGCCGCATTTTTTCCAAGAATGGACTTTTCCAGCTAGATTGCTTTTTTGTCCTAAATAATTTTTTTATGTAAACTTCTATGTTGTCATCAATATACCTGTTTTGTGTTCTTGTCTTTCAAGTTTAGTGTTTTTATATTCGTTCATTTGCAAATTAGGTGCAAAAGCAATTTGCTCCTTCACTTTTGGAGGTCCATGTAATACGAATGTTATAAACCTTAATGAAACTTTTTTTTATTTTCATGCTTCCATTTTTTTCATCAAGATTGAAAAAATAATTCTATCTAAACTAATTACCAAGAAAGAAAAGGTAATTTTCTACTGTTCTGAAAAAGTGCCTCTATGTCAGTATTTGCAAATATTCCTAATGGGTTTCCTGATGATAGTTATATATTTCTACGGAAAATGCTCCTAAGCCTATCTCTAACAGTTTCCTAGAAAATAATTATGGGAATCTTTCTTTTCTTCGAAACAGTAATTTATAAGCGCCTGAAACAACAAAGCCCCCAAATCTCCAGCATATCATCATTAAAAAGAGTTAAATCATAAAAAGAAGCTTTGGGGTTTTAGCTTTTGTGAACACACAACAGTTACAAAATCTGGTTTATTCTATTTTCATTTGTAAGATTGCCATGTTTATATATTTTTTATTTTTAAATTTGCTTGAATTTTTTTCTTAATTTCATTGTTTGTTATTAAGTGAGAACATCACACACACACACACACATCCGCACCTTTTAATTATTAATTTAAGTGTGCACTAAGTAATATCGAAGAAGAAAATCTCATGCCTGAATCGGAATTCGAAGCACAAAGCTTAATAATTCACAATTATTCAAAAAAAACTTCAATTTATATGAAAATGGCATGGCTATTTGAAAATATGACACGTCAAATTACGTCAATCATAAACTAATTGATCATGCAAAAATGAATATTTTTAGAAAATGTTGGATGTATGCATGAATTCTGCATCACTTTTACTGGTATTACATAATCTACTCAGTATATATTGCCTAAAATACAAAACAAAATTATTCATACTAACAATGAAATAACTGAAAAAATATTTTGTGTGTGATTGACGAAGCAAATTTATTTTTATTAATGTGTTTTCCTCCTTATAATAAATTATCATGCATTCCAAATCCAATTTTTCTATTGTAGAAGATGAAACCATGGTTATAAATAGATCTCCATGCATAAGATTTGTGTGTGTGTGTGTAAAATGTAAGAATAACAAATATTCATTACTTGATAATTTATAGATTGTGCCAGTAATTTCCTCGCACGGAGACGATACAACTAAAAATCATTTCAACATTTTTTGATCATTAGGATTGGATTTAGGATGGTGCGCCATTTAAAGAAAATTTTCCATCAACATAATATATAAATTATGCTTCTTCTTTAATTCTTTCATATCTATTCCGAGTTTAAAAGATGCTATATTGTATCAGAATGACTATAATATTTTATTCGTTCACGAATGTTTCTAAAAGATAATGTTATGCAAGATAGCAATTTAGAATTGCATCCATCAATCAGGGAAGACACACATTGGAAAATCTCTATTTAGTAATAACTATTCACCAGATGGACAAGTTTAAAATACTAATTTGGGAGCTGCTTCAGCCTTTGATTTATGATCTTGAATTAAGTGGAAATTGCTTAATAAGAATTAGTCTGTTGGATTCGATATTCTCTTGAATTCATTAAAAGTTCTGGTTTGATTATAACTTTATTGTAGATGAAAAAAAAAAGAAAAGAAAAAAGAAATAGAGGATCTTATAGTCTAAGGATTACTTTGCTTCAGCTGAGCTGTGTAACAGAGTATTTTAAAATAATTTAAAATGACTCGAGGTCCACCAAAAAAGTTTTTTAATATTAATTTTTCAGTAATTGAAATCCATTTTAAAGCAAGAACTAGTTGAAGATTATAAAATTGTTCTTCGATTATAACTAAAAAATAATTACGGCATTCATAGAATTCAACCATTACACAAGGATAGAGTTCAAAGATTACACCATGTTAAAATTATTACACCAAAATTGTTACCCAAAAATGTTATTTTTGGGTAACAATTTTTAATCAATTTCTGGATGTTGTAACTTTACACCATAAAGAAAGATTTTCAAAATAGAAGCAATTCCAAATTAATTATTTTAATCATAACCGTATAATATGAAAATATTACTATTTTGATAGCAGAATATTAACTATGGAAAAAGAAAATTTTACAACAAGAAACAGAATTAACTGCATAATATTGATATTTTCCAAAATATTTTTAAATTAAAAAGAAATTGTACCGCTGAAATATCGTTTTCAACTACATTATATACACTACATTATATTATAACTTAGTTGGAAAATAATACTTCTAGAATACCTTTAAATGTGTTTGCCTCAGCTTTTTATATAAATAATATTGTTGCATTTCTTCCTGATGGCGGGATGGGATGTTCCAGAAATAAGTAATACTTTTAACTAACAATTTATATTCACAGTTCTTTCAGTCATAATGACTAGAATTACCACAGCTTGAAGCTTTTCCACAGGCAAAAAACGAATATTCTTGGAGCACTACAGAAAAGACGCTTGTTTTTAAAAACTCGTAGGGACAGGCAAAATAATTCGTAAATAAAAAAAAAAAAATGCACAGTTTAACTGAGGCAGGGACATGCAGGGCAGCTGTCCCGAACTTCCACATTAAAGAAACCTTCAACTACAGTAAAAGTTCATTTAGCGTTATCAATAGAATAGAACCATTTACCAAAATCAAATAGAAAGTTTTTTGTTAAAAAGCAGAGGGACTCCAAAAACATTTTTGCCCCGGGCAATGATATTTTGATATTTTTGATGAATTACTTTTTCTTTATCAATAAAATATTATTAGAAAAAATATTTTGAATGCACTATAAGATAAACGCATGCAAATAAAAGATGTTTATATTTAAAAACAACACTTACTATCATTTTATAGATTAAAACTCCTGCAAAGTAATCATTTGACTTGTTGAAAATTACATTTTTAAAAACACATTTTTTCCTTTTTTCATTATATAAAAGCATTTCTTTTATTGTTTTTCCTCAAACAAGTATCTTAGTCTTGTTAGCTATTCAGCTGCTTGTTTGGCAGACGGTTTTTGCAATGCATCATTTCCTTCTTGCTCCATAGTTGAACACTTTTCTCGTTCTCCTTCATCATATTCTCAATAATTTAATCATCCAACATTTCTTCTGTACATATCAAATGTGAGTCCATATTAAAAAAAAATCTACAAAAGAAATTTTAAACAGCAAATGAATTCTTTGTCGGAGTTCATGCATGAGTAACTCATCATCGCTGATGTCATCATATAAATTACCTAGGCTTTCTTCAGCTAGGATGTTTCTTTAATAAAGCCTGTATGTTGAAATACTCTCTAAATTGCCTTTCCTTCAACATCATTTCAAGCATTAATTGACAAAACGCATTGCTCTAGAAAATCAGTTTCAGGAGGCCACTCCATCTCCAACCCCATAATCACTCTTTGCAAAAGTACCTTACGATATTTTCTTTTAAAGCTGTTGATTATAATCTGATTCAGGGGCATAATCAACAGCAGCCTGACTTGGAATTCCATATTTTTTGACAATTTATGCCTCATTTAATATTGCTTCATCTATTTCTCTTTCGACTTGTAAGCATGTTCATTTCTTTAACTACGACATTATTTCAATCCTCGACGGAATCGACTCAATCTCCCACTCAACAAACGAAACTTAATAAATTGAGTTGTTCAAATGAAACGAAATCAAACTGAGTTTTCTCCCTTTCTATGTTCTTTCTTACAAAGAAGATCGGGAGTACTTTCCCATCAGATGTTTGTTCCCACAAAGTCTGGAAGTTTGCACGTGTCGCTTTGTTGTTCATGAGTGAATCAAGTTCTCAGGTGTTATATAAAAAAGAATTCAAATTAAGGAAATTAAAAAATTATCAGATCATATAAATAAAAGTAATGAAAAAAAGGCAAAGAAAACTATTTGTCAGAAACGAAAGCTCGCAAAAAGATGTTTTTCAAATTGTATCATTTTATCTATAGTGTCCGGATAGGAACTATCCACTAGTTAATAAAAACGTGAGTGTTCGTAAATTAGGGTTTCGTAAAAACAAGCATTAACTGTACATAAAAACATCGTAGTTTTCAGTGCTGATGATTCAGGTATACAACTGACTCCTTGCTTCACTCTCAATTTTTTCATTGCCTGACTAAGGCAATGAAAAAATTGAGAAAAAAAAATTGAAAAAAAAATAGCAAAAGTTCATTAAAATAAAACAGACAATCGGTCTAATCATAGAAAAATAAATAAATTTACTGTCGTCAAAGCAGTGTCAATTTAAATTCATAATTAAATTGATTCCTTATAAATTAGCTGCTAAATTAGAGTTGTTAAATGTATCAGCAGTTATTGTTTGATGATTTAAAAAATTTAGTGATTATTTTTAACATAAAGTGAAGTGGGATTAAAGAGAGTGATACCAGGATCAGTTTATTTAACAATGTTCTAAAATGTTTTTAAATATTCATATTACATTAAATGCATATTGATTTATTATTTATAAGCATTCTATTTGAATAAATACATTGACACTGAAATAAAATTATAGAACTTTTGCTTGGCTTTACCATCGGGTGATAAAATATTAGTGTCTTCTATTTGTTAAGTTAAAACTAAAAAATTGAGCAAGATATCCCTACTTAAAAATCTGAAATTAAAAAAACTGACGATATAGAAAACTTGAAAGAAATTTATCTAGCGCATGATTGAGAATGATTCCCCCCCCCCTTTTCTAATTTTAAAAAATAAAGTGTTTAATAAACAGAGTCATTAAATTCACCGACTTTATAAAAAAATCTTGCTAAATTCACAATTGAATTTCATTAGTATAATTATTAGACGTGGATATTGGATACATTCAACTTAGCTAAAATGAAGTTCATTGCTAATCTGCTGCGCTGTGTCAATTTATTTAATAGGAGTTAAAATTAATCCTTTTAACTAATTAATCCTATTTAATATATATATATATATATATATATATATATATATATATATATATATATATATATATTATTACTATTATTATATTTTATCTGAAACTTAATGTGGAATATAACCGGTTTGTTAAAGTATATTCTTTAAATAATGCTAATGAGAGAAAACATTCAAACCCCCTCTTTAAAAGAGAATTATACTATGGATCCTTTTTATAATAAAATCCATCATGTGACTTACTGCCGGTAACTTTACACTACTAAACATTAACGAATGTTCTACCATAGCTAAGTGATCAAACATATCAGGTTTTGATTCAAAATTTCCTTTCTTCCAACATATTGTGGAATAATATTGTCTGAAAATGTTATCAGATGCAGTTAAAATATTGAAGATCTACTTGATTTCTTTTAATTAAATATATTCAACTATAATATATTATAATGATTAAAAAAATTTATTTTATATGAATATCAGATAAATTTAATTCCTTGAACTTCACGGATGCTGTGAATTTTTTAATCTAACTGAGTGTAATCTTTATGTAAATTTAACATGTACGTAATTCTTCAACAATTTTGAAATCAAGACTGTGTTAACGTAAGTACGTTTCAAAATTTTACTAACCTTTCTTCGCATTTCTATCTTAATCTAGGAACCTGCAATTATTTATTCATTTATTTCTGAAAAAATCTTATGTATTTTAAGGAAATCTCTTTTTACTGTTTTATACTCTTTTGTAATTTTGTTAAATTCGTCTTTGCATTTTTCATTCATTTTAAGATTATTATAAATTGTGATTATTTTTACCTACCAAACTTCAATCATTTTTGAGATATTTTTTAAGCAGAATCAATTCTTCTATACGTCTTGAAGATTTTAATAATGAATAATCTTAGAAGTGAAACACATTCATTTTAATATACTTGATTTATGATAACTTTATTATTAAAAATAAAATAAACCTGCATATATTTCGATAAATTTACCTATTAGGATTTATATATATATATATATATATATATATATATATATATATATATATATATATATATATATATATTTGACTTCCCCCTTTACTAAAGCTATATTCTCGTAGTTTTTCATTTATATTAAAATATTTGTTTTATATAACAAACAGAATAGGAAATATTTGCATATATATTACGAATAAAGAAAATCGCATTTTCATGGGGCCTATTTCATATGTGAATTCACGAAATTTAAAATTTTCAGCATCGTTCTAATGTATTGCAATTCATAAATTTCGTTTATTTATTTGAGACATTTTTTTAATCCAACCCCTAGCTTCTTTTCCTGTCTTGATAAAATCGTATTCAATTTTTATTTTAGAAATTCTTTAGTGTCAGAAATGCCAACTTCGTTGATAGAAACATTAGCATCATTCTCCAACAGAAAAGTTACTTGTATTTTTTTACCCTTTCTATACAGTCTACATTCTCACATTTATTAAATTCCTTCGCCATTTGAAGATAATTTATTTTATTTCAAATTTATATGCACTACCTGTTTGTTTAAATTAATTAATTTCCCTCTATAATTTATAATTCGTATTCTGCAAACAACATCAGAATTAACAGGATGAAACCATTGTTGCATCGAATTCAGAATGGTTTGAATTAGTAAATGAGTAAATCACATGATAGTGAAATTAATTCGTAGCAAAATTCCACTATGTCACAATCAATATAAATCCTATCTTTTCCGTTAATTGCAGCAGCGATATATAGGATGTCTCAGGAAAAGATAATAAAAACTTAACGATATGCAAATATGCACCCGTACAAACAATTTTCAGACTGGAATGTGTGGTTTAAAATTAATCATGCGCTGCATATTTCGAAACGGCCGCTCTGTAAACATGAAAACAGCATTCTCCTGTAATATATTGGGAGAAAGAGCACCATGCATTCAAATGTAAACTGAAGAATTAGATCAAGGGAATTTGTGGAAGAAAATGAGTCCGAAACTAAAGGCATCGACTTTGGTCCTGAGAAATTATTTCAGCGTAACGTAATGAACTGTATAATAAGGCAATATTGAAAAATCAGATAGACATTTCACTTTTAGTTTTGCAAATGGAAGTACCAGGAATGTAATGAGCGTTTCCTGCTCAAGCAATTGTCTAATCCGAAAACATGAAGGAGAGTACATTTGCTACTTTTAGGACCTTTTCTTGATACTAGGTTTGATGCAAGCCACCAAAGGAGTAGCAGAACTGTAAGTATGGAAGAAGTGATTGTGAGGATTGGAATATGTTAGCCTCTTACTAGAGCATAGAGTTATAACCCATAGCATTCGTGTGCTTCATTTAACGATATGGCGACGGCTGAAGGGTGTGAGGTTGTATCCATAACTTTTCCAAAAAAACCAAACTTCGAAGAAGGATCTTATTCTCGTCCCATAGACATTGCTCAATGTTTAATAAAACAGAGTGCAGCAAGCTAAAGTTTTGATGGAACTTTTTATCGTTGAACACACTTTCCCTCATGATGGCTTATTTGATCCCTTAATAAACATATCTGAGTTTCTGTAAATCTACATACCCAAAAATAACAACAGTGACCCTTCTCAATCAAAACTTAAATCGAATTCAATGGTGATTACCCTATGTTGAATTTTCTTCTGGAATGCCTTGAGAACGACAACTATATATACCTAATGTTTCTACAAGGAGTGTTGCCAAACTTGCTTGCGATTATGAAATCTGAATTTCGGCGGTGTATATCATTCTATCGCGATGGAGTTCCAAGTCATTTTGTGCGATGAATGTAGTAGTATTCGAAGTATTTTTAAATAATGTGTAAATAAATTTGGTATTTTTCCCCACCGATCAGTCAGACGAGATGGCCCTGTAGCTTGACTACACCACGATTGTCGTGTACTTATTTCCTTTTGTGGGATAGCTGAAGAGTGTAACAAATCATTAACCGATAATGAGAATGCTTTCGATCAAGATTTTTGCAATCTATTATCTGGTGCCTTTGTTCAAAACTCAAATAATATAGAAAAACGTTTTCTCATGTTTATTATAAAACACAACACATAAAATCTTATAAAATTAGACTGAAAATTACAGGAGCAATCGAGATGTGCTCCTTAGAGAGGGTAAAACACAAAGACAAGTAAGACTATTTACAAATTCGAATGGCGCCAGCAGTGGCTCCGCCTTCAAGAAAATAGTTCTTAACAAAGAATTTAATTTATCAAACTCCTTTTGACTGTATGAAGGTCTGGTAGCAAGATTTGCTGCTAGGTTTGCGATAGATCGGTAATATTAAATTGTATCCTTCAATATTTACTTGGCCATTGTTTGCTTTTCATCACTGTTGGTAAATGCTTTTCCGAACATCTCTTTAACTTTATTCCATTGTATAGTCATAAATTATATTATATAAATTGCCTATAAATGCAGACGTACTATACCTATATGAAGATAGTTATTTGTGGTATGTACCATCTCTCTCTCTCTCCCCCTTAAAGTTTTTTTTTTTTTTTTTTTTTTGAAATACCTGGTATTTATCCTCTTTTTCTGCAGGCTCATATATTATTGTTTCATATTTTAATTATTTTATAAGCCTAGTTAGTTATCCTAATCTGTAAACACTTTTAGATGAATCGATTTCATATTGTTTCTTCAGCTTATTGCAAATCTTATATTTTTTTCTATAATTCTAAACAACATAATATAGTCTTTTTTTCAAAGTATTTCATCATATAAAGACTTAAATCTCTTATCTTATTACGACTATTCGGAATAATAAAATCTATCCATTTCTTATGATCAAAATACCAAAATCTATTACTTTTCTCGAATATTATTTACTGAAATATATATAGAAAAGGACTGAATATTTTTTTAATTAAACATGTTAAAATACTTATTTGTAAGTACTTCAGTGTGTTATGTGCATTTTTAGATTCTAAAAATTATTTCATTTATTAGAAAAACCCTTTTATTGAAAAGAGCTAAATTCTAGAGTAAAAGATTACTAAATATCAATAGGTAATATATTTTAATTCATCGGTAGGGACTTCCTAGCCAGTATGGAGTTTATGATCCTCGGCTCTCACTGAGTGGGCTCGGGTTCGAACCCAGAATAAGGTTGGATGCAAAGCTGGAGAAGAAAGTGGGCTATCTGTAATGATTTCCCGTTTCGAAAGAAAGGAGCTCACCCTCCTGTTCCTGTCTGGAGTCATCGTCCTCGCCAATGAATGTTCTATATTTCTCCTGGTTGTCTTCCTTTCTCATGAACATTAGATAGAAACACGCGATAAAAAATATCAACAGATATCATATACATTATTATTCATATTTAAAAGATGTAATTTATTGTAAAAATCTGTCATTATACTTAATTCATTTATTTTTGAAATTTATAAATAAATCCTTACATTTTTTTAGGAAGTAAATCATTTTTTCTTTTAATACTCTTACATTTATATTTTCCAAAAAGAACAAATTAATCTATTAAATCATATTTGAGATTATTTTGTAATAACATAAATAATAAGCTTGTCGGTGAATCTGATTTAAAAATATCCTCTTAAAGTTTTATTCATTTATCAGGCAAAAAATCTATAATAAATGTAAGTTTAAAACTTTTTATTTCTTGGATTTTCTTCTATTGCTTTTTTTCATATTGAACTTAACTAAACTCAGTGTCACGATAACCTTGTGGGGCCAAGGTTTACAATGCTCAAATCTGTTTTCTTGTCTGATGATTGAGGACCCTGGGGTACCAAGTATATGCCCCGATTAGATGGTTAGTGTAACGCAAAACCCATAGTGTTTAATTCTCAAGCATGCTTGATCTCAGTTTTATCGATTCATTGAAATGATGAAAGTTTGAGTCGACCTGTCCCAGTCAAAAAATAGAACCTCGGGCTTCTAACTTGGAAGCGTTAAATTTGTTTCATATTACACACGAAAATATTTTCCCTTTCCAAAAGTTATCGACAAAGTTCAGTCTGAGAACCGAAAAATCTTGTTTACTGTTTTATTTTATTTATTTTCATTCCAGCTTTATTGTACCGTTAATTGAAAGCAATTTACGCTGTTTATATTAAAATGCTTTATAACAGCTATGTTGCCCACTAAGCGGTGTCAAATCCTAAACAAGAGACTCATCATGGCCTAATGGTAGATTTACGTTGTTCGGAATGGAATCTCCCTGGTTCGATTCCACTGCTCAACAACGTGAGGCATGTCTATGAAGGAGGGCGCGTGGGAATTTTACGAATTTTCTGACTTACGTTGGGTAATTATGGTTCTCTCCACGAAAAATCTTCCTGGATGGCTATAAGCGGATGACTAAATGCCATACAATAACATTTAACAGTAAGACCAATTCGCGATATTATTCAAAATCCTTTGTTCTGGCAAGAAGAACCAGCCAGGAAGTACCCATTCAAATTTTTCATTATTAAGAAAAACTATTTTACTTATTCATTGTTTGCTGCTTCAACAGCGATCCTGGTGTCAATGGTTAGAAAAGGAACTAGAGATGATAAGATAAGACGAATTTGTTAAGACGTATTTTGAACCCTAATGGTTCCGAATAATAAATGCTGTATTCATAAACCTTTTTTTAATTATAATTGTGAATAACTGCAAATAATGTTAAATACATTGTAGTTAAAATGCAAATTCGTTGTATTATTAGTGTGTTAAACAAATCCACACACACACACACATACACACACACACACACACACAAACACACACACACACACACACACACACACACACACATATATATATATATATATATATATATATATATATATATATATATATTAAAAAAGCATGTGTTGATTTAAAAGATAAATGCCAAATCAAGCATAATTAGTATTATTTGATAGATAAAAAAAAGGAGAAGGCTTTATTTGCTTCACAGACCCCCTAATTTATTTGTACAGATGGATTACTTAGATCATTTTAAGAAGCAGATTTATATTATTAATATCCGATAGTTCTTAATCTAGAAAAAACCCACCAAATTGATTCTATTAAATTATAGTTATTTGCACGAGGTAAAAATATTAATCCTCTAATTAAGACTAATATAAATACACTACTGGCCATTAAAATTGCTACACCAGGAAGAAATGCAGATAACAGAATGATATTTATTGGACAAACATATTATACTAGAAATAACAAGTGATTAAATTTTCAAAAAATTTGATTGGATAGATCCTGAGAAATCAATACCCAGAACAACCCCCTCTGGCAGTAATAACATGTTATACGCCTGGGCATTGAGTCAAACAGAGATTGGATTGCATGTACAGGTACAGATGCCCATGCAGCTTCAAGACGATGCCACAGTTCATCAACCGTAGTGACTGGCGTTTGGTGACGAGCCAGTCGCTCGGCAACCATTGACCAGACGTTTTCTATTGGTGAAAGATCTGGAGAACGCGCTGGCCAGGGCAACAGCCGAACATGTTCCGTATCAAGGAAGGTCCGTACAATACCGGCAACATGCGGTCGGGCATTATCCTGCTGAAACGTAGGGTTTCGCAGGGCTCGAATAAAGGGTAGAGCCACGGGTCGTAACACACCAGAAATGTAACGTGCACTGTTCAAAGCACCGTTAATGCGAACAAGAGGTGACTGAGACGTGTATCCAATGGCACCCCATACCATCACGCCAGGTGATGGGCCAGTATGATGATGACGAATGCACGCTGCCAGTGTGCGTTCACCACGATGCCGCCAAACACGGATGCGACAATCATGATGCTAGACACAGAACATGGATTCATCGGAAAAGATGACGTCTCGCCATTCGTGTGCATAGGTTCGTTGTTGATCACACCATTGAAGGCGCTCTTGTCTATGACGCAGCGTCAAAGAAAGCCGCAGCCATGGTCTCCGAGCTGAGAGTCCATGCTGCTGCAAACGTCGTCGAACTGTTCGTGCAGACACTTGTTGTCTTCTAAACGACCCCGTTTCTTGACTCACGGCTCGTGACGTGGTTGCACGATCCATTACGGCCATGCGGATAATATGTCTGTCTTCTCGGCTGCTAGTGATATGTAGCCGTTGAGATCCCGCATGGCGTTCCGTATTACCGTCCTGAACCCATCGATTCCATATTCTGCTAACAGTCATTGGATCTCGACCGACGCGAGCAGCAATACTGCGATAAGAAAAACCGCAATCCCGGTACGCTACAATTCGACCTTTATCAAAGTCAGAAATGTGCTGGTACGCATTTCTCCTTCTTACACGAGGCATCACAACAACTTTTCACCAAACAACAACGTTCAAATGCAATTTGCGTATGAAAAACCGGCTGAACAATTTCCTCATTTAAACACAATGTATGTGTTGCTACTGGCGCCTGCTTTGTCTGAATGCGCTGAAAAGCTAATCATTTGCATATCACAGCACCTCCTTCCTTTCGTATAAATTTCACGTCTGTAGCATGTCGCTTTCTTGGTGTAGCAATTTTAATGGCCAGTAGTGTAAAAGTGGTTTATTTAAATTAGTCTTCTTATTATTCTACTCTTATATCAATAAGAGTGACTATTCTTATTGATATACTACTTATTGATATTCTAATCTTATATGAATATAAGTAAGAACTGTATTTCTCATAGTAACTATTGCAATTTATTTAGATTACATACTTACGAAACACAAATTGTATGAAAAATCCATAATAACTTTATATTATATTTAGTAAATCTTAAACGAAGATAAGGAAATTCCAGTCCTTTATAAATGAATGAGTATAAGATTTTTTTTATTTTTTTATTTGCAAAAAGAGTTATATCTATTATTCTATGGCACATCATTTTCTGTGAACAAATTCCTTTTAACGGATTTAGGATTGTCAGGTTTTGTTTTTATTCCTTAATCTGTTCTTAGTTTAGAAAACATTATCATTTAAGCATTCGATTGAATTTTAAATGTATAGCGTTAGAAAGAAAAGTATAAATATGAGTATAAATTGTCTAAACAGTCCTAAAATTTACTGAAAATGTATCTGAGCAAGAAATACATGAATGAGAAAAATTTATCCAAAATTTAAAATATTCCTGTTGTAAAATGTGCGAACAAATTCGATTAAATGGCGAGAAACATGTAAAGAAATGTATGTGGGTGTAAAAGAATATGCTTTGTAAAATGCAGTTAAAAAAAAAAGGTGAACAAAAAAAATTTAAGATTTATAAGATAATTATAAGATAACTTCTAACTTTGATAATAGAATTTATATAGGTAGAAAAAATTGTGTAAAAGAATAGCAAAATATTGATTAATTGGATGGTAATAAAGGAAATACAAAATCTTTAATAACTTCATATGAAAAGTATTTGAATCGAAAACATCAAAATGTTACTAATCAAAGAAATAAAAATATCAAATAGAGTTGGAATAAAATGGTCGGAAAACAAAATTAAAATACAAAAAGAAATATTACTTAATGAAATTTGAGCTTAGCCTGAAAATCATGACAGATAAAAAAGAGATTAAGAAAAAAAAAAAGAAAGAAAGAAAAGAAAAGAAATAAAGTATAGAAGAGATTTCTATCTCAGACATAAAACAGATCTTGAAGGGTATGAAAAAAGTAAAAAAAGGAAGAAAGAAGCCGAATGAAAAAGATAAGGGAAGATCCTGATTACGTTGAAAACGAAAAGAAATGTGACAGAGTATTATAAATAAAAATGGATATTTAAATAAAAACATAAAAAAATCCTAAGTGTAGTAGAGAAAAAAAAATGTAAAAAATCAGTACAAAATACGTTTAATATATAAATGTAATAAAAATACACGCAAAATATTTTTAAAAAATAAATAATAAACATAAAATGACCTACCTAGTGAAGAGTTTTAGCGTATAATTAAGCATAAAAATCCCGAAAATGATATATTAAATGTCTCCTTTTTTTTTCCTTTCCCCCCTATGTGTCTTGGATTTAGAATTGTTGTTTCTAATTCTTCACATTTATACTATTTCGATACATTTATTTCTCACGTTTTAGATAAATATCTTCGACAAGTTTGAATAGACACTTATATAATCATATTGATATTCACAGTAATTGTAACTTTAAATACTCAATATTAAAACCATTCTAATATTTCTATTTCAGGAAAAATTTAATATAAGCTTCTAATATCTTAAAAAAAAAAAAAAAAAATTCCAGTATAGCAAATGTGAATTCATTAAGTATGTTAAAGGCATTGATTTTTTTAAAAAAAGAAAGTATTGAAAAAAATTTCTTCTTTTAAATATACTGAAAGATGAAACACATCAATAAAAAATTTAACAACAATCTTTCATTTTGTAATCGACTTACATGAAAATATTCCTACTGCGTCATATTTTTATTTATTAAAATATGAAATAATTATAAGTTAAATGAGCCCAGCAAGATCCGATTACATAAAATATGACGATATTTATATATTTGAATATATTCTTGGAATTTATGAGAATATTATTTAGATATACCGGTAAACATGCATAATTCAACTAAAAACAAGCATAACACTATTTGAGGTCAAGATTTAGGAATAGATGATTATCAAATTTTGCAAGATATGACTTGGTATCAAAAATATATTAAGGAAATTATGAGTAAATTTTCTTTAATTAAAGAAAAAAAAGTGAAATTTTTATATTTTTAAAAGTTTCGTTTTAAGGAATTACTAACTAGCAATTTCGTACTAACGAATTACATTAAAACGAAATTCTTAAGCATATTAAATTTTAAACATCTTCCTTAAGTACAAAAAGCTGTATAATAAAGCATAAATTATAGTTAGAGACAATCTTAGCAGTTTATATTTAACTTTATATTTATTCAATAACTTTAAGCACTTCCTTAAGTAATTATAAAGTGTTTTAATAATAAGAAAAATATTTTAGTAATAATAAGAAAGGTTTTTTTAAATATAAATTTTTAACAGTCAATTACTTATACATAGCTCTAAAAGTCTAATATGTCTAAAATTCTTCTTAAAAGAATTATTTTATAAAATATTTCAAAAAATTAGCTCTGTTGTTTTCTTAATAATACAAATATTTAAAAATTAAACAATGTATCATTGATGTTTATAAAAAAAAGTGAGCCTATGATATCTGTTTCATAATGTACATTAAATGTGCATTCACATTTGAGTCTAGTGTTTCTTCCAAATATTTTAGAAAAAATAACACATTACGTACCTTAGAACTACCCTGAAATAATTTATTACATGCTGAAGTATATAAGAAATATAATGTATAAATTAAAAGTAGAAAAAAAATAATGTATTGTTTGATCTGGGAGAAGCTATCTATATATTACGTTGTTTTCTAAAGAAAACTTAATCGTAATCACAAGAAATCTCTGGGAAAAGGCCGCTATTACCGACGCAACTACTTACAGTGTCTACAAAAAGAGTTTTGACCTTTGTGTAGGAAGAGCATTTGGGATATGTCATGTTCACTGGAATGAAATAGTTCAGCAGAATATCCCCCTCGATCCTTAAAAAGGTAAAAAAATTTAATTAAAATCTTCAGTACAACAGAGAAAATTGTTTTCTTTCTGTGCTTTAAAATAATCCGAAGTGCCATCTGTAGGTAACACTAAAAATAACTACTCCAACATATGCCTTTGCATATGTTGGTTTGCTGTTTAATCTTATCTAAAGAAAGAAAAATAATTATAAATATACAAAAATAATAAGGCCAGCTTCTCTTTTCTTCTTATTTTATGAAAAATAATAAAAAATAAAATATATTAAATTTGAATAAAAATTCTATCATCACTTGTCATTGCTTCGAGGACCACTTGTCATTCCCATAATCCAGTGATTCTCAATCTTTTTTTTTTTTTTTTTTTTTTTGTCTCGACACAATTTAAACAATTGCAAGAAAATGTAGCGGCACACAAAGAAAAAAATATGTTTGTAAGTTGCTTATTTACCTATAAGGCACTGTGTAAAATATTTATGATAATAATTTGGAATGCAAAATAAAAAAAATTACATAAAATGTGCACTATAAAAACAACAATACTCTTATTACTTTACTCTCGTAATAAGGCAGAATAATTTTTATTATATACATTCCTTAAATTTTGCGACACACAAAAGTGCCACAGTACAATGGTTGAGAAATCACCCCCGTTGTGTGACACTGGTCCTAGAAAAATTTCTAACACAGAAAGTTACAACACTGTATTACTATGCCGTTTAACTGATAGCTAAATAGCTAATGCTCTGACTTTCAGTTTAATAGCTTGCGTGTTCGATTCTCAAGTCATTTAATGGTTTAGACTGCAAATCAACAATTCCGTGTTTCGGAAAAAAAAAAGTGCGGAGGACAGCTTTCTAACAAGTAAAGAACTTTTTTCTTTATTGTAAAGTTGGTCAACTTTCTCTTAAAAAATGATTACAAGCTGGGCTACTGAATAAAATTTAATTACAATTACACTTTTATATAGGAAATTAAAACATTAACTAGATGATTTTTAGAGCTAATTTGATTGTTAGTCATAAATTAAGATAACGAAAAAAATTATTAATAAAGAAATGCAAAGCAGAAATGATATGTTTTTAAAATTTATTTTAAACAACGTGGGCAGTAAAATTTATACTAACAATAAAGGTACATATTTTTGTATTACAGTTATTCTAGGAGCATATTTCATTTATCAGTATAATTTTACCCGTCACTAAAAACTTAATAACTCTTTTATTTTATTTATTCATCAATGCATTTTTTGTTCTAGAAAGTTATAAATGTTATTCATTTAGAAACCGATATTTATTTCTGAATGATTTTAAATGTGAATGGTTCCGAAGTCTATAGCACATGCGTAATGCGAAAATCATTCAATCATTCTCAGTTTCTAATTTCACCGATAGATGGCACCTATTCAGTATGTGTGAGGAAAAATGAGAGCATCAACAAGGACAAAATCTAGATCCCATCAATAGCATTTTCTTAGTTTCTTTCTATTCATCTGACAGCTTGACTGTTTGTGATTTTTCCTCTCAGTGAGTGTGTGGATACTGAGTTGGATAATAAACTTAAAAAATGGGTGTTCAGATGGAAGAAACAGCTCAGACTTCTTCCACAAACGTTACGAATTCGGAAAATATAGGAGAAGCTGCAATCATTTTGATTGCAATTGGATCAATGTTGGTTATACTATGTGCTGCTACTATCTATAGTCTTAAACGTAGAAGAAATGCTGCAAGAGGTGAGAGAAATATTTTCATATTTAAAAAATATATACAATTCTTATCAAAATTTTGTCTTAAGAAATACCTATCTCGTCTCTTAATAGTAATATCGGTAATTCTTGATATTCTCAGCATCTCTGTTATACCTTAACTTAGTTTTGTAAACAAAATGGTAAAATAATTCTTAATATACAATAGTCCATAAATAGGTAACTCTAAACGTATTCTGATATATAATATCTTTTAAATAAGGTTATTTAAGTTTCATCTTTTCAACATTACATTTACAGGAAAATAAAGGTTTTGTCATGCAGTGATAATTTATAACTATTTTACTATTTAATATGATTATAGTATAAAACTGAAATTTTTAGGGCAACTGTATGTTAATATTCGTTAATTTGTGAAAAATAAAATTTTAGACGGTTCGAAGAAGTAATTTTAATACTTGTTTTGTATTTTCAATATTTTGTTAATATCTTAATAATAATCAATGTTCAATATCTTAATAAATTTTTGCTTTAAAATTTGAAGGCTATCTCGTATTATATTTTAGAAATTCAATTTAAGGTTTTTTAATATGCATATTTTCACATTTCTTGTCACTGTAGGTTATAAAACTATACTATAAAGATATATTTTAAAATCTATTGGACATATATTGAAATAGTACATACAAAGTTTTAATTTGTGAAACCTATTAAGATAATTTGTGTGCTAATTAGTTATTTTTAAAAATGTTTTTACATTTAATAAAAAAATTAACTTAGAAATATGGAGAATAATAGAATTAAAAGAATTTTTTTAACTTTTACCTTAAACAGTAATATTTTTGCTGTTAATTATTACTGTGACATATATTGATTTTTTAAAGGTCAGTAATTTGTTTAAATATGTCTATTGAATGATTTTTTTAAACATAATGTATTTCGTAAAGCATTGTAATATTGGCATAGCATATGTAAATAGAAGACTTTCCAAAGAATTAAGCTAACAAATTTATTTTGTATCTGTATAGTATAATAGATAATGTTTAATTTTTTCTTGTAAATTGAAAATTGGTTAGAATTGCTGTAATGTGTATAGTACACATGAGTATAATGTTGGGGGGTTAATCACAACATAAATATTAAGATAGATATTTTTAGTTCAGAAAGAAGAAATTTTCTCTGAAAATTTAATTAGTAAATTAGTATTTTTAAGCTTATAAAATCATGTAAAAATATTTTTAGAGCATTTTTTTAGTTTTGCAATTCCTTAAAAGGTTCACCCATAAAATTACTTATAATACTTACATTTTATGTTCCAGAAAATCCATAAAAAAGAATCGAGTATCCAAACTTAAATTAATTAAATTTTAATATTACAACTATCGAAATTAAATTTCCATTTTAATATTCTCTATATTTTCACAATATTTTTTATCAAATGTTAAAACATTTTTTTAATTCCTTTATCAGCACCATGATTATTTTACCAGATTTCATAAAATTGAATACAAATTAAATATTTGTCAGAAAATAATAGTAGTATGTACTGCTTCTATATATTGCTCTTAATTAATGCTTATTTTGATTAATCAAAATAGTTTATATATGTAAAGTTAGATGCTTTATAACAAGCAAAACATTTTGAAAATGTGGAGAAAAGTTCTCAACCTATTAAAGTCAACACTTTTATTATAAAATTGAAAATGTTTCTTTGGTTCACCTCTTGCATATTTAGAATCTCATAATTTGTCCACTGATATTGCTATAGATATATTGTTAAGATATTTTCTTACTTACACGAAATGGTATATTATTCCCTCTAAAAAAGTTGTAATTTTTGCTTCTGATTCATTTTACAAAATTTCTACTATTAAATCTATAGGCTCAGGGCTTACAAATGTATACTTAAATACATTCAGACGTATAAAAATGAGTCAGAAATGAATAAATACCAAATTTTCTATTCTACAGGCAGATATGCAATCTTATAGATCATCACAAAACACATTTTCAATGTTTCATAGTAAAAACAATGTTATTTATTTATTTTATTATTATTATTTTTTTTTTACCACAAAGCTGTTTGGGTCCACCATTATATCTTAGAAATTAATATCTTACTTATAATTAAGTTTTGTATATCTTTGGTTTCTTTAATTTTCAACTTTGGTTTTTGCCTTTACTGTGACTTTAATGCAAGAAACAATTTTTTTCAGTAATTAGCCTTTATATTGCTTAGAATTTTTCTCACTACTTATTTTAGTCATTTTATGCATCTTCAATTAATGACCTAGCAATTTGTATTAAATTAAACTTTTACTTACAGTAAAAGGATTTATAATTATTTTGGTTAATGTACTTCTTTGGTTATGCATCTTCTCTTGTTGAGTTCTTAATTTTTACTGTAATTTGTTTTTAGTAATTTTTTCTTACACTGTCTAAGAAAGGAATCCTCAGAAATGCATAGAAATGATTTCAATTATTAAAAACAATTTGATGTATCAGAAGTATGTGTAGCAAAAAAACGTAATTTTGCTTAAATGTATTTTTATATTGATATTTTTATGAACTCAAAAAAAAAAAGATAATCTGTAGTTTAAAGTGTGCAAAATGTGTAAAGAATAATTTATTAAAATTACTTTTCCTGTATAATATTAGATTGAAAAGCAAATTTAAAAAATGATTATTTCCTTGATGCGCACATTTTCAATTCGAATATCACTTACATTATTAGTGAAATGTTTTAATGCTGTAACTTTCCCATATGCTATTTAAGAACGTTAAATCCTTCATTAATGTCAATATGAAGATTTTTCATTCACGTCAGTATAGATAGTTTTATTTTATTACATGATATGTCAGAGAACTTAATGCGCTCTTGTGAAAAATTATGTTGGTTTATAGTTTTGAGTATTCACAAAGAATATATAAATTGTATTAATTGCATGTGTTAATGTTGTTAGTAATATTACGTTTTTTAAATAATCGTTTTTGAACCTTCTCATTTACAAGGCATAAATACATCACTAAGATTGATTTCTGAGTATTGAGAAACTTTTTGTTTATATTAATTCTTCTAGTAGAAATTTTTGGCGCAGCAAAAAAACTTCTAAGAGATAAATCTTCTGATACAGGTAGATTATGACCGATTAGATGAGCGATTGAAAATTTTGAAGAAATTTATCTGCTGTTTCTGAGCTTTTATTCATAGGCATGAACAATTAAAACAAAAATAAATATTGTTAATTTAATATTTAATTGCTGATTTTTTCTTTGAGAAACTCTAAAAACAAATTTCAATTTTTGTCTAAAACACAGTTATTTTCATGCTTGTTGAACACTTTAAAGTTCAATTCCTTTCTGCTGTATCAAAATTTCAATTCTGAAATAAATTTTAAATTCGTATATATCTTTTTAGGAGTTAAAAAGTAAGTGACTATAATCAATATTCTAAACCATTGTTCTAAAAACTTAAATTGTTTTAATTTTTAATCAATAAAAAAAATTTAAGTGTAGTTTTTTTATCGACTCATTATATACTTTTATTAAATATATTTAATATGAAACTTAATTTTGTTAGATATGTTTAAAATAGTTTAGATTCGTTGTGTGTGTGTGAGAGAGAGAGGCAGCCAAAGCTTAATTTTCTATTTTTAATTCAAATGAAAATATACAGTGGGTAAAAAAAAGTCTCTGTACGCAGATACACATTCAAATCAAAGTTTAATTTGTCACACAAAATACATAATGATAAAATTAAAAACTTAAAAATGAGTTAAAACTAATATTTAATTTTTATTCATATTTAAAGGATGGTCATATTGACAAAATTAAATAATAAATCTTAAAAACTCAAAAAATGCGGTAAAAATGAAACAAAAAAGTCTGTGTACAATGCCCTAGCACACAAAAAAAGTTTACAAAATGCAAAATAGATTTAACAAAAATATATTTAATGATTAGTGGGCCCTCCTTTGGCTTTTATCACCTCTCTTAGACGTTAGGGCACCACCCCTACAAGTTTATTTTTATTTAGTTTCTGGAGAAATATTACACCAAATGCTACTAATGGCATTTTGAATTCAACTTTGTTGTCATATTTTTTAAGTTGTCTGCCTATCTCTTCCCACAAATGTTCAATGGTCGATTGACTGGGGAGGTCTATGAAATTGTTGTTTAACATTGTAAAGGCACCACTCTTGGCAGTTTGTTTAAGATAGTTGTCCTGCTGAAAAGTAAATCCAGTTCCAAGAGATAGTTTTTCTGCGCTGTATAACACATTTTGCTCAAGAATATCCAGATATCCATATTGATCCATATTTCCCTCGATGAATTGCATATTTTCTACTCCAGAAGCACACATACACCCCTACAACACAACACCGCCATTACTGTGGTTTACAGTTCCGCATAAATTCTTAGTTAGCATTTATTCATTTAGTTTTCTCCGCACCATAACTCGGCCATCTGACCCATGAATGTTAAATTTTGATTCATCGCTAAAAAGAATGGATTCGCAAGAAAAGATAATGGCTTGCTTACATGTATCTTTGCAAACTCGAGGCGCTTTTTCCTTTTGAACACAAACTTATATAGGGTTTCTTCCGAGACTCAGTCCATGATAACCACTTATTTTAAAGACATTTATCACTGTTTGAGTTGAGACTTTAATGTTGTAACTAACCATTAAATCAGCTGTCAACTGCGGTGCACTAATTCGTGGATTTTGTTGAACTTGATGTTTCTTTTATGCACGCGATTTAATTTTGGCGGCTTCCCGGATCGAGGTCTATCCTCAAGTGAATGAAATTTACGATATCTTTCAATGGTATATTGCACAGTAGACTTTGATTTTTTTAGTCATTTCACTAATTCTTTTCATTTATAATCCATTTTTTCGCAATTTATTCACTAATTACCGAATAGCTCTGGGAACTTATATTTTGAGACGATCAATATCAAACTTGAAATCAAAAACTGTCGATATGTTGTTTTGTTATCAGTGATTAACTTTCTAACATCAAAGATTTACTGCGGGCCTGTTTTAAACATGTCAAAGAATTTGTATAACGCGTACGGAAACTTTTTTGCACTGCAATTTTCAATTTACCTTATATATTGCAAATAATGCTTTTCTCGTTTTGTAAAAATGAAAATTTATAAAAAATTACTTTCTATAGACTTTTACTAAACACAAACAGACAGTGTTTTAAGAAAAAATGCAATGCTTTACAATTTATGCTCATTTATTCTTAAATTTAGTGACCGTACGGAAACTTTTTTTACCCACTGTATATAGCTTACGTACGCAACTGACGAGTTGCTTGTTTTTTTGTTTATTTTTCCTGTATTGTTTATTTGAAAGCAGAATTTTTAGTGTATTTAAATGAACCTGGAAGAAATTAATATCTTAAAATTAATAAGTCTGTTTTTTGTTTTGAAAGAAACTTCGAATAATATAATTTCCGGCAAAAATGTCGATACTTCAGAAACTACTTAGTTATGCTAGACTCTGTGTCTACGTGTAGCCATTTAAATTCTTAATGATTTAGTAGAGCATGCTGAAGGCTGAAATTGGATAACTTCGCCCACCCGCTTCAGAATAAACTTAAGATACGGTCAACAGTCTGGACCTACAAGTGGGAGACAGGATTTAGAAGGTAGACAGCGGGCATTACTGTATCTATTTTCTCTTAAGTTGTTTATTATTAAACACTCCTAGAAATGCAAGTTTTTTTTCGCTAATAATATATTAAAAACATTCTTTATTAATTCTTAGAATAATGTTTTATACAAATATTAAAACTTTTTTGTAAGATTGTTAAAATCATAAATATTCTACTGTTCTGAAGATTTGTAAAATCTTGTGGACTTCTTATTTCTTGTGTTCATTAACATGTCAAGGTTGAGATATAATGTTTTTGTAATTTATAACAAAAAATGCTGTTATTTAAGTGTTCTGTTTTGTAATGTTCAATCAATTTACTCCAATACAACGCTTAATATTATAAAAACACCACAATGTTTTAATTGTGGACACCTTGCCTCGGCGAATTGTGCTGTTTTATCAGTAACTTTCAGTTTAACTTATTTTTTAGTTTTCATATTGAGTTTAACTTCCACGTTTGACGTAGATGTTTGTAGTGATTTGGAATTCACTTTTAAAGCCCAAGGTCCCGCTCGAGTGGATTCTCTTGTGCAGAGAGATGACCTTAGCGCGACTAATCAGCCTATCGACTTCGGCTATTTGTGCTGCGAATGATGACATATGAACGGGATAACATTCTGCGAATATTGATGAGACGAATTTTAAGCCTTATTTTCCTTTTCCGCTCTTATTTTGTTGAAATAAGATTATATATGCCAGTTTTTTTTTTTTTTTTCTTTAATATTTCAGGCGTTTGCTGAATTTTTCACAATATGACACAATATATATATATTAACATAAATTCATACGAGTTTATAACCACAATTTTATATAGGATTTGAGGAAAAATTTATATTACCACACTTGTTTATTTGGTTATAAAATTTTAATAAGCAATTTCAAATAAAAATTTGGAATAAGTATTCCCTTTTAACACACTGTATTATTATAGACATAAATATCTAACAATGCTGTAAATTAAACTCTATACAAATTCAAAATTTATGTCTTACGATTTTTAATTTGAGACATAGGAATTGTGATATAATTTTTTCTGTATTAGTTATCTCATTGAAGGAAACTTCTAATGTAACCTTCTGCCATTTGGTTTAATGGATTTAGTGTCTGAATATCGGCCACAGTGGAATGGAAAAGTTTAATAATTTTAGATAAAATTGTCGTTTTAACATTTTTTAATGAAATACAAGTAGTATGTATAATTTACTCAAATTTCTGATAAGAATGGGAAATGTGTTTTAAATTTAAATTATTTTTACAGTTAAATCGTACAAATGAAGTCATTTTAAAATATTTTATCCATTGGACTACAAGTATACTACTATTTTATCCATTGGAATTTATTAATATTCATAGTCCTTGATACAAATTTGTTCAATTCTTCAATTTTTACATAATATTTTACTGAGGGTATTTACACATTTTCAATTTAAAAACTTATTATAAAAAAATGGCTACATGTTTGAAAATTAAAAAAATCTCCTATAAATAGATTTCTATTTAAAGGATATGAAATTTCAACTTGAATGCCGTATAATATTTAGGAAGATAAATATTCGCATTCTATAACAGGGTTCTGTAACTTCGCTTCATATAATAAGTCACGTAGTTAATGTGAAAGAAGAAAAATATTTAATACTTTTTGACTGAAAAATAAAAGCAAAATATAAATATCCAAAAATGACCTACAGCAGCTGGAATGGTTCGCGCTTTTGCCTTCAACAGTTCGTGGGATCGAATCTATGTTCCAAGAATTATTATTAATTAATGAAAATAAAGAATTGCTTTTATATTTGAACAATTTATTTGAATATTTTAACATAAATTGTATAGGAAATAATTAATAAAAACTTGAATTTAATTAGAAAAAACATGTTCAATTCATTGTTAACTAGACAAAATGTAGATAATTATGAAAAGAGTGACAATTGTGGTGAAATCTGGATGTATATAAATAACTGCAATAAAAGGAGCGAATTATCATTGGCTTATATGAATAATGACAGTTATAAGGAAAGCTGAGAAAAGATATTAAAATAAATTACAATTCGCTCCAAAAATTCAGAATAGTTTTTATTAATCTTTATCTTTTAAGGAGTTTAAAGAGTAATTTGATATTCTTCAAAGTACAGAGTTCTCTCTCCGGATAAAGCGAACAACTGTGTGCCTTAAAGCCCATCCTTGTATTACTAAAGAAAAAAATGAGGAAATGGAAACTGAAGTCTTTGTACCATATGTTCATATAACAGCACGTCTCCAAATGTAACTCGAATGGATTATTGTGTCTAAAAAGTTTTTTTCTTAACACTATGAAGAATACTGCACTTGATATGGAACGAAATTCTATGCTTAATCTTACAAATAACCTATCTTCGAAATAAAATTCCTGGTATTTAAAAAAAAAAAAAAAAAATCACTGCTAGGTAGAATGTGGGTAAATAGTTTGTTTTTAAAGGTGCTTTCTATTTACCCCCTCTCGCAAAAAGTAATCCTTAAGCGACAAACCTGTAAATTTACTTAGTAACGAAGGAAAACAGTTTGAAATTGTGGTTAAAAAATAGTTGCGTCATTTCTAGCAGAATCCCTTTTGCATTTTTCTTCACATATTTCTAGTTTTGAAAAAAAAAAAAAAAAAAAAAAAAAAAAACTGCTCTCTACATTTTTACTTTAAATAATCTAAACAGTGAATATTCATTGAGATTGGCAACTGAAAATACACAACTTTTGCTCGCAAAGGTTCCAGAAAAAAACCTTTTCTTTCCCCCTTTTCCCAAATGGGAAAGCCTATTATGAAGATCTCATTTTTCCTATATACTTGCTTAAAAGGACTTTCTTTCCTTTCTAAAAGCAGATTTGAAGATATGTGCCTACTATTGTTTCAGGCGAATTTTCCATTTTATTATTTTCATTCCATTGTTTATACATAAATAAGCAATTGTGCATTTTAATGGAAAAAAGTTGTAGTTTTACTTTCATTTATATTATGTTTATATTATTGTCATCAATATTTATATTAATCGTGCTAAACCATTTTGCTTACGTTTAATTTACAGATAACTGTTTTGGATGTTAATTATTCGATTCCAAAACTAGCTAAATATTAGAAATTTGGTCGCACTATAATTGTAACATTTATAATATTTAAATATAGAAACTTCTATTATATAATGTATTTACATTAATTTTTTGCATATTATGTACCTATATATATATATAGATATATATATATAATCAATAATTATTAATAAGTAAATGTAATTATATTTACATTGTATAACAAAATTAAGAGGTGTTTTTCGATGGAGTATTAAAGGTTGGGTACATGAAGGTCGGCGATATAAGATATGCGGGCAGTATTCTTCGTTTCCAAATTTTATTTCTAAAGCATCGCCATGGTTATATATGGTTCCCTTTTTTCTTATAACTTTTTTAGTTATTTAACTGGTATTTTATATTCTGATTTGTATGATGTTTTGATTTTTTAGTATGTAGGTGGGGTTTTTATTGTTCTGTTATCTGTAATAATTATTCTAGCGCTATTTCTGTGTTTTTATTTTGTTCGTGTTGGTTAAGAGGTTTTGTTCGTGATACATATTCATTAGAATAATAGTCTCCTTCAGGAAAAAAAGGGAATATTGCTAATTTTTCAAATATTATCATATAAAATTATTTTTGCAGACTTGTTTGACGTCAGAGTTCGCGCAATCAAAATAGTCTTGATTGTGTGGTTGTGGCGTAGAAACACATGTCTTCAAGTGGAAGGTCTCTAGTCCTAATCTAGCTTTTGCAGAACAGTGAGGGTATTTCATTTATTTTCTGCACGTCTTAATATGTTAGTTGCTGAGCTGGCAGCCAAGTGGTTAGTGCTCTAGTCTTCGATTCAATAATTTGTGTATTCGAACCACACCTTGGGCATGGATGTTTGTAGTGGTTCGGAATCCACTCTAAACCGTATGTCCCGGTCTAAGTTGCCCTCGTGCGCAAAAAGTGACCATTAAGCGACAAATAAACAATTTTGTGTTGGTTGATTGTCTTTGAGATTTTAAATCCTTATAGTGTATGACGTATTGGGCGTGCTCTTAATGATCTTGCCCATATTTGCTATAGAACATACATTTTGAATTTGAATGAATTGAAACATAGTATTTAAAAAAAAAAGTTATATAAAGAATAATCTATATATGTATAACATACACAAAAATATTTATTGGTTCCATTAATTATGATTAAATATTATTAAATCACAAAGAAGCCAAACTATAAAAACCCATTAATTTTTAAATGTACTAGTCAAATATTTTTTTTAAATTTTGGAATATAAAATACAGAAACTCATCTAGTGCAGGCAGTTAAAAAAAGTTTAACTTTTTCCGCACTTAAAGTGTGTATTCAGTATTTATGCTGTTGAAATTTAACTATATAAAACATTTGTAAAATAAGTCTCAGAGCAATGTGATAGAATAATTAAGCACACATCATTTATTTTTTAAAGATATTTTCTTTTTATTACCTTCTGAATATTTTGCAAATAATTCTTGTGATTAACTAATACACGAAAATATCTATTTTAAAATACTTTTTTTCTTTTGCAGTGAACAATATTTTGTTTGTAAATTATTGTTTTTATGCACATATGAAATGTGTGATTCGTCTAAACGATGTCTTTAACAATAAATTTATTATGATAGGGTATAAAGAGACTGGCAGATATAGAAATCTTTGTTAAATAAAGGAAGTCAATTACATTATATTGTCTAAATATTTACTATAATATCCACTTTTAAAAGCATTTTTTTATTATTTACTACTCCAAATCAGAAATAAATGAATATTTTTAAGTAACTGTACATTTCTTGCTGAATCAGGATTACGATGGAATATTATCTTAATTCTTTATCTTGAATGCACAAAAAAAGAAATGAAACAATATCTCTGTGTAAGACTTTCTTATAAATTTATGTCAAGCAATAACTTCCTTGTCGTCATTTCATATTCAATATGCGTAATTTCCACTCTTTGTTTAACCGCCAAATTTATTGACAAAAGCGAAACAATGTACTTGCCGTTTTGTTCTGAAGACAGTGACTTATGCACACGAATCACTTTCTTCAAAACAAAATATTCTTTTGACCTTGCACATTGAAATTCTTTGTTTTCAGTGAAATAGAAGCTAGAAAAAACTAACCTCAATTTATCTGAGCCATGAATTGAAGTTTTTGTTCAAATTGGATCACACTTTTTTATTTGTCAATGTAATGCTCCTAAATTAATTTAATTTAGTTAATGGAACAATTCTCATTGGGAATTCTTTGATAGGTGAAATTAAAAATGTTAATATACGAGACTGATTTTTTAACTAATCAAAGTAGTTTTCTGGTGTGCAGTTTAAAATTCCATTCTCCTTTCATTCTAAAACTTGCAACTAAGTTAGGGTTGATAGTCGGTAAAAGAGAGAACCGTAACGAATATCCTCATTAAAAAAGTTTTACTTATGTCGTGATTTTCTTTTGAATCGAAGCGTGAAGACGATATACTTTCGATTGTTGACTGGAGAGAATTTTGCTCCCATTCAAAGTTATTTGGGTCAACAGTGTCTTGTGGCTATTGTGCGAGAGTGTTTGTGTGAACATAATTACTCTACCTTGGCGATTTCTCGGTGGCCTACTATAAATGTGGTAATTCCAGGAAGTATGCACTTGCCTACATTAGTTAAAAAGATTGTGGAGTGATGACCGGTGATAAGCTAGCGAGGCTTATTTTAAAAAAGCCAAAGGGCTTCCCACTGGTGGCACGAGCCATGCATAAAACAGTAGTCTGATAAAAAAAAAAAGTAATTGCTTTGATATTCTCAGTACAAGCTTTCACATGTTTACAATGCTTTAAGCTTTAAAAAGACAATTATTTCAAATAATTTTCGTTAGTTATTTCTGGTTCACTTTTGTTTAACACTTCAACTAAGGGAATTTACTTAAAACAGATTTGTTTTATAATGACAATGACATTAATATGTTATATAATTTTTGCTTCGCTTTTCTTACTTCTGACTGTTCATCAGTTTTCAGAAATAACATTGTTTTGCAACAATGTGTGCCTAATTTTTAAAGATTTGTGAAACTCAATTGCACATTTTATGTAATAGTTTAATTGTCCTATTGTAGCACTTTTCTGGAATTTAAAATTTAATCAAACATTAAAATTAACAATTGCCATAATTTTAGATGCACCTTACTGTTTAACAAAGATTTCTTTTTCAGAAATATATCTTTAAAGCGGAAAAATTCATAGCTTATTTAATTATCTTCGTAATTACATATAATGATTCATTCATAAGAATATAGTTGTATAGCTGGTAGCTAAATGGGATTGTCGCTCCAGCCTGTAGAGCAACAGATCATAGTTTTGACTTCCTATGAATAGTTGTAATTATTGAGTTCGACCGGTAATCATAGATATTGGTTGTACCTTCGGTTTTTTTGACTTTTCCGGTCTATACAAAAGCCGAATTGTTAGCTCTCTGGCTTTGGTTCGTAAGATCAAAATCCAATTTAAATTGTAATTTCTGGATTAATTAGCCCTCGTAAGCAAAAAAGGACTGAACGCCAACCAAATTGAACTTGCAAAAATAATAGAGCTACAAATAAAACGAGTCAAGCATATACTTAAGGAAGTACCATGAACTTTCCAGCTCGCTTTCTCTTTGAGTTGTTTGTTTCTCTCTTGAAAGCACGAAAAGATTCAAGAAACTGAATGTGTTGGAAATTTTATGCCTACTATCCTTTATTTTGTAAAAAGAAAAGAAAATGAGAAAATAAATATGTAATAGCAACATTTTTGTTTTACATGTGTAAGAATCTTTATTCAACCACCTGTGATAAAAGCATTGATTTTCGCTTATCTAATATTTTAGTTTTTTGAAAAATTATATAAAATAGTGCTATGTTTTTATCATAGCTTTTAAGAATTTAATTTTTCAACTGTGTGGAATGTTTAAAACTCTTTATCTGTAATTCAATTTCCCCATTTTTTTCCTTAATTTATTGATAATATTAATTCTCACACGCGGGTGTAAAAATCACTTAAGAAATAAAATTTTAAAAAATTGAACACTTCTTGCAAGGAACATTACTTGAATGTAATGTTCCTTGCAAAAAGTGTTTGATCCTGAAAGGATTAAAGGTTATTCAAGAAATATCCAGGAAATAATTTTTTCAAGAACTCACACTTGGAAATAATTTATATGCGATTATCACAATAACATTATTGCAAAATGTTTGATCAAAGAAATTCGGAATGGAGACTTTGGAAGTAAATCCGTGTTCATAATTTTACCACAAGATTGTTTTTCAGTTATCTTTCTTTTCGTAATTCTTTGCGACCGTCTAAGGCTTCCCTTATCGCTTGCCGCTACCAGACTTTTTTAAACATTTTTTGTAGGAAACAGAGAATAACTTTTTTAGTCACAAGAAATAGTTAAGAGAGTAAATTATTTGTAGCCCTTTAATCTATCTAAAACTAGTTTTATTCGTAAAGGATTGATTAACATTTTCATTAATTTCAACATTTAAGACATTTGGAGATTCGACTATATATGCTTGAGTGAAGATGCTTGTAGTGGTTCGGAATTATTTTTAAACCTTAATGTTCGGATAGTGCAAAAATGATGTAAAGCAACTAAACTAATCAACCAACACCTTAAATAATACTTTCATCAAGATTTAAGTTAATTTGAACTATTACAATTATCAATTTTTTTATACTAGAATGAAAATATTTTTTATTAAGCACACATAACTTATGCCGTGAACAAATTCAGAAACGATTGTCTAATGTGGTACAGTTCTGTGTCATGTTTTATTTTCTAGCCATGTGATACCTAAATTAGTAATATAAAAACTAAGTTGTTAAGGATGATAAGTTTTTAGAACAAAATGCAATTTTATTAATTTATTTCTGTAATTTCTTTAATATGGAAACAGTTTTCACTTTGTCACAGTTTTGAGGCTTTTTTTTTTTTTTTTTTTTATTGAAACATTAAGATATATGCAATATATATTTTAAATATGCAATCCAGTTAACTAAAAAGTACTTAATATATGTGATTTATTTAGACTCTAATTTTTATTTTGTAGAGAGTTAAAAAATATTTTATATATCAGTTCATAAAGACGTCAAACTTGATGAATGTAGGAAACTGTTATGGCATGTAAACCATCTCTAAGCAGTACCCCATGTTTCACTTTTCTTGTGAGGCTACTGTTCTAGCAAGTGAATGGTTTTGACCCTCCGATCAATAGTTCAAGCGTATTTTGTGACTTGCAGTACATTTAAAACCACGTCCCTATCAAATGGGGCCACGTGGGCAAACAGTGACTGTTGAATGTCAAAGCGAACGAACCTTTCTGAAGATTTTACAGCTTTCCATAAGTAGTTGAGTAATTATTTGTATTATGGATGTAGCATGGATGGACCCCCCAAGCACCACTTTAAAATTTAAATGATAAAGTTTTCCCGTGCAAAACATAAATGCATTACTTCCTTGTTCGAGTGTGACGTGGAAGTTTATTATTTAAAAATACAAATATATTTAAATTATGTTTACCTTGATACTGAATGCTACTTATGCCATGTTTTGTGCTTTCGAAATTGTTTCTAAAAAGTAATTCATTCCGCCTGATACGTTTATTCATCGCTTCCGTCACAAATATTTCTAGTTTACAATATAATAGGTTGTATTGATCATGTTATTACTCGCCGGATTATCAGTGCTTACTTTAAGGGAACATTTCTTTCATTGAAGTGTTCTTTGTTGCTAACTGCAGGAACATATCTTGGGAATCAGCTTTGTACTTTTTTCTCACAAATAATTCAAAACGTATTATCACTTACTGAAAACTTTGGATTGCTTCATTTGTAAATAAACGTTAATCTCCGGGAAAAAGAATGTACGCGGCTTATCATATTTTGAATTCATATGCGTTGATGTGTGAAAATGTTTCGTGCTGCGCAATAGCGAGGAACAGTATTAAATCCATTACGTAATTAGACTCCTTGAAGGAAAAAAGGGAAATAGATTCTCCTTCAACCTCACTATATTCAATGAATATGTTAATAACTTACTGCTTATCTCCGTAAAATCGATCCATTCATTGAGCAAGTGACTAGCTTAAATTTATAATGTTTACTTTAATCCATACAATGTAAACGTAATTTAATGTAGAAGTCACATGTATTGAATTTTTGCACTAAGCACGTTCTTTAATGCAAGAGGTTTTTAGTTTTTTGCGTGTTTTCCATTTTGTAATTAAGTTACTGGCGAAAGCACATATGTTCGCTAAAAAGTTGAATTATCGCAAAAGCGTTCGCATGATGCGGCACGTTTAGCAATAATATAACTGAACCTTTCGAAGGTAATTTTTTTAAAAAAAATGTGTTATATAAATTTTAATATTAAAACTAGTTAAATAAAAATTGACGTTTAAATTTTTAAGTCGTTTGGTCATTTTTGTAATTATCCGTATTAATTTTAAAGTGTTTACCCTTTTTTAATCCTTTATATACAAATCATTGCGTGTGCAAATTCGGGCATATTAATTGTATAGCGGAAAATTATTGAAACTACATCTTTTAAAATAATTTAAAGTCTTTAAAGAATTTTTTATTCTTAAGGAAATTCCTGTGTGACTATGATTTCTATTTTTGTACATTAAAAATGAATTATATAAATTTTCTTTGAATGATACTAAAAATAGTGAATTCTGAACAGTAACAGATCAAAAGAGTCTTTATTAAATCTCTGAAAATTATGACTTTCCAGAACCACAGCATTCGAAAGGAAACCATATTTATTTCCTGGAATTTGAGGCACCAAAAGCACTTGTTTTCTTATTTGTTTCCAGACTCGTCTTTGTTGATGTCATTGAAATACTCCCATGCTCCATTAAAGAAGGTCATTATATCTCTTTTCATTCTGACGCACTAGATGGTGCTTTATCGAGGTGAATGGCGTTGTGTGGTGTCCCCTTTCGAAACCCGTCGGCATGCTCATTTTCAGCAGAAGGAGAACAACGGAATTTTCTTAACTTTTTAATTATTGCCTTCTTTAATGAGAATTGGACGCTGTTAGTTCATTGCACTCTTCGAAGAAAAATAATTTAATTGGAATCCATATAACAGTTTGAATCTTAGCGATTCTTCTTATATTTCCTAGTTGTATGGTTGCCAAACTTAGTATTTTCTCATTGGAAAATTTTAAAAGTAAATTTATTATACCTTAAACAACAAAACAACAAGATTAAATTAAAGTTGATAAATTAATCATGTCAATTGTATTAACCATGATTGAGTACAAAGGTACATAATGTTAAAAAGAAAATTACTTCCATTGGAGATTACTTTTCTATTAAAGAAAGCTGTTAAAAATCAATCGCTTTCTCAAGGTTTTGTTTAAGTTAATGATGTTCATATCCCATGTTATTTAAAGGATCCACACTTACTACTAATTTTTTTTTAAATCATTTATGAACTAGAATGATTTCTATGATAAATAGAAATTACAAAACCTAATTTGTATGAGAATGAAACAAAAATATTTTGGTTTAATATGCGTATGTAATATTTTAGGGAATTGTTCTGAAGTCGTTATCATACATATATTTTAATAATTCAAAAAGTATCATTACATTTAGAATTGTCTTTAGAACAAAAGTATAAAATCAATTTCGAATCTCGTCCTTTAAAGCATGCTCATTGCTTTAGAAATTTCACTTCAAATTTGGAATTACTAATATCCTTTACCAATAAATTGCTTTGCTGCTTATTCTAAATTGAAGTAATTTTGACAAAATGTATATTTTGGATCACAAATTTGGGGCTTCCAATAGTTATCGATTTTTCTTTAAAAAGTCAAGTAAAAGTATTAGCAGAGTGGTATCAATGGTAAAACTTCATTGTTTGTTTGTGTGAGTGAGAGAGGGAGAGACTTTTCCACTCTTAGTTTTCAAACTCTGTGAACTAACAGCCGACGAAATCTGAATCTTTCAAGCATTAATCAAAGAAATTATTCCCACAATTATTTCATACTGTAAAATTCATTTTGTAACAAGTGTCATTATTTTCACTGTGAAATGTTTTACGTGTCATGTTAAGTTTTGATAGTTTCATCTGCATAATAAAATCAATGATACCTTGCAGTTTATGTACTTACATTATGCTAAAGCGGCATGATGGAGTATTAATAAAGATATATAATTACAATACTAGAAATGAGTTTCAGTAACGTTGCTGTTACATGTAGTCAACTGAATGGTTATCGCTCTGACCTTTAGTTCAGTAGCTTAATTTAAACATTGGGTCTTGGTCAATTAGGTTTCGTATGCAAAAAAGCGCCAAATTTGTATGAAATTGCCTGTGAACTTCTGGGTTGATAGATATGAATAACATTATCTTTTCTTGTAGAGACAAAAATGCACTAGTAATAGTAAAACTCCAATAGTAGTGATGAAAATTTTGAACTCTCTTGTTCTTAACATAACTGACTTAGACATTTTTGGATAAAAGATTAGTTTTATATTTGTTTTTTGACTTAAGAAATTTTATATATAATTTGTCGAATGCGGAACAGCGTGGTGTGTTTATTTAAACGAGGAAGAATTCTGACAAATAGTAAAAATAATTAAATAAAAATACTCATGGAATAGTTGAGGTAAAATGCAAAAATTAGAGTATTTGACTTTTTTTTTTTTTTTTTTTTTTTTTTTTTTTCTAAGGACGGAGTGTCCTTTACAACAAGTTGAAATGGCAAACTAAATGCTAAAATCCCAATTATAGCTGATCTTATGAAATTATTTATTCCAATTAAGAAAAAATTCTAGATAGCTTTAATCTTATCTGCATTGATTTTATGGTACTTATTAGCGTCACCACAGACAATTTTGCTCTAAACCGAATTAGCACCATGAGAATCGCGCCGAGATAGAACATCAAAAGAAACCAATAAGAGGAAAAAATTCTTACTAACGTTTTATTTGAAGGATCATTATTAATATTATAATGATTAATTATAAAATTAGCTGCGGTTATTCTAACATGTAAGTACCGATTTTATAATTTATTCAAAATTTTAAATGAAAATTCTAAATTAATTATTTTCAAGCCTTCCATTTCTGGAAATTTTTGTTAAAAAATACAAATACAATCCTTGAACATACTGTGCATCTACTACCAGTTTTATTTCATGTTCAAAGAGGTTTTATTGATGATTTATGTTGAGCAACATTTTTACTTTTAGAAATGTATGCAGCTTAGAAATATAACCAAAATATATTTAATTAATCACTGAATTCAATCGAGAAAGAGGAAGGAGCTTTTTCTGTTTTTATATAAATATCTATAATAAAATTCAGTTAAATATTCAAATGCAATTCTTTTAGTGTATATGCAAGTTTTTACTGTCTAATATATAGAAAAATGTACTATTAAATAAAATACAAAAAAACTATTCTGTCTTTTTAAAGATTTAAAATCAAAGGGAAGTATACAAAAAAATCTTGCAAGTGCTCCATTATTCCGATATTCATTTTAACAAATTACGATTTTACTGATTATTGTAAAGTAACATCTGATGTTTCTTATTTTTATTTAAATCATTTTTTTTATAACACGGTCTTTAAGCTTATTCAAAATGTGTTTTTTTACAATCATTTTTTTTAAAAAAAATCTAGTTTTATAAGTTTAATATTTTGCGGGGGGAAATAACTTACAAAGACGTTTTCTGGTTTCAGTTTCGAAATTGGTGTATTTGTCTCAGTATGTTATATTTGAAAATAGGAAAAACTGGACCGAATTAGTGAACAAAAAGGATTGAATTCGCGGAAACGTAAAGAACTGGGAATAAAAGAACCCAGTGAATCGTTGGTAATATAGAACGAATGAAAAAGCACCTCTGGTCTAGCTGGGGGCGTGACGAAAGAAAAATTGAACAACTACTTTAGTTGGGTTGGATTGAGGGCCGACAAATGAGAATCGAAACTCGAAATATAAATTTATTACTTTGTTTGAATACCTATAAAGTTTTATTTATTATTTATTTATTTGCTAATTTTCGCTTTTCTCTGCGTAATTTCGTTTGGTGATCCTTTTTATTTATTTATTTATAAAAAGAAAGGATTTCCCGATTATTTTCGTCGGGCTGCCGTCTAAAGCTCTCTGGCTTTCGAAACCAAATGTTTTGGATTCTGCTCCCACCTTGGGTGTGGAAGTTTGTATGGTGTTCGAAATTCATTTCAAACCGTAGGTTTCCTGGGCGTCTTCTCCGTCGTGTGATTAAACAGATAAACCGCCTGCAACTGTCAATCTGGTATTTAGAGGATCTGCGATTTGGCCTGCTCTTGAACTCACAGGTTCGACTGTTGTCGCGGCTCGAAATTTACTTTAAATCGTAGGTCAAACTTCCGTCGCATACAAAAAGTAGCCGTATATTAAAAAGCCGACTAATTATCTACTCTTTCAACTTCTATATCGAAATGCTGCAAGTTTTCAATTTTATGCCATAAAATAAATTCTTTCGATATTTTACTGTGATTATTTTTATAATAATTCGTTCATTTTTGTTTAGAAATTCTGAGTAATATAAGTGTTTTTAAACTAAAATGTATGCCTATGATACTAAAATCACAAGATACTAAAATGTATCTTGTGATCCAGTATACTGATTTCGGGGGTGGGTGTAATTTTATTAATAGACGAGACCTGGAAGTTTTCCATGTTTCTAAATTTATTGGAATTTGTTATGAACTTCTATTTTATACTAAAGTTTACGTAATCTGCTTACTCAAAACAGTTCTCATATTAAACAAATTTCTTTTAAGTCATTAAAAAAAATTCTGTTGCCTAATTCTTTTATTGAATTCTTTTTCTCAGCCTGAATTTTGGTTATTTGATTTAAAAAAAACACGTATAACTGGGAATAGTGCTTTTTAGAAATGATTTCAATAAATATTGTAGATAAATCTGTTATGAAAAAAGTTTTTATCTATGCAATTAATTCATTAGTTTTGTTAATAACCTTGATGAACATGATCGTATAGTATATTTTAGTCATGTATTTTTCTCTAGTTTTGCAAGAATTAATCGTAATTGTGGCTCTAGTTTTTGGAGAATAATGAATATAATCTCATATTTTCCCCAAATGCTTATAAACGAGTAATTTTGACTTGAATTTATGTCTCAATTTTCATTTCTTTAGAATGTAGTTGACAAAATGTATTAAACTCTTCAAGTTGTAGGTTTCTTATCTCTCTTATTCATTATTTTTCGACAACAAAAAGCTTAAGATATTTCTCCCTTCTCTTTTGAAAAGAATAAAAAGTCAAGAATATTTGTTTGAATTATCTGATTTTTAGGATGCTCTAAATCGCTGTAGGACATTTCGTATTTCCATTTCTTCCTCTGTGGTAGTTTGCCAATTTTTCGCTCACGCAAGTGCAAGCATTCCTTTAAGGTTTTAGAAATCCGGCTTTCTACATTTTATTTGCTTTCGTTTGGTCTTATTTCGTTGAACTTGTGATTTTTCTGAACAGCCAACAAGGTTAAAACTGCCTTTATTTATATTTTGATTTTTTTTTTAATGTATTTTTATACCATGTGATCTAGAAACTGGCTTTTATTCCAATTTTCCGTTTATTCTTAATTTTTATTTTACTCCAAACGAATTTGTTTGTTCTAAATGAATTTTCTTTAGTTTTTTTAAATCTAGTTTTTGAGGGTACAGTATAATAAATTTTTTCTGATTCACCACACACATATATATTATATTTGAATTTTAAAACTTTTGATTTCGTTCATTTAATTCATTCACTTTCATTTAGCTATTCAAATATTCTTTCCACGCGAAGTAGTTGAGCTGGCAGTTGAATGGTTTGCACTGGCTTTCAGTTTGTGTGTTTGAATCCTACCTCTAGGCTTCGTTGTTTGCAAATTCTGCGGAATACAAAGTGTAGATCCCGGTGTTTAAGCTTTTTAGCCATTGTGAAAATGACCCTTCAAAAAATGACCTTGAAGCTTTAAAACCATTTTCCACATGAATTATTACATCAAATAATCTGTTAATATTTTGTAAGGTGTCACAAAATATTATCTTTAAAATGAATAAATTCAGCTGGAACTATTATTATCAAATGATTTCTCATGATTAAGAACTACAATTTTTTTTTCTATGTGAATACCAAGCTGATCGTTAAAAATTTGACTATATGTTATGTTAAATAGTTCTTTTGTACGATTCTCATTTAAACTTTTTTTGTTTGTATTGTTTTGGAATTCATTTTAAACTAAATACTCGTCTAATTAGCTCTGCTGTGCAAAAAATACCCTTTGAGCGGCAAACCAACTTCGTTCAGTAAGAAATCTTAAAATGGTGTGTGTGTTTACCACCCCGGGCTTTCCATCTGAAGTGCTTCGGAATCTATTTCAGTCTTTAAGTCCTGGTCGAATTTTTTTCCTAGTTTGCAAAAAATAACCATAGTTTAAACAAGACTTTAAATCAACATAAATATTCATAGATGAGTTAAGAATCAATAGCATAAAGAAGCCCCACTTCAGCTATCTGCTGTCGATGAGTGATTAAGAGGGAACCTGATAATAAGCAGTATTCCAAATAAAATTGAGTTTTTTTAATTTTATTTGATGAAGTTTGCTTAAAAGTTGCATATACTTTTCAGATTTTGTATTGGTCTTCATATAAATTGGTAACTAGAGTACAGTAATAACAATTTCTTGTTCAGTGTCATAAGTGAAAACCCATACACATACTAAGTTATGAAACAACCAGTAGAGAATTCAATATTTCCTTCAGCAATACCGCATTTTGTAATTTTTTATATTTTTGAAAAACACAAGGGAAAGCGTTTTAATCACTGGGTCCTTATCTTAATTTGCACTGAAATAATTATTTCAATTAGAAAACCTGCCGACCGATGGCTGTAAGTGGTTAACGTTCCTGACTCTTGAGCTGTGGTTCCCTTGTTCAAATTCCGATTCGGGCATGGATGTTACTTTCTTTGTGTTTCTCAATCCTTTCTTCTGAGATGATGTATGAATGTGGCCCACCCTATAAACGGGTTTGTGGTGGTATGGCGTGAGTAATACTACTCGCCTCCGTGACTTAGTTCACAGGTGCCTACTGGGTAACGATAAATGAGTAGCGGTTTCCGGCTTTGTTGTGGCGAAGGGTTAGTCATCCAAAAGCTCGACGTTATTAAAAAAAAAAAATTTAAACTTTAATTGAAATGAACACTTGAGAATACACTTATAAACTTTTGTTAGGGTGTTTAAATATTGTGAAATTTATTCAGCTCGTATTTATAATTAAATTGTTTGATCATCTTATTAGGAAACAATTTTTTTTAATAAAAGCCTATTTTAAAATAATTATAGTAGAAATGTCATTTACTTTCAAGAATTAATCATTCTGCGTTATATATAAAATGAACTTTATTCTTTTTTAATGTATTTTCTAAATTTTTTGTTCCATTGTTAAAATTATAAGTCTTCCTTCTCTATGTAGGAAAAAAATCGACTGTTATCTTAAATTGATTAGTAAAGGTGCATCGAAATTGTTATGCGATACATTCTGTTTCACTCTTTCTAAATTCAAAAAGTTTCATTTTGTTAATCATCTCAAATAAAATAATTTTATGATTTCCCATACATTAGTATATTTCTGAATTTAAATTTTTTTAAAGTTAATTTCCTTTTGTTGTATATTTATCGCATGAATATTTTTCAACTTGCATTTTACTTCAACTAAATGCCTATTTTATAAAATGACTGATGCAAGAAATGTTACGTTGAAATCCCAAATCTTAGAACTTTCTAATGCACCGTGTGGAGTCCTTCAAAGCCGGAATTCATTTTTTATAATACGGCTGTCTCGGAACATGTGGCGTTTGCTTTTATCCCTTCAAGAGTAGCTGTCAGGCAGATCTCCTTTGTTGGATCCCTTTCTTACAAGGCTTCCTTCGCTGCAATGTAAACTTCAACATCTGCAATGCTCATTGGGGAAGGCGGTTGAGATCGCTTGGCAGACAGGGATTTATTTCACTTCTTTTGGAAAAACTATCGTTGGCCAGTCTTGTATTCATATTTGCCAAGTTTTGTTTTTCTACTAGAAGTCTATTTTTTTAATGTAAACTTTCATTCAAAATCCTAGTTAATTATAATAAATGATTTAATAAAATAAGCTTTTTGATAATTTTTTACTACATTATCGTTCGATTAGAATTAAACAATAGTTGATTAACATTTTACACAGACTTGTAAAAAAAAAAAAAAAATTAAAATAATAGTTAAATACGGTACTATAGATTTCAGTTTTGGAACGTGTCTTTTAGCAATAATTAACTGTCATTTGATAATTAACAAAATTTAGTTTTTGTAATTAAATATAAAATAACCTAATTTTTCACTCGAATTGATTTATCTTAAAACATGTACTGTGCAGATGTTGCAACGTCTTTGTTATATACTGTTCATCCCAAAAGCAGTTCTGAGATGTTAATATTGCCATTTATATTTCGCAAATCTGAAGTGCAGACTCCCTTAAACAAGTCCATTTTTCCTATTAAGTAAGTATTAAATGTGTTTATTACAAAGAAAGAGAAAGACCAAAATAAATATTAAATGTATGTACATATTAGTTTTATTAAAGGATCGTTGATAATGTCTACTCTCTTGTGATTCTAAAAGTGGCTAAATTAATATGTTCATCAAATACAAAAATAAATTTATGTTTATTTTCGATAATTTTTAGGGTGTTTTTGATTCTTCCATTTAATATCAGAATTTAACGGGATCAAATAATTATACCGGTGTAAAATAAGGTTAGATCGTCGTTTCTTGAGGGAAAACAAAACACATTGAGAAGTGCACATTTTAAACACACGTTGTGTGTTGCTGCTTTTTATTTTTTTACATTACTATTTATTATGTATAATTTTTTTTGTTTTAATGTTCTGTATGCTTTTTAAATATGTGATGCTAATTCCATTCTTTGGCACGAATGATTTATCAAGGTATTAAGACTGCTTATTTTTATATGCATAATATATATAATATTTTTATATGTATAATATATATATATATATATATACGTAAGATATTACATAATGCCATTTTTTACTACTTTTAAAAAGGTATCTCGCTTGTATTAAAAGTATTGAAATTAATTTAATGATATTGTTAATGTTTATAATGATATATACGATTGTGCTTTGTGATTCGAATTTTCTTTTTAACAAAAACTCTCTAAAGAAGTCTTAAAATTGATCATGAGACACCCTTGTGATTTTCTGTTACATCTGTTTGAACAAATAAATATCTATATAATCTTGATAAAAACCTAATAAAAGTAATTTCCTCTGTTTTAAGAATTTTTCTTTAACCTTTGTATACACACTATATATTTCTCACAATAATAGAACTCTTATAGAAATATATAATTAATTTTAATAAAGTAATTAAACTTTAATAAACTATATAGCATTTGTGATTTATGTATATAAAATTAACTAAATCTAAAGCGATGTTTTACTTAAATTTGTCTTTAATATTTTTACTTATTCTTATAATTTATTCATTTCAAATTATGTTTTAATATTTGCATTTTTATATGTGTTTAGTATATTATTTTAAAATCGTGATACAAATGTAGAGTTAAATTTATTACGATTTTGGTTTTCAGGACTCACTCCGGCTACTGTTGAAAGTTTTCAAAATCCCACAGATTTCATGAATAGCTTAGCAACTTGGGATAGCTGCCACTCTATTGACGAGATGCTGGAAAAGAAAAGACGATCAGTCTGGTCACTGGACGCATTCAACGACATCGCCTCTAGTGGGAAAAGAAATGAAGCGAAATCACATTTTGAAACATGAAATTTCCAATAACTGTCTGATGGAACATTCCACCTTGATTATTACCAGAACAAAGCCCTATGGTGCTCTTCAATCAACTTCTGAAGAGGAGAATCTTTTCAAGCTACCACTTAGCAGATTTAGTGCAAGTGCTCATCTTTAAACATCCACCACCTAAAGTATTATTTTCAACAAACTCCCATGAGAAATTTGATATATTACATGACATATTGTTACCCATTTGACAATGTTATGGACCATTGATATCGATAGACTAACATGAATTTAAATTTTCCTTATCATATTAAAGTTTTAATAACATTTGTAAATATGATTCTCATCCCTAAATATTAAACTATTAAGAATAAATATTTGCTGGAACATAATTTTCTTACTTAATTTTCTATTTATTTTTTGTAATTTCTAAAGAGACTTTATTAGTTTGAACTGCATTCATAGTGCTTTGTCAGTTACATAAATTTTTGAAGTTATTTATCATGATATGTGTCATTTTATACCTTAGTATAATATAAATATTTTGTGAATTGAGATGAGAGTTTAAACTTTCAAATATGCTTAAAATCTCAAGTTTTTATACTTTCCTTCCTTATGATCAAATTTTTTATAATGAATGTATATTTTAATCTAAGTTTAAAGCTATTTTAATTTGTACTGTGAAACAGTTGCTTAAATGTATTGTGAAGAATTGCTATTCCAGCTTAAAATGTACTTATATATATGGTGTATATACCTATTTTATCTATTGAAATCTTTATGCATAGAGAGGAAATAAATTTTAAAATTATGCATGTTATTTTTGGTGTGAAGTTTAATGTAAAATTAAGCGTACTTGCTTGATTGTCTGTATTTGTTGCAGAAAATTTAATTTTAACTACACTCAAAAAATTTAAGAACAGTTTATATACTGAAATATTTAAAAATATCCTTATTTTTTACATCAATTTGAAGAATCTTGGAAATTTGGCAGCTGTTGTAATTTTGTTCATCTTGTATTTTTCTCTGTACTTCTATTATTGAGCAATAATTGATCAAACTTCTCTAGTTTCCAGATTATTAGCTTTTGTTTGCATTTTTGTGTATTGTACCTTTTTTTTTTTATTAAAACTGAGTTTTTAGTGGTACTATTCAATGAAAATATTGTGTTGACAATAAAGCAGAAAGTTTGACTTCAAAAGAGCAAGGATTTTATGTACTTAAGTAATAAGTTTGTGTGATTGTAATCGAAAAATGAATGTATTAGTTTAGTAAAGTGTTATCTTTGCACATGAAAAAGAAATATTAAAATATCCTTTCAATTCTTTATTAACTATTTTTAATATCTTTAATACTAACAATATGATTATTTATGTTTATTCTTGGAAAAATTGTTTTAATATACATACTGCATTCTGAATCTGTGCTTCTCTTTAAATGTAATGTAAAAACAAATTTGATATAATCAAATTATATATTCATTACAAAAAATATGGCAATAAAAATATTATTTACATTATAGAGAAATCAGTATTTAACAAATGAACCGTTATTACATTTTATTTAAACTTAATTCCAACAATTATGGGAAGTTATTTTGAAAGTCTCAAAGTTTTAAAAGGAAATATTGTGCATTTTATAAAAAAAATAATTTCACAAATAGTATGTTGAATGTTAAAAAAAAAAAAAAAAAAAAAAAAAAAAACCCCTTTGTATGTATTAAATATTAAAAAATTATTTTGAAATTTGAGAGGATTTTTTTTTAATTTTTATAAATATTTCTAAAAGTGCTTTCTTATTCCTTCTGTTCAAGAAATTGTAGAAATAGACTGATGTAGAAAGAAAAGAGAAATTTCACTATTCCCTTATTGTGTAAAAAGATTTTAATTATGACACTCGTTTATTAACTTGTTACTTTACAAGTCTGTTTTTGGTTGTTGCCTCCAACTAGGCCTAAAATATAAATTAAATGATAAAATATGATTTGCAAATCGTCTAATAAATGGACATGCGAAAAAATATTGTAGGTATTAATATAAACTAGAGGAATGTAATACAGCTTAGATTCGCTGAGAAATCGAATCGTCGTACAAGTGCTGAATGATGTTTGATAGAATAGTGTGTGTGTACACTATTTTTCTTCGAGATATTATGAGAGTTCCTTGAGGAATGCCTGTAGAAGTTATAAATTCCGGTTGAAATTTCTAAAATAGATAAACTGTCGACTGTATTCAGCTCAGGAGCCGAATGGTCTTTGGTTCAAAAGTTTGTGGTTTCTAATCTCTTTTGTATGGATGTTCGTAATGGTTCAGAATACACTTTAAAAAAAAAAAGTTTAGGTCCAGGTCTAATTAGACCTCGTGTTTAAAAATGGCTGTGTGTGTGTGTGTGTGTTGAACGATATAGGACCATTAGCTTGGGGAACTGGTCCTAGATTGATGTTTTGTTTCTTCCTCGTGTTCATCAAATTATTATTGGATAAGTTTCACTGCATGTATTAGAGCAGCATTCTGGAAATCCCCTCTACAAGAAATAAAGTTTCCAGAATTTGGTAGACTATATCAGCTAAAACTTCTTCTAATTTGGTTAAAGCTCTGGCCTTCGGTTTAACAGTTCGTGAGTTCGAATCCTACCTAGGGCTTGGATGTTGCAGTGGTAGAATACATTTCATCTGAATATCATTTTACTTTTTAAATTCTTGAAAGATATGCTCTTGTTATTCTTAATTATTCATATTTATTAATTACATTTGTTTCCAAAATATTGCCCTCGAAATGTTGATTGAAATAAATTTTAAAACTAGTTTTCTAATCATTTTCGATTCAAAAGTTCGTATTGATCAAATTTGCCCAATATTTTTATACAAGCTGAAGGTGTACCCGAAGAATCTGTTTTAAGTGTCACCGTTTTTAACATTTATATTAGTATCATCAAATTTCACCTCCGGTATTTAGCACTCTTTATGTGGATGATCTGCAAATATTTTGCCCAGGTTCAAACATGCGCTTAATTGAGGGACAATTGCAATTTTTAATAAGCTCGCTGTATAGTGTGCTGAGAATGGTTATACCAATTCATTTCCTAGCACATATGTCCATTTCTGCAGCCTTCATGATCATACGATTTACATAAATAATATGCCTATCCCTGGGGTCAATGAGGTAGAGTCCCTGGGAATAATTCTCTCTTAACCGAAGGTCTAGCCGAGCTGGCAGCCGAATGGTTAGCGCTCTTGCCTTCGGTTCAACAGTTCGCGGGTTCGAATCCCACCTTGGGCATGGATGTTTGTAGTGGTTCGGAATCCACTTTAAACCGTAGGTCCCGGTCTAATTAGCCCTCGGGTGCAAAAAATGACCGTTGAGTGACAAACCAAACTCTCTTGACCGAAAATTAAATTTTCTTCCGCATGTTTTACACCTGCGGAAGAACGAACGATCACTTAAATATCCTCAAGCTGCTTTCAAATACAGCTTGGGGTGCTGATCACACGTAGTTACTGATAACAGGATTCATGGTTACAGCCTCTATTCTTCCAAATTCCACCTTCACTGCTGAGGCTACAGCTATTTAAGGAGCTCTTCAGCTGGTGAATACAAATGATTACTTTAAATATTGTTTGTACACTGATAATTTGAGCGTTTTGGAAGCTCTGAAGAACAATAGTTTTGAATGCCATCTCGTTGTTTTCAGAATTTTCCGAGCATTAGATTCCCTTGCTGGCAAGGTATATGGCATTATTTTCTGTTGGTTCCCAATTCACTTATGTCGATGGCAATAAGAGAGCTGGTGCAGATGCTAAATCTGCATCTGTTCCTTTGTCTGATGTGAGAAGAGGTGTTAAAAAGCTTATCTATATTCTCTGGCAGGAGTCGTGAAACAAACAGGTTCATAATAAATTGCGTGCCATATTTTAATATGTCACTTCATTAACAGTTTTACCTCTACGAAGTGTTGATGTTCGTTTGACTCGCTTTCGTATTGGTCACACTTTTTTTTTTTTTTGAATGGACTAAACTCTTAATGTGAAACATGTGATGAACCATGTACTGTCTTTCATATCTTAATTTCGTATCACGATTTTAACCAACAAATTTTATATTTTTTTAAGCAGATCTTTTAACTTTATCTGATTTATTAAAGGAACCACCCCCACAAAAACCTGTTTACCTTTTTAAGAGCAATACGGTTTTTGCATTTTATTTAAATTATATTTTAAATATTCTAACTATATACCTGTATTTGATTTTAATTTTAATTGCTTAAATACACAAACATTTTTGTCTTTTAAAGTTACTTGAGTTTTGAAAAAATGATTCTTACACAAAATCTTAGTTTTGACGCAGTTAGTTCTTCTTTGGACTTAGCGCCATAAAAACCAACTCACCTCAGTGTGGATGTTTGTATTACTTCGGCCTCCTTTTTAATCAAATTGACAAAATTTATTTCTCGGTCTCGTTGGTAAAAATAGTGGTTGTGTAGTGACAAATCTAAGTTAAATTTTCCGATCTCTTCATATCTGTCTTTTCTTCTATATTTCCTCTCGGTTCTATCTTAGGAAATAATTAAATTTTCTCGCTTTTGCTATGATAAGAATACTTTTTTGTGCCAACACTCAAATCTGTCGGGGTATGTCAATTTTTACTTTCTTCGATTTTTATATTTAAATCTATTCTGTATCAATTGGGATCCTTTAGAGAATTACCCAATTATACAGGGAAAGATAAAAAAAATTAAATAGAAATAAAGAGACCATTTTTTAATCCTAATTTACCAATCTTAACGAAAATATATTAATTATTTTGTATATATTTTTTATTCAAATCATCAGCTTAACTTTGGTCAAGCAAACGGAAACAAACACTGACTTCATTATAAGAAAAATTTGCGTGTAACAAATTAGAATAATTTAGAAATTATTTCATATAGTTCATTACTTTTTTTTTATGTTAAACTAGATAATTATAAACTTTTGTTTTTAAACATAAGTTTATGGTAATCATTTATAACACAAATTCTAATTTCCTTCTTTAAGATTAATCCTTTTATGGAATTCCTTAATCCCGTTCTAAAAATCTAAGTGATACAGGTGCATATGTTGGTAATATCTACTATTTTTTTAACGACTAAAAGAGTTTAAAACTCGTCTAGAAGCTAAAACAAAATAAGTACAATTTTAGAGAAAATAGAAATCTACAATAGAATTGTTTTCACGGATATGTTAATCCGATTTAGGTTTTTAAGTTTGTCACAATGGATCCACACAGAGCTCATTCGAATCATTTTACTGTGTAAATTTCGACTAATTAAAACTAAAATATCAAGTTTGTATAATTTAAGATGCTTTTACTACTTTAATTTTGAATTATATTAAACAATTATTACTTGCTTCTGAGAAAAAGTCATTTTTCGAGCATCATATTACTTTCGTGGTTGAGGAACGCAAGACTAATAATTTTTCAATCAAAAATTCTATTATGAAGTGTCATGAACTAACTTTTTATGTGAAATTTTGTCTAACCTTTCGTAAAAATTGTCGAATTGACAATGTTCTCTTTCGGTAATCGTGCATTCATACGTATTATAATACATTAAAAGAATGATAGAACAATTTCCTACCTTAGACTGATCACTCACCTCTTAAGAGTTAAAATTGATTTGTAGAATGACTGAGAGATCATACATAATACATAAGTGTCTGAAAAGCATTTTATATTCTCACACCTCTTAACATTGATCTAGATCCTTCATAACGTTTATGCAAACTTTTAAACAATCACGTAACCAAAATACAATACTAAAAAAAATTCTTATATTTATGTTGGACATTAGAGACCATTTCCAGAATAGGGATATATACAATCTTTATTCTAGTAAATTTTATATTTGTTTATTCATATTGAACTAGAGATTTACAATGATCTACCATTGTCACAACAATTGTTAGGTGTAAAGCCCCTCATGTGGCACACTTTCTTCCGATGAGCGCCCCAGGTTACCCAGGGATCTATATTTTGTTTTTCCTCTCTTCTCCTTCTAATCTTTTCATTTTCATCCCTCGACGGCAAACGAGGAAGCTCCTCATGAGTAGCTATAACAACTCTGTTTGCTTCTTGCTTCTCATGGACAGTCAAGATCCCCACGTGTTGGCCATGCGTGGCAACCTGTCACTGCTGTCCCCAGTATATTAGTCTGCTAGCTATAGTCGTGGCTAGTCTGCTTGGGATCAAACGAAGGGGTCACATCCTTGGGTTTACCGTTAAGACTACTCACTACCTCCTGGCCCAACGTATAGGTGTCGACTAGTACTAAGGTTAGAGCCGAGGCTGAAAATGTCCTTAGCCGATGGCTGTCATTCCTTGTAAGGCTCCGTGATGGACGGCGCCGTCGAGCCTGAGCCTTTACAAATATCCTATGTATTCTAATTTTTGCTTCATTGAAACCAATTCATCTACTCGTTACATGTTGATACGCACACCAGGCAGTTTTCATACAGTATCACCTTTTCTGATATGAAGACTTCTAACATCATCTAACACAAAATGTTAAAAAAAATTACGATCAGAAGATCTTGTTCAAGTTGACACAAAAAAAAGCTTCTGTAATCAGTAATTTGAAAAGAAAATAAGTTCATTTCCAGTTGAAACATCATTTAAAAAATTTTAATGAGTCTCGTGGGTTTTTTTCTAACCCCGATTTCATACATGTTACAGAAACAGAATTTTTGAAAGAACAACGTGATCAAGGAGTTTGTGCTGCACGTCATATAAACATTTAATTTTATGGTGAACTTATCCCCACCCAACATGTTCTCTTAACTTTTCAGACACCAGTATTACTGAAATCCATAAAAGCAGGTTATATAAACAGCAGTGTTCATCCATACTTTTCTAAGACTTTTAGGTGTTTTAAATGCCAGAGATTTGGTCATTCCCAACAAGTATGTAAGAACACTGATCCTATGTGTGGAAAATGTGCATAATCTGGTCATGAAACTAATGCTTGTACTTCAGAAATTTTCAGGTGTTGTAACGGTTCTGGTGCGCAGGCTGGATTTTTTCAAATCCTGACCTATATGGATCTTGGAGAAAGAGGTAATTGCAACCAAGATAAAACAAAATATTACCTTTTTAATCAAGGCAATATTACTTTTTTAAGCTAGGAAGCAAGGCAAATGATAAAAAATAGAACACTAAAAGTTGGCGTTTCCTATTCTTCTACTTTACGTGCTCCTTGATGCAAAAATAAATAACAATTCAGCAAACAAGAGTAATTTACCAATGTCTGCTCCACTTTCAGCTTTGTCATCTAAATCCCCTTCAGCAACTTTTAATATCACAAAGAAATCTGCTTCAATTATCAATAAATAAGAAAAAAAAACGGTGATACAAAAATTAAAAAACCAAAATCTTGAGAAAAAGGTATCAAAAGAACAATTGATATATCCTCTTCTGAAACAGATATGAAAATTGATTCCTCCTCTACATCTCAGACAGTTTCAAAATATAGAAAAGACAAGTACAAAAACAATAAAAAAAATTAAAAAAAACTGCTCTGGATGACATTAATTTCTAGAAATTGTCGTGATTCTCAAAAAACATCGTTTTTTACATCATTTATTTTTTAATACCATTTATTTGTCTCGTCTTTCTGGATTTTTACGAATTTCTTTTAGTGTTCATTCATCTCAACATTATCAATTAGTTCTTATGCAATGATTTACTGAAGCACTTGACTATTAAACATTATTTTTTTCGGTCTGAAGTTCTTGCGCTAGTGAAATCAAAATCAAATCAAGTTAGATGTAAAGTTAAAAGAAAATGGGGATATCCGCATGCAAATCTAAATCCAATGAAAACTTTTGTATCTACAAATGATTTCCACAATTTATTGTACATATGGTAACGTTAATAAGAGATTTATATGAATTTTACATTTTCTGGAATTATTATTCAATGATATTTCTAAATATTCAAAATTATTCTGAATAGAAAATCCTCATAGTTATGTTCTTGAAATTTTTGGTGAACCCTGTAAATGTCATTTAATTGATTTTATGCATGATCATATTAAAAATATTAAAGACCTTATTCATAATCCTCACTAGGTAGCACAACATCGCTTAAGAAAACTTCTTGTCTTTAAAAAGAATTTCAAAAAAAATTGGAAAAAGTAACTAGTGTCAATAGAACCGTTTTTGGAACAACTCCCTCAAAAGGCGTGTAAGTTATCTTGTCGTGAAAAGAAATAGCGAACCATTATTACTCAAATAACAAGAGTTCCTTTCCTTGACAAGCAAATATATGCTGACAAAGTATAGTGATGTTTCGAATTCGCGTGATCGTAGGTACAAATTGATGTGATTTGAGAATTAATGACTTAAACCAAAAAATACTTTAGAAACAAGTACATATATTGGACGTTGTATCATGGTATAAGCCGGCATTATAATCATTATTTCAGTTGCAGCATTATTAATGGCGTCGCAATCAATGTATTGGTAAGTGACCACTGCACATATTTTAAATTAAAACTATGACAAGACAAAATAATACAGTAATGCAGTGTTTCTCAACCTTATAGTATTCACGACCCTATTTTCAATCATAATTTTCATTGCGCTCCCCCCCTCCCCAACAATAAACCCACCGCATACAATAAAATGTATACAATAATAATGTATTTTAAGTATTTTGGCGCTAAACCTACACTACAACTTTAATTTTAAACTTAACAATTTACCAAGAATGCGGAAAGTTATTGACATTTTGCAACACTGATCCTCAGCATTGAAAAAACAAGAATCCTATGTCTTTTCATTGCTCTTGCATCCCGCCATGTCGGGCATTCTCACGGTTTCGCGAGAAGCTTAGATTTTTCTGGAATGTTTTTGGTAAGCTTAAAAGTTAAGTTAGGAGCGTGCGCAGATGTGAACAAATGTTTTCTCATACGGAGAATGAGAAAGTTTTATGACGCCAATTTCAATTCCAGACAATCTCATCCGATTCGATCCTTCTATCGCTAGTGAATCTATTCTGAATGTGTATGTTACATATATTTTCATGTAATTGCAATTCACCGTATTAAATATTCACGGCAGCAGACTTATACAGAATCATGGATAAATTTTTAAGCGGGCGTAAGCGAGCATTAGACGATAGATAAGCATCAATAAGTACACAGATGATCATGGTTCCGAAAATAAAATCAAGAAAATATTCTCAAGAATACTTAAATTTTGGGTTCACTAGTCTTCTTCTTCTTTCTTATCCCCTGGTCTGAATCAGACCAGGTCCATGCCATCCTTCACCTTCAAAGAATTAAGGACAGCTTCAGGGCTGTATAAAAGTTCACGTTTTGAAAAGTCAATGTAGTTCAGTAGGTGTTCGGGACTGGCTGGGTTTACTAGTATTGAAGTAAATGAAGAAGAAAAGCCCCTGTGTATCATTTGCACAAAACTATTCGCGGCAGACAGCATGAAACCTATTAAACTTAAACGACATTTGGAAATACGCTTCATAGTGAGTACATAAGCAAACCCAGAGAATTCTTCGAATTAAAATTAAAATCATATGAAAAGCAAAAATCATTGTTTAAAAAAACTTTGTGAATGAAAAAGCTGTAATTGCCTCTTACAAAGTTTCATAGCCAGATGTAAAAAGTCTCACATCATTGGTGAAGAGCTTATTTTGTCAGCCGCAATTGAGATTGTAAAAATTATGTTTGGAGATAATTTTTCAAAACACTTGCAGTCTATACCTCTTTCAAATGATACTGTTGCCCTTCAAATTGCTGATATAGCTGAAGATGTAGAGTGTAATTTTTTGTCGAAGTTGTGTGAAAAACTGTTTTCAATACAACTTGATGAGGCAACAAATAGTAATAAAGATGCTCATTTCATTGCCTATGTTAGATTTTCTGATGATTTGTCAGTAGTAAAAGAATTACTTTGCAAACCAATCGAACCAATAGAACTCAAAGCAACAGCACTCGTATTATTTGCTATCTTAAATGATTTTATGAACGAGGCACACATTAAATGGAAGAATTGCGTCAGAATATTCAACGATGGTGCTATTTCTATGTCCGGAAGATTCCAAAGTATTCAAGAACTTGTGAAACAAAAATCGCCACAGTGCGTCTGGACACATTGCATGATCCACAGAGAAGCTTTGGCTTCCAAAGAAATGAGTCATGGTTTGAATATTATGTTAACTACAGTTGTAACCATTGTAAACAACTTAACAATGTTTGAAAATTTAAATGATTGTATTAAAATTTACAAGGCTGAAGAACAACATGTAAAAGTTGTTTTTGAAACCATTGAAAATCATTTAGCACTGCTAGCAAAGAATTTTAAAAAGTACTTTCTTTCTGACGACAAGCTGATATCAAGTTGTAAGTGGGTGAGGGATCCATTCCAAAATACTCCCGAAGGACTCTCAATTGAAGAGGAAGAAACATTCATAGACTTCACGGCAAGCGGCGAAACCAAAATACAATTGAGTAATAAATCACACTTTGAATTTTGGGAAGGAGTGGATGATGAGTTTTCTGCACAAAAAAAAACAAGGACATTTCGCATTCTACTACCATTTTCAACATCTTACCTTTGTGAAACTGGATTTTCTGCGGTGGCTTCTTTGAAGACAAAATATAGATCTCAGCTAAATATAGAAAAAGAACTGAGAGTGTCTATTTCTAATATTAAACCCTCCTTCGAAAAACTTTGTTCTGAAAGACAGGACCAAGGAAGTCACCAATAATTATTAAATTCGTTTTTAATTTAGTAAGTTGTTTTAATTTAATAAGTTAATTATTAAATATTTCAAAATGTATTTTGTTTTGTATGTGTGTGTGTTCTTTCCTTTCAGTCACTTAATCAATTTTTTTAATAACATTTTTCAGGACATGCTCGCGCCCCTCCATTAGTGTGTTTGCACACCCCCCCCCCTCGGGGAGGCACGCCCCACAGGTTGAGAATCACTGCATTAATGATATTCTCTTGTCTCATATTCACTATTTCCTGCAGTTTTCAGTGATAAGTTTTGTCTTATGGATGGTAACGCTTTTCACCGTCGCACAATAACTATGTAGATATCGAAGGCAAATTTCGTACAGCCTGCTCTTTTATTGATCTATTGAAAATGTTTCAGGACAGGAGCGTAGTCGAAAGTGATTTTCAGGAATTTAAAATTTCAGACCAAGAACAATGAGTTAGTAATAGTTTGCTATAAAATGTATAAATAGAAAGAAAAATTTCGATCATATAATTTTTTTCCAATGGTCGGTGTATATCTGAATGTATTTTCCCCTTATACTCAAGGAACCGGCAAGAAACAGCGACCTCTTTGCCGCCGAGGTGTTGCCCCAGTGAGGGTGCGATTGTGGCCCACCCCCAGGGGTGGGCCACCATCGCACCCTCACACATGCCATAGGGATTAATGCCATTCACAATTAAAAAATTCAATTAAAAAAATTCACGAAGTTATTTTTAAAAAATTGCAATAATACAGATAACAGAAAGGTATTACAGATAACAGAATAATTACAGATAATTACTTATAACAGAAAGAAAAGGGTTCTGAATTTCATTATCGCACATATTTTCTCTCTATCCTCAGGGTTTACACATTGAAGACTATGTTAAAAGATATAGAAAAAACAGTCTTTCCTTCTTGAAGAGAGAAGACTTAAGGAACGGAATGTGTTATATTATTTAGATTATTTATACACGCATCACGGGACCTAAGCAACTTTACAGGTAATCCAAATAATCTTTAAGTTAGACACATTCAGATAGAGTTTCATTCCGTTTTGTGCAAGCATTTTCAATTCAACTCGGGGCAAAAAATTTCTATCATATTTATATTTTATCCATATAGAGATTCAGAGCTTTTTATTTTTAAAATTATATTTTATAAAATATAAAATTTTTATCAAAATAAAAATTGTTCATAAATTTTAATTGGACGGTGTTTTTAATAAAGTCCTAAGTACCTCCTACATGATGCTGATTGCAGAATTGCTACAAGTTGGCAATATTCTCAAATAACTAAGAATATCTTTTTCCTAAAGATGACTTTGCAGAAAAAAAAAGGACTGAAATAATTTTCATAGAACTAATTTTTGTTGTATTATAATATACATGTTATATCGCACTCTTCAAAAAAAGTAATCCTTACACATAAATATCTACTACTGGTTACTAAAATGTTTTCTCTTTTTTATGCATATTATTAAGGGGAAAAAATTAATCTTTTTTATTTTATTACTTATTCTATCTTTTGTATTTAAGAGCACATTAAACATTCTTATTTATATCACTCTTTATATGTTTCTAATCAACATTTATTCTTAACAGTTAGTATTGAATTTTTCGAAGAGAAAGCAAGTAGTATTTGTTTGTGCCACTTCTTGAATGAATGTTATAGCCAATTGCTTAAGACTTAAGAAATATAATAACTTTTAAACACATAATTTTATTCTCAAGTTAAGGTTTATTTACGATAGTGACTGTACCTACTTTATAAATGAAATTCTCTGCGCATTTATATTTGAGACAAAGAACTTGTAAACCTGCGAGATAACTTTGTAATTGAAACATTGAAAAGGTGTATGTAACAATTTTTTTTTAAAATTTAATTCGAGTGAATTTCTGAATCATTCTATTTTGTATGGAATCAAAATATCGTCCCCGCACTTATTTCCTTAAGGTACCCGAACACGTTCAGAGCACTTTTTTAAATACACTGCATATATACATTGTAACGATTTTTTCGTATTTCACTTTAGAAAACTTTAATATTGAACTACTAAAATTTAATATATTCCAATATTATTCTTTAGAAATGTTAAATTTGTATACAATTTTAAGCATTTTTTTTAAATTTAAAAATGCTACATCAAAAACTATTAAACATATTTGAAAAAAATTAATGCCAAATAATCTATATGTTGTTATCTAGAGCATGTACAAAACTTTTAAGTTTTTCTTAAAAAATAAATAAATTACGGCCAGTTGAATATTTATGCTGAAATTTTATCCGAAATTTCTATGCTATTATTCGAATAACAGGTCATAATTTGGGAAATATTTTAGATTAAAATTCTTTTATTACATTCCCTAGAAAACAATATACAGATTACGCTCATGAAATTCCATAGTGATATTATTAAAATATTTTGAGTTATCGTTTTTGAAGCGTGCAAATTATAGGTAAAAAAAAAAGCCACTTCTGAGAAAATCGCATTTAAAGATTAAAGTGTTGTGTCTTTATAAGAAATTCTCATATTTGCTGATTAATTATTTTTATTTGATTTTCTGATTGATTTCCGGAACAGTAATTATCTTATGTATCATTTAAAAGCTTACTAAATTTATATTTCAAAATTAAACACTGTTTAAACTAATTTTTAACATCATTCTGGCCCTTTAAACGCCCACTTCTGGTTCTTTAAATATATGTCCATTTTTGGTTTCCTAATCTTTACGAAATCCTTTATATCTCGGAATCTAACTTACATAGAAACAAAAACAAACCTGTTTTAGATAGCTATTTAAACTCCTTATTTAACGAAAGAATAAAATAATAAATTTATCATTTTTGTCGAAATTGACGTTTTCAACATGTACGGGTACTTTAATTAAACATGGGTTTTACAGTCCCAAAGTACCCAAGTGATCTATTTTTCTATTTTGTTTTCTTCACCATTTATCTTCTTTTCTTTTCATGTTTCATATCTCGTAGTTATCTTTTCAGGGATTGAAAGTTTTCTCTTTAGAATCCGTTTGGTTTTTATTAGCTTTCTTATAGGGATAAATCATTCACATGTTTACCATTCATGTTAACTCATGTCCCTGAAAAGGAAAATTGGTAACTACGGCCCCAGTGATAACACCATATAGAAAAAGAAACCTCATGTTACGAGCACTAATACCCAAGTAGGAAAATACCTTGGCCCAATATTGGAAGTCTCTTTTCCAAGATAACAACAATGTGATGGGCACCAAGTTTTCTCCAATATTAGACATGCTAAGATAAGCTCGTATTGGTCGTGTTGGAAGATTCCCCACTGTAGGAAATTCCAAGATAAGCTAATATTGGACCATTTATGGGTATCAAGTTCTCCCCAATATGAAATGATATGCCATTATTGGTCCTATAGTAAGAGCAAAGTTACTGCTACCCTTGAGCATAGAACAACTTTTTGCCAAAATGAAGTATAGCAAGTGAATCCAATATGGCAACCTATTTTTCTAAGCTGTTTAATTGTTTTATTAAGAATTTATTTACTTACTAATTGAGATTAAATTTTATTCTTAATTCCAATACATTTTCAAATTTTTATTTCTGAAGTTTATCCATTTAATTTATTGTTTAATAGCAATCCGTTTAATTGTATATCAAGGATGATATAAAAAATCGCCATGTTTGTGAGCTTGATTTTTTATATTGGTATTAAAAAAATTTTCTTACCATAAAAATTTGTAATCAATTTCAATTAAAATTAATACACAAAATCAGATATTTCTACAAATATAAAATATTTTATTTTTCATAAGCAATTTTTCTGCACATTATCAACAATGAAACTACTCCAAAATCCAATATTATTTTTATACATAAATTAACAATAACTTGACCAAATATTTATCTTCATTTATTTATTCGCATTTAAATTTCTATTATAAATGCATTTACTGATTATTATTCAAAAAGAAGTATTGTTACTATTTACTTGGCTATATGGTACTTTAATGATGTCCCTGGAATTTAGTTTCTTCTATTCTTTATAATGCAATTGTGTATATAATATTTTTTACTGTGTTTTAAACTATTTTATTACTAATAGTTTCTATTTCATTTATATTGATTTACTTTTTCAGTAAAGTTATGTTTTTCATTTAATTGAGATTTTGATTACGAATATTTTCTGCAAAATGGTTGTTAGTCAATTATTGTTGGCGCCAGAGCTTTGAAAGTTGGCTAATTTTTCCGTACGCCAAAAACCCCAAAGGCCTTGGAATAAACACTTCACTTTTGTTGTCGTTCGAACAGCACTAGTGCTCCTTTGTTAGCTTATAAGAAAGCGAGTTTTACCCCAATTGTTAGTTGCTAAATAAAACTTTATTTGAATCGCATGGAATTATTCTAAACACATTACACCACATTTTCTGGACCGTGTGGAGCCGGAGAACCAAACAGGAATTATGTCATCCATTAAGTTATTAAATCGAAAACGCTGTAATATTCAAACCAAATTATCTAAACTTTCGTCGGAAACATTAAAAGATTTGAAAGAAACTGAACTTCGAGCAGTTTTAGATTCATTGGAAGATATTAAAACCAAATTTGAAATAATAAAACAGGAATACTTCGAAATAGAAAATGATGAGGTATTTAAAGAAGCTGAAAAAATTCTGGGCATAATTGACGATGAGATTCAAGAATTTCAGGTCAGTGCTAAACTTTTTCTTTACAAATCGATTGAACTTAAAAACAAAAGTTATTGTGTTGAAAAAAATATTCGATTACCTGAAATTCCTTTACCACAATTTGATGACCAATTAAATAATTGGAGTTACTTCAAGGATCAGTTTCAAAATTTAATAGAAAATAATCCAACATTATCAGACTCTCAGAAATTTTAATATTTGAATGCTTCCTTTAAAGGTGTTGCAAAACATGTGCAGTCGCCATATGATAACTATCAATCTTTATTTAAAGCGCTCACGCTTCGTTATGAGAATACTAAACTAATTGTTGAAAGTCGTGTTCAAAATATGATTAATTGTAAATCATTAACGAAAGAAAACCCTTTTGAGCTTCGTATACTTATTAATAATTTGCAGAAAAAAATCCGTTCTTTGAAAGCACTAGAATTTGAACGCAATAATTTGTTAACATTTTGTTAATAAATTTAATTTGTGCTAAATTAGATAAAGAAACTCATAGACAATTTCAACTAACTGTTGATACCCATGAAGTGCCAACTTGGGATGCTTTCATTAATTTCTTAAAAACACGATATTGTACCGAGCTTCGGGGTTCGTGTGGATTGAGAGTTGAAGAAAGCAACCACTCAATGAACAAAAGACTTTTATTCGTAAAAAAAAGTCCACTAGATATACCAGTTGCAACAATCACTATTATACAGCTCCAATTCATCAGATACAATAAGTAACAGCTTCTAATCACAGGTCTCAAATACTTCAGGCAGAGAACAGTTTCTCTAAACTAGCAGTCACGACTAATCGTCTTCACTCACTGACTGTCTTCACAAAACTCCTAACTATGTCGGGCTGCGGTATTTATACCTGACTTAGTGGGGAAATCTAATAATTTCATCAAGGTTCTGGAAGCTTCTAGGCTATCTCGCTAAATATTGATCCTAGAGCTTAGGTGATAGATGTTTCCAAAAATATCTATTTCTCGCCAAGTCGCCAAGTTTTTTCGCCAAAATATCGCCAAGTCACCAAATCATTAGAAAAACCGCTTTTAACGTATAACACGTCTAAATACCGCAATTTTTTGCCCAAAATGTGAGTATTTCCGATCTGTCTGAGATATTTTAAGACATACAATAATTATTTATAAATTTGTAACATTGCTTCCCTCTGAAGGACTGCACGTCCCGGGCAGTACAATCCCCTGATAGAAGGCCAGATTTAATCTAAAGGAATTTACATTTTAAGAGGATACAGAACACATTATATACACAAACAATTAAAAATACAAAAGACAAAAAAAAACAAAAAAAAATAGAAAATATTAAAATTACTATTTACAAAGAGACTATGGCATATTAATTTTTATTTTACATTACGATAAGGAGCTAATCTATCATAATGTACTACCTTTGGTTTTCAAGAAGATGATTTCCTTATAAGAACCACGACGTCATTCAGTCCTTCTAGGACTGAGTAGGGACCTTCCCAGTTGGCTTGCAACTTTGGAGAAAGTCCTTTACGTCGAATCGGGTTCCACAACCAAACTTTATCACCTTCCTGAAAGTCATGTCCTGTCGCTCTTGTGTCATACCTTGTCTTCATTCTTTCGGTCGTCAGGTTGATTCGGTCTCGAGCAAAGTTATGGACATCTTCAAGATGTGCCTGAAGGTCTCGAAGGTATTCCTCTGGCGATGAAGATGTATCCAATGGACGACCAAACTGAAGAACACAAGGGAGACGAAGTTCGCGACCAAAGAGCATTTGTGATGGAGTATATCCGGTAGTCTCATGGACAGCACTGCGATATGCAAGCAGAAACAGCGGTAGCTTCAAATCCCGATCTTGCTGATTTCTGGAAACCATAAGTGAGAGATTATTTAAGATGGTTCAGTTAAACCTCTCTACCATGCCGTCCGATTCCGGGTGTAATGGCGTGGTCTGCGTCTTGTCTATTCCGAGAATTTGACACATTCCTTTAAACACAGCAGAGGTGAAATTTGTCCCTTGATCTGAATGAATTTGTAAGGGTGCGCCGAATCTGGAAACCCATTGCTGCACTAGAACCTCGGCTACTGTAGTCGCTTCTTGATCAGAGATTGAAAATGCTTCAGGCCATTTAGTAAAGTAGTCCATGACAACTAGGATGTATTTGTTGCCATTTGAAGATCATGGTAAAGGACCCAAAATGTCCAAATGGTATCCGCTCAAAAGGTGCTCCTACATTATACCGCTGCAACTTTCCTCCGCTACGTTTCTTTGGTCCCTTACGTGCCGGACAGTCATCACAAGATTGGCACCATTTCTCTACATCTTGTCTAGTTTTGCTCCAATAGAAGCGTTCTCGAACTTTCTGTAGAGTCTTCATTACTCCGAAGTGGCCTCTAGTTGAGCTACTGTGCAATTCTTTCAAAACATCTGAAATTCTTGATTTTGGAAGAACAAGCTGCCATTTAAAATTACGTCCATCATCAGACTCCCATTTCCTGTATAACACGCCATTTCTAATATGGAAGGAGTCCCAAAGAGCCCAATACTGTTTAGTAGCAGGACTGTAGGTGGAGATGTCTTGCCAACTTGGTCTCATACTGGAAGATTCTTTTAATTCAAAAATTAGATTTATATCTGGATCTTCTTTTTGGGCTTCACTAAGTCCTTCATCACTCCATGGGTCTGGTTTCGATGGCGTTGAAACATTAACTTGGCGTACCGAAGGATTTACTAATTGATAGTTCTTCTCTACTCTAGAACAATATCTGCAGCTTCCATTCCACGGTCTCCTTGATAAAGCATCAGCATTTCCATGAAGGGTGGCTTTGCGATGACGTATTTCAAAGTCAAACTCCTGGATTCGTTGAATCCATCTGGCTACCTGTCCTTCTGGATTTTTAAAATTTAAAAGCCAGGTTAAGGATACGTGATCTGTCCGAAGCAAGAACTTTCTTCCATAGAGATAATGGTGGAAATGTTCTATGTCTTTAACAATTGCTAGGAATTCCTTCCTGGTTGTACAATAATTTCGCTCCGATTTCGACAAACATTTACTCCAATAAGCAATGACATATTCTTTATCATCAATTTCCTGCGACAAAACAACTCCGATATTTTCGTTGCTGGCATCTGTGTCTAAAATGAATAATTTTCCGGGCTGGGGATATGCAAGAACGGGCGAAGATGTCAACGCCTCCTTCAGTTGCTTAAAAGCTTTTTCACATTCATCTGTCCACAGAAATCTCTGTTTAACTTCTGTCAACTTATGAAGGGATCTGGCAATACTTGAAAAACCCTTAACAAATTTCCTGTAATACGTGCATAGTCCAAGAAAACTTCTTAATTAGTGGACATCTTCTGGATGATTCCAGTCCTAAACTGCAGAGATCTTTTCAGGATCTGTTCTTCAGCAGAGATAATGTGTCCCAGACAGCTTACTTCACCTTGAAACAAATTATATTTGCAAGGATTCAGCTTCAGGTTGGCCATTTTTAATTTTTCCAGCACCTTTCGGATGTTTCTTAGATGGTTTTCGAATGTGCGCCATACAATGATGATATCGTCCAAATATACCAAACAGGCTTCGTAGGAAAGTCCTCGTAATACTGTCTCCATCAGGCGTTCAAACGTTGCAGGTGCATTGCAAAGCCCAAACGGCATAACCTTGAACTGCCAAAGTTCTTGTCCTGTGGTGAATGCAGTCTTTTCCCGATCCTCAAGATGTATCTCTACTTGCCAGTAACCACTCTTGAGATCCAAAGTCGAAAACCATTGATTTCCGGATAAAGCATCAAATGTATCGTCAATCCTAGGAAGAGGGTAACTATCTTTTTTACTGATGTTGTTTAATTGACGATAGTCAACGCAGAATCGGGTAGAACCATCTTTCTTCCGAACCAAAACAATAGGTGAAGCCCAAGGACTCTCTGATGGCTCAATAATGTCATTCTGCTGCATTTCCAACAGAAGATTATCCACCTCTTCCTGCTTAGCGAATGATAGTCTTCTCGGATGTTGTTTAATAGGTGGATGATTTCCTGTATCGATTCGGTGCTGCGTTATTTTTGTTCGCCCAACATCATTTGATTTCTTGGAAAAGAGATCTCCGAATTCTAATAGTAGATTTCTTGCAGCATTCCTCTGTTTATCATCTAACTCTGCATTCTGAAGGAGTTCATTAATTAGAGTGTCAGGAGGTTCAGATAGTGTGGCTTGAGAATTTCTGTTAATACAGGTCACTGGAGTACAAGTCAATAAGAAATTCTCCTTCTTTTATTAGTTTTGCCTTATCGCTTAGATTAGCAATTCTTACCGGGATTACATTTCGTGAAAGGTCGACGAGTGTAGAAGTCACTAGTACTCCTTTAACGCTATTGTCAGAATCTGGATATTCAATCAATACATAGTTAAAATTATTATCATCTGAAAGAGCTCCGGAAACTATCGTCTCAGTTCTTGATGGTAATGTTGTTTCACTTTTTGCAATTATATGATGGACTGTTTTAATATCTGAATATTTCGTCTTAAAAATCGCTGTGTTCAGAACACGAGTGTAGTTCATTATTTTTAAAATCTAACTTGAAATGTTTTTTTTTTTTTTTTTTTTTTTGAGGAAATTTAATCCGAGAATAAATTCGTCATTTATATCAGCGACATATGCCATATTATGATACACGGCATTACCTAATGCTATGTTTAGATTGACTTTTCCATGCACTTTAATCTTATCACCAGTCACAGTTTGGAGGGTAATGCAGGGCGGCATCCAGATGAGTTTCTCACCAAGTTTGCGAGCAAGATCTGTCCTAATGATGGTTACATTGGCTTCAGTATTGATTATCATTCTGCAGGGAACTTCGTTGACATGTCCCATAACGAAAAGTCCGTTGACTTCGCCACTTACGGAAAAAATGTGAAACAATTTAAAATGGGGTTTCTGACTCTCTGGACATCTCCACCTCGCGAGATGGGCACATATTAGTTTCCCTGATGTGGTGGAAGATCATTTCCACCATCTTTTGGTTTTGGGCAGTCTCTACGGACGTGTGCACCGCAAGTCCAACACTGAATTTTCGTGTTTCTGCCACCTTTACTCAGTTCTAGGCTACGGAATTTTCGCCGCAGATCTTCAATTTGTTTTTTTACATCATAGTCTGTATCAGTAGCAGAGACGGCTCTGATTGAGTGCCGGTCTTTACGCGCGGCCTGCTGGACAGCCTCTACCTTAAGTGCGTAGAGTACAAGCAGATCCGATATCTTTGACATCGGCGAGTCTAAGTGCTTTCTGTATCTCCGGATCCCGCACACTATCGATAAAGTGATGGAGAGGCAGATCTTGACGTGTCTCAGCTGGGCAGTCTGAAAATGCTAAATGGGAAAGTCGCTGAATATCGGCAGCCAATTCTTGCAGACTTTCACCCGCTTTCTGATAGCGGGATTTTAACTGTAATCTGCTATATTCCTTATTGCACTTTTCTCCAAACCGCAGCTCAAGCGCACTCGATAGGGTTTGGAAATCATGCCTTTGCTCTTCCGGAAGCGTCTCGAGGATATCGGCCGCATCTCCTCTTAAAGAAGCCGCCAGGTGAAAAGCTTGGGCCCTGGGATCCCATCCATTAGCTTCCGCTACCATCGTAAACTGGGTCTTGTATACTTGCCAAGATGATTTTCCATCGAATGTTGAGAGTTTAATCGTGACTGGGGAAGGCATAAATTCCACATTGGGTTCCTTATGTCTGTTTGATATTTGTTTCTTCAAGCTTTTAATCTCCTTATTCATATTGTCTAATGCTTCTTCAACGTTTTCTTCGATATCCAAAACCTTAGTTTCAACTGAAGTTACCTTAGCTTCTACTGCATTCATCTTCTCCTGAATGATGTTGGAGAATTCTTCTTTAACACTTACAATGTCCTTCTTAAGTTCCTTTTTAAGCTCCTCCTGTCCAGATTTTATCCCTTTCATCATCTCGGTTTTAATCTCTTCTTGTCCAGCTTTCATCTCTTCTTGTCCAGCTTTCATCTCTTCTTGTCCAGCTTTCATCTCTTCTTGTCCAGCTTTCATCTCTTTTTGTCTAACTCTCATCTCTTCCTGTCCAACTTTCATATCAGGTATCTGCTCCGCTAATTTTTCGAGAAGACTTCATTAAATCCATATCCATTTTTCTTGTAACACGCTGCATCAACTCTTCAACCCCGCTTCTAACACTAGTTGTACCGAGTTTGGGGCTCGTGTGGATTGAGAGTTGAAGAAAGCAACCACTCAATGAACAAAAGACTTTTATTCGTAAAAAAATTCCACTAGATATACCAGCTGGAACAATCACTATTATACAGCTCCAATTCATCAGATACAATAAGTAACAGCTTCTAATCACAGGTCTCAAATATCTCAGGCAGAGAACAGCTTCCCTAAACTAGTCGTCACGACTAATCGTCTTCACTCACTGACTGTCTTAATAAAACTCACTGTCTTCACAAAACTCCTAACTATGTCGGGCTGCGGTATTTATACCTGACATGGCGGGGAAATCTAATTTCATAAAGGTTCTGGAAGCTTCTAAGCTATCTGGCTAAATATTGGTCCTAGAGCTTAGGTGATAGATGTTTCCAGAAGTATCTATTTCTCGCCAAGTCGCCAAGTTTTCTCGCCAAAATATCGCCAAGTCACCAAATCATTAGAAAACCCGCTTTTAGCGTATAACACGTCTAAATACCGCAATTTTTTGCCCAAAATGTGAGTATTTCCGATCTCTCTGAGATATTTTAAGACATATACAATAATTATTTATAAATTTGTAACAATATCAAATATTAGAGAAATTAAAAGCTGCTTGTTTTGATTCAAAACCCAAGTTCTCAAACCCTGTTAACAACGATGGAAAAAACTCATTTCCATTTTACAAACCTAAAACATTTTTGATTAAATCTGCCTCACAATATTGCATTCTTTGTGATTCGAATTATTCATTGCATAAATGCCAATTATTTCTAAATATGAAAGTACTTGAACGATTTGATTTTTTAAAACTAAAAATTTGTGTTTAAATTGTCTGAATTCATCCCACAAATTAAATGAATGCTCGTCTAAATCTAGATGGGTTGAATGTCACCAAAAACATCACTCTCTTTTTCATAGATCTGAAATGCAGCCTTTCTCAAAACAGCATCGCCCAACCCCGAACATAAATAATTCGGAAAGCTTCGATACTGATTTCCCCATTTCGTCTCCTCACCAGGCGCCACTCAAAAGTGAAGACTCTTCATCTGGCATATTGAAGCAGCAGGGAATGATTCAGAATTTTATTTCACAAACAAAAAAGGGCTCATGTTCTTCTTAGTACTGCTTTTATTTATGTGAGAGTTTATCACGGAGAATTTAAGAAGTGTAGAGCTATATTGGACAGCGCCTCTCAAGCTTCGTTTATAGCTAATGATTGCGCAACATATTTGGGATTAAAACGAAACAAGATTAATGTTCCAGTTGGAGAATTAAATGAGTCGTTAGTATCAGTGGGACAATTAGTAAATACAGTTATCTCTAGTAAAGATAATGAATTCGTAACAGATATCGAATTCTTAGTAGTTCCAAAAATTACTAATTTGACACCTTCCGCAAAAATTAGATATTCGCAACATGCATTTGCTTTCGGGTATCGCACTTGCGGACTCTCGTTTTTTTCAACCATCGAAAGTAGATATTTTGCTTGGAGCCAAAACTTTCTTTGAAATTTTGAAACCTAGTCAAATTAGAATAAATGAAGATAGTTTGCTCAAATATACATATTTCGGATATTTAATTACTGGTAGTGTGCCATGTAATTCTATAAACAAAACTTTTTGTCACTTACTCGTCAAAGAGAGTGACCTAGACAAAGCACTAAGGTCGTTCTGGAAGGTTGAAGCTTTGGAAGAAAAGTCTCCTATGAGTGATGAATTGAAATACTGCATGGAACATTTTAATGCCACGCATTCTAGAGACATTAACGGTGTTTATATAGTTGAAATGCCTTTAGTAAATAACAAAGTCGAACTTGGTTTATCCAGAGATTTGGCCGTTAGAAGGCTCAATAATACTATAATTCGACTTGACAAAAATCCAATTATTAAGAAACTTTATCGTGATTTTCTCAAAAAATATGAGGAGCTTGGACATATGGAAGAATTTGACGAAAGTGTTCTTCCACATCCTCATTATTATATTCCTCACCAAGCTGTACTAAGACCAGACAAAAGTACGAGCAAAATTAGAGCTGTATTTAATGCTTTTGGAAAAACTTCTAATGGTATTTCATTGAATGATATATTATTAAAGAGTGTAACTGTTCAAGATGAACTTTGGTCAATTCTCAAACGATTCCGCAAACATTTGATTGCTTTCACAGTCAATGTGCAAAAGATGTACCGTCAAATTAAGGTCCACCATTTATAACAAGATTTACTTCGAATTGTTTTGAAACATAGTGACGATGCTCCATTGAAAACTTATCGTTTGACTACTGTTAAGTATGGAACAACCTGTGCTCCGTTTATAGCTACCCGAACTCTTCTTCAATTGGCTGAAAATGAAAAGGAAAGATTTCCATTAGCATCATCGGTAGTTAAAAAGGATTTTTATGTCGATGACGTGCTCAGTGGTGCACCAAATTTAGAAACAGCTTTCAAAATTCAGCATCAACTAATAGGCATGTTGCACACAGGTGGAATGCATTTGTGTAAATAGAGCTCTAACAATTCTGAACTTCTTTCAGAAGTTCCAACAGATGATCAAGAATATGTCTTTGGAAAAGATGAAAGTGCTTCTGTGAAAACGTTAGGGATGTCTTGGAATCCTAATCAGGATAACTTTCACTTTACATCGAACAGTACTGATTACCCGACCATCTTAACAAAAAGGAAAATACTATCATTCATTGCCAAATTATATGACGCTTTGGGTTTGATCGGACCTCTTATTGTGAAAGCCAAAATTCTAATTCAAAAATTGTGGTTACTAGGTTTATCTTGGGATACAAAAGTTCCCGTGAAAGAAAGATTAGAATTTCAAAATTTTATTCGTAATATACAAAACATCGACTTGTCGCGAATTCCCTGCTGTGTCATCCCTAAGGAAACTACACTTGTGAAAATTCATGGTTTTTCAGATTCTTCAGAACAAGCTTATGGAGCTTGTATTTTTGTCCGCTGTAAAGATTGTTTCAATATAATCAGTGTGCATTTGTTATGCAGTAAATCCAGAATAGCATCAGTTAAACGAGTAACACTTCCACGTTTAGAGCTTTTGGGAGCCGTGCTTCTATCAAAACTTGTAAACAAGGCTCTTGAGGCAATACAACTTGATGTTGATGCAGTCCATCTTTATACAGATTCAACTATTGTTCTTTCATTGATAAGAACACCACCACATCATTTAAAATGCTTTGTAGCCAACAGAGTTGTAGAAATAACGGACTTAACAAGCAAATTTGAATGGCATCATGTTCAATCAAAAGACAACCCAGCTGATCTATTGTCAAGAGGACTTTCCATGGACGAACTTATCGAGTGCAAACTTTGGACGGTAGATCCTGAGTTTTTGTATTGTGATTTCAGCTTGACAGCAAACTCTGATTGTGCGTCTACTGATCCTGCATATGCAAAAGAACTTAAACCATTAATGAACACCTATGTTTAATCTATCGCCCTCAATAACATTTTTGAAAATTTCTATAAACTGTCTAATAATTATATGAAACTAATTAGAATTCTAAGTTTTATTTTCAGATTCATTCGAAAACTGCAAATAAAGATAACATTTGGTCAATTTATTAGCTGTGCTGAACTTAATCAGGCTCGTAACGTTTTAGTTAGAGATGCTCAAGCCAAGGAATTTGGTGCGGAAGTAATGGCTTTAAAAAAGGTAAGAACATACCGAATCAAAGTAAGTTAAAATTCCTCAATCCTTTTCTGGATGAAAATCAAATTTTACGTGTCGGAGATGGATTAGTTAATTCTAAACTAAGCGAAAATGCTAAACATCCTATAATTTTACCTAAGAGTCATAAACTTACTACTTTGATATTGGACTATTTTCATAAAACATTTTTGCATATTGGCCCTAAATCCTTACTTTACCTTGTTGGGCAGCAATTTTGGCCGATTAGCGGTAGAAGTCAATGCAGACAAATAGTATAGTACACAAATGTGTTACTTGTTTCAAGAACCAGCCGATTTTAGCTAATCAAATTATGGGCAACTTCAAGGAATGAGTAGCAGAAGCATTTCCATTTTATCACTCTGGAGTAGATTATTGTGGTCCTTTTTTCATTAAATTTAAAAACCAACGTAAGGGTATCCTAAACAAAGTTTATGTTGCTACTTTTGTGTGCCCTGCTACTAAAGCGATACACTTAGAGGTAGTAACAGATTTATTATCAGATACTTTCATAGCTACTTTAAAACGTTTTTTTTTTTCTTTTTCGCGTCGTGGTAAGTGTGCTAAAATCTTTTCTGATAATACCACAAATTTTGTAAGGGCATCCAAAGAATTAAAAAAATTACACAATTTTCTAATGCAACCAAGTGAGGAAGTCGCAAATTTTCTCTTTACAGAAGGAGTCGAATGGAAATTTATTCCTCCCAACTCCCCCAATTTCGGCAGAATTTGGCAAGCAGGAGTTAAGTCGTTTAAATTTCATTTAAAACACATCATTGGCAACTTGACATTGACTCTGGAAGAATTTCTTACAGTAACTGTTCAAATAGAAGGAATGTTAAATTCCAGACCTCTCGTTCCCCTTTCATCAGAAGCTGATAATTTTGATGTTCTTACACCTGTACATTTCTTAATAGGGCGAGCGATATGCGGCATTGTTGAACCAGATTTTTCTGCTATAGAAAATAATAAACTTGATAAATATAGAAGAATCACTAAAAGTGTGCAAAGTGTATGGAAATCATGGAAAACAGATTATTTGAACAATTTGTAAGCACGCACCAAATGGCAATTTGATAAAATGAATGCAGAACCAAACACTATTGTGTTATTAAAGGAAGACAATCTTCCAATAGCACATTGGATAATTGCAAAAATTGTACAAACATATCCAGGTGCTGATAATAAAATCCGTGTTGCAAAACTGAAATTATCAAATGGAAACTTTGTCAAAAGATCTGTATCAAAAATTGCTATTTTACCTATTGTTTAACCTATTATTATTTTGCTATTTTACCTATTGTTTAAACATTATTTTGTTTTATTTTGTATTAGATTATGTATCTGTGTTGTGTAATTAAGTATAGTTCTCTAAGTTCTCATTTGTAAATTGTTTTGAAATGATATTTGAAGGCCCGGATGGATGTTAGCGCCAGCGCTTTGAAAGTTGGCTAATTTTTTGTACGCCAAATGCGCCCAAAACCCCAAAGGCCTTGGAATAAACATTTCACTTTTGTTGTCGTTCGAACAGCACTCGTGCTCCTTTGTTAGCTTGTAAGAAAGCGGGTTTTACCCCAATTGTTAGTTGCTAAATAAAACTTTATTTGAATCACATGGAATTATTCTAAACACATTACACTACAATTATTAACTGTATGTTTTTGTAGAATAGATAATTTTTTAGTATATAACAATTGTTGCCCATATATTAAAAACAACTTTAAATTTGCAAATTAAGATTCATTATGCAGGGGATTTTATATTTAAATCAAATATAAGTATCTAGGAATGTGTTTGCATTTAGCTTTAATAACAATTATAACTTCCCCCGGCTTATCAATATAATTATGAATTAAAAATCACGCTAAATAAATAATCAAACTAAAATGTTGAAAAGTTTTATTACTCATTTGTACCGTTAGTAAGTCATTGATATTTTCATCCTGTTTTTATATTATTAACCCTGTGTATTTTATATTTTATTACTTACAACGAATTATTATGTACAATGAAATAAAATTCTCCATATTTATATTAAGTATAAAACTAACCCCGAATTCATTGATATTATACACACACTAATTTATTCGCATGTTGATTTCCATAAATTTATTCAAAGAGTAGGTTTGTTGCTCTATGATTAATTGAATTCCACTGCACTTTGGAATGGGTGAAATGTGAAAAGCTGTAAACATAAATTAATATTTGAAGTATGGATTGTCATTATTTTTATTTTGAGAAAAATATGTGGTAAATGTCCAAAATCAAAGACTTTTGGTGCCAAATTAAAAGCAAATGCAAAAAACTTTGGTAACCAGAACCTATATACAAATAATTCTAACTGGCAATAATCATGGCATTTTTATTACAGGGGACCATGGAAATAAAGTAGCAGCGTTAACGTTCATAGTGAACCTATAGGATTTATTAATCATTGGTATATTATTTACAGATATATATATTCTCTATTTCCATTGAATATATTTAGTAATGTTGTAATAAAGTAATTCAATATAATGTAGTTATTTGAAAAAGTAAATTCATTGAATAATTGTAATTTCGCAATCAAATGAGATATTTATCACTGGTAAACGAGATTAAAAAGCATTTCGTTAAACAAAATAATCTAAACTAAATATAAAAAAAAACTTATCAAGGTAATTGGGTCGCTGTGAAAAAAGTGCTCATAAAATTATAAATGTTAATTACAATTTTCATCTTATTATTATTTTGCTATATCTTATTTTTACACACTGGGGTTTTCGTGTTAGACTGACCACCTAATCAGGACATTTGCTCCACATCCCAAGGTTCTCGGTCATGGAAACTATAGACCTTGGCCCCACAGGGCTGTTATGCATCTAAGTTCAGTTTTTTTATATTTTTATTGCACATAAATCTTCTAAGTAATTCAGTTTTATCAGTGTATACAGTATGGTGTTCTTGGAAATATAACTCTCACTCATTCTTAGAAAACAAATATATAAATTTTTATTTTATATTAATATAATATATATATTTTTCATAGAATTTAATTTTTATTAAATAAGTTGCCCAAAAGTTACATATTTTATGACAATTCTTCAGTTTAAATTATTTACATGGTAATTTGTCAGGCAAAAATGCCTGCTTAGTTACTTGTACAAACCTTCAAAATATTATCACTAATTTATCTCGTGTAATTTTTTATCTAAAATATAATACAATGAATCATCATCGGAAAAAATAATTGCAATTTGTGATAATTTGGTGAGGTAAGAAAGCAATCTTTCAGCAGGAATTAATTTGACGTTCAACTCAAATGCAATCTTTTATAATTGTAGTTAGAGTGTAGAGGTTTTAGAACACATGTAAGAACCCAAGTATTTTGGCCATTAGTTAACTTCTAAGCAACAATTCAAAGTCACTTATATAAATTATTACACTATCCATATTTAGTAAATTCTATAAACTAAAGTGTGCGGCACTTATAAAAATTATATAATTTAACATAACATATAATATATTTATTGTTTTAGAATTTCAATACGAATCGATTAAATGTCTTTATGCATCTTCAGTTTTTACTAATAATTTTACATCTTCATATTTGTTTACTAATAACTTTTACTTTTAATTTTTATTTCCTCGTAAAATTAAATAATTTAATCAAATTTTTGATGTTGAATAAATTTATGTAAGCTTTTGATTTTTAAATGTTAGTATTTCATATATCAAAGTCTTCATTTAAAGTGGTAATTTTATTGAATTGAAACCAAAAATCTGAATATGGTTTAAAATAAAATTTAGAATCATAATTATGTGCCAAAACCAAATTACTTCTTAACTTTGTATTATGAAAATAAAATTAAATAAAACAATCCAAAAATTATTATGAAAAACGTTACAGAAATTTTGCAAATCATAAAATGTTATATTGCAAAGTCCAACTTTCATCTAAATATCCAGATTCCTTCTTTACCTCATTATAATTGGTATATCCTTCATGATTTAATTTGTTAAATTTAGCTTAGATTTATCACAAAGGAAACTCACTGATGCTTTATTCTTAATATGATAAATTTAATTATATTTTAAGTATGCAGATTGCTTAGTTCTTTTAAGAGAAATTTGCATATGGACACAAGTTCTTAGTGGTAGGATAGAAGTTTTATTGAAATAAAATGTGAAAACTAATGCACAAATTTGACCTATATAGGGTTGTAAAATAAGGTCTAAAGATAACACACAATTATTAAGAACATACTAAAATCATGATTACCAGCAAGTATGTACTTATAAAAATTAAGAATGCTTGAAATTAATAAAATTGAATAATTTTTTAATGTAAATATTGATACCAAATCTATAATTGCTAATAAATTTTTCAATTCTTTACAAAGTAAAATGTAAAGAATTATTGAATGTGTGTCTTATTAATAGGAAAAGTGGAATTCAAATGATAATACTTTCTCTGGAAATCTTGTTATTTATTTATTTTTTTTTTAACATTCATTTGATGCTGATTTTATTTTTCTTCCACATAGAATTTCGTTTTAATATTCGCTACCTATTTTGTGTAGGTACTTCTAATAGAAAATTAAAATTACTTGAAAAATCTGTATTTGAGAAAAAAATAATTAGAATAAAGTTATTATAAATTAGTCCTCATAAATTATAAGTCCATATAAATTATTAAGTATCAGTAAAATGTTGAATAATTTTCTACTAAATAGGTCAAATTGTTATTACCATTACTAAAATAGTTTAATTATTAAATCAGTATTGTTTAATTATTCAATTCTAAGCAATTTGAAATATTTTATTGCAAGATTAGGGATTAAAATATTAAATTGTGAAACTCAGTTGTAGTTTTCTTATTCAAGGTAATGATTCAAATTAAGCTTTCTAACATTTAGAAAATAGTTATATTAAAATTATAATTTCTTTGCACTCAAGTATAAATAATTTTTTTTATAAATAAAATAAATATCACACCCATGACGCTTCTATCTGATTAAGTTTTATGGGTCCTCAACATTTTTTACTGAGAATAACAGGGTATAATTTATATATTTAAAACATGAAACTATTTTTAAAAATAAAGAGAGTGCCTTATGGGGAAAGCCGTAAATCTCTTGTCTAAAAAGTACCAGGTTCAATATATTAAAAAAAAAAAAAAAAAAAAAAAAAAAAAAAACATCGTGCTGAAAATGTTTATGCACGTTAAAAGTTCAATAGGGTCTAACGGTCTTTCGTTGGCTTAGCAATGTGAGAAGAGATGTTCATGCGTCAACATCGTTATTTTATCGTGGTTCAAAATTACGAGACATCTGCGTTTGTTGGTTTCGGTTGTTAGAGATAGATAATTACAAGTGAATTATTTCAATAACCTAACGGTGAGTTAACTTCTAGAAATAGTAAATAATACTTAAAAAGTTCTTATTATTGGTATTATTATAACTAAAATTTGATGTATAATATTTGGATTTAATAAAATAAAATTTATTCTTGCATATGTAAAAGGAACTACCTTAAAATTATAACTTTAATGCAAAAGTATTGAAACTGCATCATTCTAGATAACTATGACACTAACGCAATATATTCTTGATTTTACAAAACTTTCTTTGGATCGCAGAATAAATGGGGAGTTCATGGCAATTTGGATGACAAAATCCATCTTGTATCAAAGAGATAGCGTATTCTATATTTAACATAGCGAAAGACCGTAGTTCTGAAAGAGCCAATGGTCAAATTCAGCAGAACACAATGATGTTCAATCATTGTCAATAAGAAGTGTGCCAACTCAGGACATCATAATATCAATTGATCACTATTGAAAATAAGATGATAGTTGGCTGTTAACAATAATTTTGATTAACAAAAATAGGCTACCGGATATTGGTTTCTTTTAAGCAAAATGAAAAAAAGAATGGCAACAATGATGTTCTTGAAGAAAAACAAACTTTGAAGGAGAGGTGTGGTTTTTAATTTTCAGAATGTTGAATCTATTTTTACTATTTTTGCTGTCTTTAGTTTCATATTGTAAGTTTATGTACTATAACAATTTGAATATCATGTAATTGCACATTCTTTCAGTTGATATATTGTAATTGAACTACCTGAATAAGTGCAAGTTCGTTTGTTATTTAGTATTTTTGATTTTTAAAATATATTCTGGATAATATTTTCGATCTAACAACATTTCATAACATTAATCAAATTTTTATTATTTTGCGAGTCTAAATTTTTTTTTTTTTTTTACAATGTACAGGCTATTTTATATTTTAGACACTCTATTAAAAAAATACACTTAATTTTTTTTCGTGAACATAATGAGTTTGTTTTGAAACGGTGAATTTTGACGACTAGAATATTTTTATTTTTAAATATGATAAATTACTAGATTATTATTCTTTATATGTTTTATTAGAATTTAATCCATTCATTGGACCATGAACTTCTGAACTCAAGGCAACACTTACCATTTGGTTACCAGCTCAGCATTTGACGTTCTTGATTCATTCATACCTTCGTTAATAAAACTATAAATCTCTAGAGATCAACTTCAATATTTGACGCTTTTTTGTATTTAAAAAAATGTGCCTTAATTTATCAGTATTTCATTTAAACAATTTAAAAATGAGAGTAAAAAAATAGCTTGCATCTTTATCTAGAGGTATTTTTTGTAAACAAAGATATTGCAAATGATAAAGCACTTAAAAATAAGCCATTTGTTCTGCATTCAGAATACAAGCCATTTCTGTTAGTTTGAAATTTCGTAAAAATAAATTCCTTATTCCTTTAACTAAACCTTAGTACAATTTGCATTAACTATAATTTTTTTATTGGAACTTTTTCTTGGCTTATTAAAAGCCAAGGAAGTTCCAAGAAAAAATACTTTTTCTTTATATCTTATTTTTTTCTCCTTTTTCAAGTTTCTCACTTGATATCTTTTTTTTTTTTTTTTTTTTTTATATATATTATGGATTTTAACTTTATTTATTCTGCCTAATTTACCTTTAACTTTATTATTGTTGAAATTTTGATTGTCTTGTATGTACTGTTGGAAAAGGCTCTAAAACCACCTTATCTAACTTTTCTGTCATTTTTAGTAACTTGCTTTTATTAATGCTAGTTAAAAAGTGCATTTTATTTACCTGTTTTTCTTAGTCTTAAGTGCAGTAAAAAGTAAACTTCAGCTTATTTATAATGATGAATAATTATTTTATTTCAAGATTTTACAGAAGTTATAAATTAAAAGTATTTTTGTTGTACATGTACTGAAATTAAAACACTCTAATGTAAATATACTATTCTAAATATTATGACTAGTCAATTTTCTAAATTTCAAAATTAGAAAACACTTATTACTAAACCCACAACTTTCAATTTTGAAAACTAAATTATGCCATTACAACAACATTAGTGTTAAATAATACATCATTCAAGCTAGTAATCAATACATTTTGTATTTTTAACCGAAGAGTAAATTTCAAATCTTGTAAATTTATACTAAATTAACTATTTAAAAATAAAGTTAGAAATATTCTGAATCAAATAGTTTGAATTTAAAATATAATTTATTGCAGTTTTTTACTATATTGAATATAATTTTCTAAGCAACTGAATTTTCTTTGTTCAAAATCTTGTTAAAATATATCTAAGAGTTCAACAAAAAAGTAATTTAACATTCTCCTAGTTTTATATTTAATAATAAATTAAAACTCTTCTCAATTAGTTATCTTGCCAATGAATTATTTTATAGTTAAAAAAATCTTATTAGAACCTTAAAATAAGATTCTAATTTCACCTTAAAATAGAACCTTAAAATAATAATCTAATTTCCCTAATTATAATAAGACAGTTTTGGAAATCAAAAATAAGGAGTAATCATACTCATTTTTGTATTTCTTTATAATATTTTTTTCAAACTAAAACTCTTCAAAAATGTTAATGGTAAAAAAAAAAGAAAGTTTGAAGTCTTATTCTAAGAATTAAAAATAACTTTTTCTCCTTTCTTAGTTGTATCGTACTTCATTTCTAGAAAGAGAAATCTATATGCAAAATATTGTTATGGTGTTTTGGGAAGAAACTCTTTCATTGAAGGATAGTTTTTTTTTTTTTTTTTTTTTTTTTATGGAACACAAGTATTTTAGTCTACAACTCTTTATAATGAGAAAAATAACTTAAAATGAATTTTCTTCCAAATGTGTAATGAGGAATTGGCATTAGCAAATCTGAAGATTAAGCATAGAACTTGTTTTCATTCTGGGGTGATGTAAAATAATTCAACATCAAGTTTTTTAGGTCTCAATACTATTAATTTTATAACTGTGTTTCTTGATATTAAAAAATGTATAAATTTTTTAATATACTTGATGCATTTAAATTACTTCTACTTTATGGAAATTAATATCAGAGTTTATAAATTATAAGCTATCATATTTTAATCCAGCACACAATAAACATTAGTCTAAAACATCTTAATTTTTTCATATCTTCTGTCAAATTGCTTTCTTATAAGAAATTGCAAAAAGATCAATTAATTATTTTTTATTTTTTTGGCTTTAATTCTCCTTAACTGATTAAATATCACATGTATTAGATTAGATTTAAAATTAGGTAGTTCCAAAAGAACCTAGCCCTGCGACCAGAGGTCTATTTTAGTATACCCCTCAGAAAGCTCCATTTGAAGAAACCAGTGGCTGAACCAAAATTCAGCCAGCATTTTACAAGAATTTTCTAAAACATCCAAGATTCTATCAAGTGCTGACCCAAGTGTTCAAACCTATGTGCAGAAAAAGTTTTACATTCACCTATGATGTGTATTGAAGTTTCTTCCATATAATGACAGCTTCTACAAGTAGTGGGATCATCTGATACTCACATTATGGTGAGATGTCTTTTAAGGTGGCAGTGTCCTGTAAAAAGTCTGACTGCTTTCCTTAGACTGCTTCTATTGAACTTTAATAATTCTTTTTGCTTTTTTCTATGGCATGTGCTATTTAGCAGCCTTGCTTATCTTTGATCATTGGCATTGTGTCTGTTCATAAACTGTTGTTTTCTGAAGAAATCAAAAATGCTCTTTCTGATCAATTCTTTTAAACTACCTAGCACTGGTTCAGGACTTCAAAAGTCGGTCGTTGATTCAGTCCTTCTCATCTCATCAGTTAATTCATTGCCTTGAACACCAGAGTGCCCAGACACCCGTATTAAAGTAATGGAGTTATTATTAGCCAATCTGCACAGAGTGAGATTGCATTCTCAGACAAGAACAGAAGTTATCGTAGACTTCTGTAAAGCTAGTAATGCAGCTTGACTGTCAGAACAGATAATTATTCTTTTACGAGAATAGTTTCTTTCCAAGCATATTGTACTGAACATAAGAATAGCAAAGATTTCTGCTTGGATTAGTGTTTACTTAATGTAATACCTTTAGGTAAACCTGTATGTTTACCTAAAGGAATGATAACTTGGTACCATCAGCTGGATAATAAATACCAGCCCCAGTGTTGGAATTCATTTTTGAGCCATCAGTATACCAGTAAATACAGTTTTTACTGATGGCAACACTATTCCAGTCTTCTCTCAAGGGAAATTTCATTGTATAAGGATTATCAAAAGCATATTTAACAGTCATGTAATCAGTAGGCATGCTTACAAAATGATGACTAGTTATGTCAGCATAAAGCTTCCCCAAGACAAAAACCTGGAGTAGTCCTTCCACTTACCTGTATTTTTAAGCCTTTTCATGCTAAGTATTGCTTCTGCTTCAATATGCATATAAAGAGGATGCATACCAAGCAAAAGTTCCAGTGTATATGTGGGGGGAGTTTTAATGCACCCAGAGGTGTAGCTACACCGAGCATTCTTTTTTAAGGTTTATTAATTCTGTCTTAGCACTTTCATTTTTGATTATAGACCACCAGACCATTGAGCCATAGGTAATGATGGGACAAATGATCATAATGTAAATTCAATAAATAACTTTGGGGTTCAGGCCCCAAGTTCTTCCAAATGCATTTCTACATGACCAAAAAGCTTTTTCGCTCTTTCAGTACAAAAGTTGAAGTGCTTGTTCCATCTTAAGTCCATGTAAAAAAATACTCCTAAGAATTTAACTTCCATGGGGCACTTCCATAATTTTTGACCAAATAGAAGTTATCTTTTTCAGATTAAGATTCTTTATCTTGGTGAAGGCAATTATAGTAGTTTTTTTAGGGTTCACAGAAAGGCCTTCTTTACGCCCTAAAAATTCTACAGACTACAGACCTTACTAGAAGTAGGAAAGATTACAGAGAATTGGAGCAATGCACTGGACTCTCCCAATAAGCAGAGCAGGTACAATTCCATCCATTCCCGGTGATTTAAAAGATTTAAAGGACATTATTGCCCATTTTGTTTGATCATAAGTTATGATACGTTTAGCAACATCCCATTTACTTGTATCAAAAATTGATGTAGATTGTATAAAGTTAGGAGTTCCATTTATTTCATTGGAACCTGGAAAGTGAAAGCTGAACAATTCAGCCATGGTCTCCCTCTGATATTCTGAAAACTTATCTTTCTGCAATTTAAGAGTGTTTAGACAGCAGTTCCTGTCTTTAGACATTATTTTAACGAGTCTTGCAGTAGCAGACACAGTTTTAATGTCAGTACAGTAATTTTCCTAAGAATTCTTTTTAGAATTCCTGATAGCTTTATAATAAGTGTTTAGTGCCAGTTTATATTTCTGCCACTCACCATTCTTTTTGGCTCTATTAAAGATCTTTCTACATTGTCTTCGCAAATTACTTAACTCTTTAGACCACCAAGGAACTAACCTTGGTGAGCAAGTATTACTGACATTACAATTTTGATAGTATGCTTGATGAATGGCATGTTTCATATGATCAACGGCCAATTCCAAATCTGCTACCGAAGATAACTTACCGAAGTCACTTTCCTTGACCAGAGCCTCTAGCTCTTTTTTGTAGGAACCCCAGTTGGTATTTTTTGGATCCTTACTTACCACCTCTAGTCTGTTTGCTCCTAAAACAGAAAAGCTAATATATTGGTGGTCAGATAAATTTATTTAATCAGACACTTTCATATCCTTAATAAATTCAGACCACTTACTGTTGCATAAAGTAATGTCAATGACTTCTATTTATAGTAATAAAGGTAGGTTGATTACCTTTATTACAGATAAGTAGATTATGATACAAAATGTATTCTAGAAGATCCCCACATCTGTTGTAATCACTACTTCCCCCATACTGTGTGGTGAGCATTTGCATCACATCCTATGATGAGTTTCTTACTCAAATTAATCAAATTTATAATCTAAAAGACTAACAATTTGCACATTGAATGTGTCTTTATCTTCAAAGGAAAGAAATGAAGACATAAAAATGATTTAATCCAGATTCCTTGCATTAAACAGGATACTTTTACAGCAACATTATCCTCATTTAGGTAATTAACCAGAATGAGGAAATTTAATTTTTGCTAATAGCAATACATGCCCTTGGTCTCAAACAACATTTATCATAAAATATGAACATTTAGGCTCAAAACAGAACCATTACAAGTCCATGGTTCCTGAATTAAAACAATGTCAACCTCCCCTCTAGTCATCTTCTTGCTAAGAATAGTTGAAGCTGATCAACTATAATGACTGCTGATCTGTGCTACTTTGATACTTATTATAGTAGCATCCAAAGAAGCTAAGGAGAAACATTGCTTCCCATGTGTCCACAAATAGGAAACTTATTTACTTGAGTTTCTTGTAAAGCCTTTTCTATATCACTCTCAGATAAATGAGAGCTAAGTTGCAGGGTTGTATCAGAACCAGAGTTGAAATCTAGTTTTTCAATGTTAGATAATTCACTTTCCTTACTAGAAGTATGAAAGGATTCACTTACTTGAGAGGAAGTTGCATCTTCTTGCACTAACTCCATCTCTAGAATGCTCTGAGCATCCTTCTGGTTTGGATCCCAGATAATTTTAAAGATCTCCCAGTTTAAACCAGTATAGGCACCATAATTTGCTTTTTTAATGGCTTCTGAGGCTTCAATATCTACCTAGAAGATCATCTAATAGAATGTGTCTCGACAGATTTTAGCAGAGCGCTCCATTCTAAAAACTTCAATCCCGGATTGAGTCGATTAAGCTGTATCAGAAGAACTGCAGGATCCTTGATACGAGTATCCTTCGTCTTGAAGGCCACCTTTACTGGTTTAGGAAGATTACTGGGATCCATAATTCTGACTCCCTCACCACCAAATAGACTCTTTGTTACCATGATAGGATTTTTTTGATACATTCCATAGTTTCACAGCCCAGACACTAAGCTAAACCATGAACCTTAGGCAGATGATTTCCAATAGGGACCTCATTTGTCCTGGTAATGATCTCCAGCTGTATGGGGTCAACTTGTTGAGTTTGATGGTTAGGACTCATTCCTTTACCCCCTCAGGGGGTTTACCTTCTTTAGGTAAACACGGGTGTCACAATCCCGAGGTACCCTAGTGATCTTTCCTCATCTTTATTTTCTTCTCTCCTTTACTCTGCTGCTTTTTCTTCCTTTTCTCCCTCAGTGTGGTTGCCTCGAAAGAGGTTGAGGGCTCCCCTTGAGTAGCTATTGCTGCACTGTTGCTATTAGCTTCTTTTGGGGACTAAATCACCCGCGTGTTTGCCGTGCGTGGAGACCCGTGTCCTTGGAAAGGAGGATCCTGGTGATTGAGGCTCTCAGACCAACACATCACTTTGGCCTCTGCTTCAGGTAAACGGGAGGTGTGTTGTGGTCCTCAGCATGCCAATCGGCTTCCATGGATCAAGCGATCATATATCTGCTGTGTGACTCGATAAGGGTGGAGGCCACGTCAGGGATATATCGAAAGCGTATAAGGTCTGGCTAGCACTGATGCAGGTATACTGCATCCCCTTGTTGGGCTCGATGGTGGGTGGTGCAGTCAGGCCTTGAAGTAATTAACCTATTTCTATAGAATGTACTTCTAATTCTATACTCCCTATAGAGCAACAAATGATACAGGATCAGAAATATTTTGTTATTAAAAGAACTGAGGGCAATTTTGACAATGTCTCTCCTTTCTTAATTAATAAGTGTCTTATTGGTACTGTTGGAAATGTAAAAAATGTTCGCAAGATGAAATCTGGTGATCTCTTAGTTGAAGTTTTATCAACTGAACAGGCCAAAGCCACCCTAAAACTAAAATGCCTTGGTAATATAGATGTTATGGTATGTCCTCATAGTAGGCTAAATTCTACACGGGGAGTAATTTCAGCAGATGATCTATATAATATTTCAGAGGAGGAAATTTTGGATAATCTTGTTGACCAAAAAGTACAACGTGTGCAGCGCATTACAATCAGAAGAGAGGGTAAAATTATAAGAACTAAACACCTTATACTCACGTTTGCTACTCCTATATTACCTCAATCTATTAAAGCTGGCTATCTAAATTGTAGTGTTCGCCCCTTCATACCAAATCCATTACGTTGCTTTAAATGTCAGCGATTTGGCCATGCAAAAACTACTTGTAGGGGACATTTGACTTGTGCTCGATGTGCATCTGTTGGACATGACAGTAGTCAGTGTCAATTACAAGAAAAATGTGTCAACTGCAGTGGTGAACATCCTTCATATTCCCGATCATGCCCAACCTGGATATTAGAAAAGGAAATTATTACTGTGAAAATAAAACAAAACTTATCTTACCCTGAAGCCAGGCGAACAGTGTCATCCCGTACCCCTAATCAAGGTATTAGCTATTCACAAGCAGTTAAAAAAGTCATGAAATCTTGCAGTACCCAAACAGATTTCTTAAATTTTTCAAACTTATCCTCAAATATTTCTAACATAAATGTCTCACCAATTCCAAAAGAATTTCTTCATTGTCTTTCGCAAAATCTAAGTCTCAAAGATCCCTAAAGTTAAAGAATACAAAAGAAGGGCTTCATAAATCATATTTAAAGAGTAAAAGAAGCTCAAATGCCTCCAAGACAGATATAAAGAATGTAGACCCATCAGATGATGAAACACTCCTAAGTGGAGATTCATCTGAATCACAGATGGCGTGCTCCAATGTCGGAGCATTCAGCTGAGCTTAATGGGAACCTTCGTTTTTTGGAATTGTCGAGGCTTTCGCACTCATATAGAAGATATAAAAACAATTATAAATCTGTATAATCCAATTTGTTTTGCCATCCAAGAAACATTTTTGAAACCTCAGTACAGTTTAAAATTGCATGAATATAATTGTGTGAGGAAAGATGTTAATCATGATTCAATTTCTGGAGGTGTATGCATTCTTGTATCTTGTAATATTCCTAGCACTATACATTCCCTTAACACTTCATTACAGGCTGTTGCAGTACGCATACACTCTACATCTCTCATTACTATTTGTAGCATTTACTTACCTCCCCATGCGATCATCCATGAAAGCGATTTAAACAATTTGCTGGATCAACTACCTGCACCCTTTATTCTACTTGGTGACTTCAATGGTCATAACACCTTATGGGGAAGTGATAATATGAATCCTCGTGGCAATATAATTGAACAGTTCATTTCTAATAACAATATCTGCCTTCTAAATTCCACAGAAATAACCTATTTCCATCAACCATCAAGAACTTTTCATTCATTAGATTTAGCTATTTGTTCTCCATCAATTCTACCTTCATTAAATCTTAATGTTGATAAGGATTTATATAACAGTGATCATTTTCCTTTAATTATAAATCAAACTGGTATAAGCAGACCACAAATCTTCCACTCCTCTTATTCTTATCATCGTGCAGACTGGTCTCTCTACACTCATTTAGCAGCTATTACTGACAGCATGGTTAGAAGTGATAATATCAATGATGCTGTGCAAAAAGTAACTAATACACTTCTAGATGCCGCCAAAAACACAATTCCCAAGCGCTCCCCAATTCCACGCAAATATCATAAACCATGGTGGAACCGTGAGTGCCAAGTATCATACAAAAAACAAAAGAAGTTTTGGGCAATTTTCCGCAGGTGCCCTACCATGGAAAACCTCATGGCTTTCAAAAAAGCTAAAGCTTTTGCTCGTCGAATACGGCGAAATAGTCAAAAAGAATCTTGGATAAGATATGTTTCCTCCATCACATCAACTTCCAGCAAAGAGTTATGGAAGAAAGTTAAAGCTTCCAGTGGTTTATATAGGGACTTCTCTGTCCCAATACTACACACAGGGGGTGACACAATTTCTTTTCAATATAATATTGCCAATCTTTTAGGTGATATTTTTGCAAAGGTATCTAGTCCAGCCTCTTATGATCCTAAATTTCTCAGAACCAAAGAGTAAGCTGAAAAGAAACCTATAAAGTTTCATGATAAAGCCATACATTCATTTCATTGCAATTTCTCTTCCTTGGAATTGCAGAGAGCCCTGTCACAAACTAAAAATACTAGTCCGGGACCAGATGGTATCTCATGTAAGATGCTTTGTCCCATCTTAATCATGAATCTTTAATGAACAATCTTTTTCTATTCAATAGAATATGGAATGAACATGTCTATCCCAGTCTCTGGAGCAAAGCTGTTATTATTCCAATTCTTAAACCTTGGATAGATTCAACTAATCCCCTAAACTATCGTCCAATTGCTCTCATAAGTTGCCTTGCTAAAACTTTGGAGTGTATGGTCAATGCCCGTCTTGTTTATGTACTTAAAGACAATCAGTACATATCACTTTATCAAAGTGGATTCCGGAAAGGTCGATCTACTCTGGACAATATTGCTTACCTAGAAACACAAATTAGGAATGCCTTTGTACGGAGACATCATTTGGTGTCTATAATTTTTGACATAGAAAAAGCTTATGATAAGACATGGCATTATGGAATTCTTCAAACTTTGTAAAATTTTAATTTCAGAGGAAATTTACCCATTTTTATTCAGAGCTTTTTAAATTCTCACATTTTTAATGTCCGTATAGGATCTGTTTTATCTAATCCATTTATCCAATGTGAGGGGGTTCCTCAGGGAAGTGTTTTAAGTGTTACTGTTTTTAATATTTTCATCAGCAGCATTCTTCATGTATTGCAACCATCTGTCCATGGAACTTTATATGTTGACGACCTCCAAATTTCTTGCCAAGGTTCCAATATGCGACTGATTGAACGGCAATTACAAACTGCTGTCAATAATCTAGTTGCTTGGTGTAATGAAAATGGGCATACTTTGTCCCCTTGTAAAAGCAAATGTATCCATTTTTGCAGAAAAACTGGGCCTCATCCTGATCCAGAAATTAAGATATCAGGCACAACTATTCCCGTAGTTAATCAGGTATCATTTCTTGGGCTTATATTTGATAAAAAGTTAACCTTCGTACCACATATCTTAGATTTGCGCAAAAGATGCGAAAAATCACTAAATTTTCTGAAAGTTCTCTCTAATACCTCTTGGGGTGCAGATCGTAAAGCATTACTCCGAGTGTATAAGTCAGTTATTCTATTGCGAATTGACTATGGTAGCATAGTTTATGGATCAGCCAGATCATCAGTTTTGCGCAAATTAGACCCTGTTCATCACTCAGCTTTACGAATCTGCTCTGGAGCATTCCGTACATCTCCTGTCCATAGCCTTTATGTAATTTGCAACCAGTTACCTCTTGATCTGAGACGTAAGCAACTCTCTCTACATTACTATTTTAAAATGCTATCAGTATCGCAACACCCTTTGAGATCAATGGTTACTTGTCCCTCTTTAAGAAGGCTATATAATGCACGACCACATAACATATTACCATTTTATGAACGTACAAATTCATTCCTGTCTTCATCCGAGTTTCCTGATTTACATGTTCAAGCTACAGATGCTCTAGGATTTCCTCCTTGGAATATTCCTGTTAATATAATCAAACCCTTTACTGGATACAATAAATCAGCTACATCTCCCCTTATTTTGCAACAATTATTTTCACACATTCATTCTCATTATTCCTCCCATATCTCTGTATATACAGATGGCTCAAAATCAAGTAGTCATGTTGGTTGTGTTATTGTTGTTGGAAATACAGTTTACAGCTATAAACTGCATGCATCATATTCTGTGTATACAGCCGAAGCTGTTGCTATTAAACGTGCTCTAGAAATAATACATTCTAGCCCTTATCGAAAATACTGTATCTATACAGATAGCATGAGTGTGGTCATGCAATTAGATCATTTTAATGATAAGTGTCATCCAATTATTATGGAAATATTGGATATATTAAATATATTGAAGAATAAAGGATTTGACATCTTGTTTTGTTGGGTTCCAAGTCATGTTGGTATTGCTGGGAATGAACTTGCTGATAATGCTGCTAAAAATGCCTCTGACATTTTGCATACTCCATTAACATTATTTGACATTAAGCAAATTATCAAAGATTTCATTTTCTCCCACTGGCAAAAAACATGGGACTTGCAGAAAAACAATAAATCATATAGTATATCCTCTCACATCCTTCCATTCCCAGTTGCTCCCTTGCGAAGAGTTGATGTAAAACTCACACGGCTTCGTATTGGACATACTAGATTTACACACAAGCACTTATTCTTGTCTCGGAGTGCTCCAATCTGTGCCATGTGTAATGTACCATATACGGTACATCACATTTTAATTGTCTGTCCTAATTTCAATGATTTACGCATTGTATTTTTTAACACCACAAATTTAATTTTATTCGACTTGATTGGGTTTAAACCACATAGAAATTTGTTTGCATTTTTACGTGCAATAGGTTTCTTGAATTCCATTTAAGATTTTTTATCCAAAATAATCTTTACATATGCTTTTCTTAAACTTTTTACACATTCCATTATATACATATGACTAGTCTCTTAACACAGAATTTTCACCTTCAGTTTTAAATATTGTACGGTGCAGAAATGTCCACTATTGGACCTTGCATCAGTAAACCTTACAAAATCAATCAATCATTCCTTTACAATGGCTGTTTTATGGCATTTAACAGCAGGAGCAAAAGTTCCAAGTTGATGATCCTCCCTGAGGTTCTTGGTAGCAGTGCTACTGAGAGAAGGGGTTGATACCTCAAACTTAAGTCTTTTGGTGCCACCCACCTTCACTCCACCTGCAGGATCCTAATTCACTCTCTTCCTGCAGCAGTCCACTTTGTAAAAAGTGGTTATTCTGACTTTTGACTGGTGGTAACATTAATGTGACTGGACTTAGTAGTTTTATAATTATAGTTAAAAAATATGAAATTTATTTTAAGGAATTTGAATTGAAATAGTTTTTATACATTCATTAATATTTTTTTTGGAAATTCTTTTTGTAGATTATATTCATATCTTATATTGATTATTGAAAATGCACATTTTTAGACTTTTATCCGGGAAATCTAAGATAAAGTTTTTGTATGACACAGCAAAATGCTTTTAGTTATATTTTTTAAAACTTTATCAATGATATCATTTTTATGAACTTACATTTTTGAGAGAAATTTTATGTTTTATAATGGTCAACATAAGAATGAAATATCTCTTTTTTATACATAGAAAATAAAATATATTAACAAAAATGTTTCTTATTAAACATAATAATTTCTTACAAGAAAATCAATATTTTGCCGAATAATGTTTCACAGGTAAATATTTTTCAAGAATTAAATTTTAAATAATCACGACTAGATGGGTCTCTTAAGTTTGAATTCGGCAGTCGAAGCAAAATGAATAAAATTATTTTTTACTTTATCTATAACTTAAGTTTTTATCATTTACATAAAATAATCTTATTTTATAGATTTTAAGCATAACATTCTTAAAAGAATGTTTTAAGTTACCAACCACATTTTGAAATTTTTATGGTTTGAATTTCTATACAAATAATTATGTAAATAATAGTTATTTAAATTTAAAAATATGTAAAACAAACTGAATAAGTAACATAATTAAAATTAAATTAAATATTATATATTCTGAATTTTGCATGTTGCTGAGCAAAAAATGTTCTAATTTTATTTGGAATTTTTTGCTCAGCATTATATTAATGCAATGTTTTGTGATACTTTATTGTATTGATAAGAAATAATGTTCTATGAGATAAATTTGAATGTGGTTTTCTGTTGATAAGTTTAAATATTCACAATAAATGTATTTGAGTGACCAATGTAATTTAAGATATAGATACATTCATGAAAATAATACATATTTTAGGTATGTATGTATTATAAAATATTGTTTTCTTTAACATCAGGCACTTGGGTGACTAACCCTTTGCCACAAAAAGCTTTTCCCAATGTATACAAGTGTTAATGTTGAAATATCATATCCATTTAATAACATTCATTAATAAAATTGTTTTATTTAAAAAATAATTTTAGCCCACAGCAAAAATAATATGAATTATGAGCTTTTAGATTCATATTTTAATTGAAAATATGTAATAGAGGAATAATACTTGGATTATTCCATTAAGAAATCTATCCGTAGTTTAAATGCAAATATCCCAAATAACTAAGCAAAACAAGTTTTCCAAGACAGTTATTTTGTAAAAAGTGCTATAAATTTATTTAATATGAATGTTTAATCATATAAAAATAAAAATTAAATGCATAAGAGTCCTTTACAATAAGTGTGAGTGTTAAATTGGATTTAATTCCTGTTACATGTATGATGATGAATTGATGCTGAATACAATGAATTCACATGTTAATATCTTCAATTATAAGATTGGTATGCGTCAAACTATACTTGGTAATAAAAGTATGTCGCAAATTTTAAATTGAATTTTTATCAGGTAGATTAGCAATGCTAGTCTAATAGAGCACACTGTTAAATATGTTAATATGTTCAATGTTGCCTAGTTAGAAAATACTAACATATTTAACAGTGATTTGTATGCAATTAAACAAACGGCTAATCTTACTGGGAGAAAATAATTCAATGTCTAATAAAATATATTCTTAATTTAACTAACATTATTTTGCTGTAAGCATATTATTTATCTGGTGAATACTTTATTTTGTTGGTAAACACAGATTTTTAAGTGAAATTTACTAATTTATCAAGAATCACATGTAAAAAATAAAACAAACATGACATTATTTCTGTGTCATATCTTAAAAACTAATTTATATTTTTTGTTATTTGAATTCTTGTATGAATATTGAGATAAGCTATATAAAGTGAAATTAATTCAAATATCTAATTCGCTGAATGAAAATTTTATGGAAACTAAATAAAATAAAGGCATAAAATTTTAATTGATATGATAGAAACTAAAGTTATCATTAAATAATTCAATAAAAATTTACTGAACATTACTTAACAAAAATTTCTATAAAACTTTTTAACTGATGATTCTAATTTTCAATGTTTTTTTACTAGTTTATTTGCATATAGATAAACAAAAATAATTTATGAAAAGTAAAATATACAAATCCCATTCTTAAAAAAGCAGAAGTCTAAATTTCTTAATGTATGATAGATCATAATGTATCAATGAATTTGTGATAAATAGCAGAGTTGTTTTATGCGTTTCTAAATTCTTTAATAAAATAAGTTATCCTGTAAAGGAATGAAATCACAACTTTCCATTGTATTAGTTATATATGTTGTTTCTTTCTTCAAAGCTGTAATTAAGAATATGCGAACAAATTACTAAAAAAACACTGAAGAATCTGCTTCCTTTAGATTATTTGGCATCAAATAATAAAAATAATTTAGTGAAATGAAACAAAAAAATTTAAAAAAGGTTACAATTTCCACAATTAAAGATAAATTATTCAATATACAGCATTAAATGTTTTATTTTACATATATAAATATATATGAAACTCTAACATAGTGTGGCATTAAATTGCATTGCTTCTTCGTTGTTTTTAACTTGCAAAAGAAAGAAAATTTTATTACGGGAATAAATAAAAGTACAAATTTACAAAATTTAAATTCATATGCTAAAAATTTGTTAATCAGTCAATGTTAGTATAAAAGCAATAATACAAAAAGTCATTAAAATGGTGTTTGATAAGGTGATAGTAACCTATAAAATATTTTATCTCTACATTTCCATTTTAACACATAAGGAATAACATTTGGTAATAATTTCCATGTCTTCTATCAAAGTGTGTTCATTTGGATTTATTGTTTCTGTACATTTTTCCTTATACTTATTTGCACACATATTAGGGAAACCTACTTTAATGTTGTTATAAATAACTTCCATAGTAGAATAGCAGATTAGACAATTAATGCAGTTTGTTTTTGAATAATTACATAATATTTTAAACTATAAAAACAAGTATTAAATTATTAACTTAAGTATTACTAAAAATAATTAAAAATAGTATAAAAAATGTTGAAAAAAAATAATGGTACTTTGATGAGGACATATCTAGTGTGCAAATTTCTGTGACATCCATCTTGAGAGAATTTTAATCATTTTTATGGAGAAAAGAATATGATTATATTTATAATCTTGTTTTTTTGAATTTCACGTTTTAACATGCTGCATGTGCAGACTAATGAGACTGATCATAAATAATTGAGATCAAATTGTAAAATTCAAAATTAGTTTTTAAATAAAAGTTATTTTTGCACTTTCCAATTGATGTCAAGAAATTGTTAGCTTATATTTTCTTATTTTATGTGTTTTGTGTTCCTGCTTCTTAAATTCAGAAGAATTTAAGTTGTAAAATATATAAGTGAGAATAAACTGCTAAGTTTGATTATTTTAGCTTCCTCAGCCTTGTGGTGCTATAGTTGTGTTAGCTCTCAACCTGGTTGCGAAGAATTTTATGTGGATTGGAGAATCCATCATGCGATAACGTGCCCACGTGATGATGACAAATGTGTGAAAGTGATTGAAAGAAAAGGGGGTAAATATTTTATTTATCTATATTAAATTCTTAATAATGGTACATAATTTTAACTCAAGATTCCTTCTAAGGAATTAACATTTAGAAAATTGATATTGAAGGAAAGTTTTTTGTTTCTTTATTATATGAATTTATAGTTGACAAATTCATTACAAGAGACTGTCTGTCTAATCTGGAAGGACAAAAGAAAGATATTCCTGCAGACAGATATGATGGATGTAGAAAAGCAGCTGAACAGCCTAAACTAGCTGTTTATGTAGAAAATCACATACCACAGCTTGAAATAAAAAAGTATGTATCTAGATTATTAAATTTGATATAAATTACTATTTTATGAGTTATGTATAAAATATCACTCTATATATAATTAAGATGAAAATATTTTATAAAATTAAAGTTGTAAATACAATTCTTATTTATAGTTGTCATACTTAATTCATAGAAAAGTTAAAAATATTTATTAACTAATCAATTTTTTTTTTCCTTTTCAGCCAGTACTGGGATGAAGTCGAATACTGTTTTTGTGAATTTGACCAATGGTGCAATCATGCTTACCTGTTATGTCCTAATATTGGGATTATATTGAGTATTTTGGCAACAACACTGATATATTTTTTAAGAACATAACTATGGTAGATATGTTTATTTGGTAATGGAAAATTTTATTTTTATTGTATCAATTAAAAGGGTTTCAATTATAGTTAAGATACTAACTAAAATTAATTCTTCTTGGAAATGCAAATATTTAATGTAAAATTCAGTAAAAAAAATTATGCAAAATTCATTGCAACATTTAGCTTTATTATAATGCATTAAAATATTAAAGACAACATGTTAACATTCTTTCAAAGAAAATAAGTTAAAATTTTATTAGTTAACACTCTGCATTTATAATTTTACAGCATTTTTGAAATTGCCTGATATTAAATTTATAAAAGGAGTTGACTTGTCTATGCTATAAAGTTATCTGTATATATTATTTTTATATTGATGCCGTCCATTTACATTTTTATGCTGTGTATCCAGAATATAAAGAAGATGCTATACCATTTAAATACTGGAATCTCAAAGTTGAGATATATGAATGATAAAAATTCACATTAGTTTTATAATGGCTAAAGCTTTTTTAATAATGCTTAGCTATATTTCAACTGAATTTATATATATGCAATGGGTTTTCCTTATTGTTTGGTTTTAGAATTTATTTCACTACTTTTTAGTCATTATTTCCATTTTATTTTCTCATTTTTATAATATTGTTATAAATTAAGAATCAAAAAGGATTTATTCCGATTTATTTAAATATTCTCTCAGGCCAAACTGTTGTAATATATCATAGTAGTTAAGGGATCTTTCAAATAATCTAAGTTATTAACTGTGTGCATTTTTTAGAAATGTTTTACATGTCATGAAAAATTCAACCACTAAGCTATTATTTTAAAGAAATAATTTTCAACAGATTTCAAAATTATAAGTAGTTGAATAATAAAGTTACTCTGATGAGAAATGATTTGATGAATGTGAGGAATTTAAAAAATAAGGTATTTTTTTCAAACATTCAAGAATATCACTTCAGTAATAGAGCATATGCTGCAGTTATTTAGTCTTTATCTTGTACAATCTTGTTTTTTTTTTTTTTTTTTTTTTTTCACTGAACTATGTTCTGTTTAATAAAAGAAATCTTGAGAGTACCTGATACATAAAGTAGCAGTCCTATAAGGACTGAAATTAATTTTTTCATTTGAGTTAAGTCATGTGAATTATGCATAATTCCTTATCTTGTAAAAACTATATTTCCAAAGATTTTCTGACTATTCACCAGCTATTGACAGTAGCTTTTGCTCTAATGCAATTACTCATACTTTAAAGTTTACACTATGTTTATTAAAAGGAAGGAAAAAACAAATGAAACCTACATACTGCATATGTCAAATATTTTATGTGTACACAATAAACTTTTTCTATAAGAGAAGATAATCAATTTTATTTATGTATTTAATATGTATATTACTTTATAAAATATGTGTATATTGTTTATACTTTGAAAATATATTTTTATGGAACTTTCATATCACAATAAATCTTTTTACATATAATGCCTCAATACATTTCTTAAAATATCAACAGACATGCATTATTTCTAATAAATATTTCAATAAAATGATCCAACAAATGTAATACTCATTTCTTCACATAAGTTTGCAGGACGTGATCGTGGCCTCCAGAACTGCCAGTTATAATAAACTGCAAAAAGAAAAGGAATATAAGAACTTCAGACTGGTTTATATAATATAAATAGTAATTTTGTAAAATTTTATTTATGATTTATTTTCTATTAAAAAACTTCCTAATACAACAATTTATTACGTTAAAATCAATACCATAGAAATGTAACTTATTTACAAGTACTTGCAGCTAGTGTATATAAAATGAAGAAAACTTAAATTGGTTTTATCCCAATATAAAGACATTTAATCACAATTTATGTGATTTTGTAGTTAGTATTCATGAAACGGGATATAAAATTTATGAGGTGGAATCTGAGATTTAGATACAATCATAGTAAGAGAACATCATGGAGACCTGAAACCTTAGGTGTGATGTTTGGGGGGAGGGAGGGAACAGAGGCAAAGATTTACGAATTTCATTATGAATGTCAATATATGAGCTACATAACAGCTGCACCATAATATGGGTATTTATAGATATCACACATCTGACAAATGCAAGTACAAAATTGTGCACTTCATGAACAGAGGAGTAACACTTACAGAAATAGCCTGATGGAAAGTATGGTATAAACTATGTACTATTTGAGATAACAGCATGAAATAATTACTCTAGGTTATCTTTCAATCTTATATGTTCACTATGATTAATTTAGGCAATTTCAACCAAACATGTTGAAAATTACTAAGTGGTTTCATTATCCAATGACAAACATTACAAAAATATATTTGAAACTTTATGTACTTTGCAACACAGCTGTCTGTATCTTGTTACTTTGGTTTAGAATTATGAACAATTCTGCGAATCCCATGGTGTTTCTCTTTAGGCTAATTTCATATAAATTTAAAATTTATGATGTATCACCTTTTTCCGGTCTTTGGTTTCTTCCTTTTTGCACATGAAAATCAAGTATTCAGGGCTTGAATATTAGGTAGGAGTAAAATTAATTTTTCATAATTTTGGAATCTAAAAGCTGAATTTTATTTAAATTCTTCCTACTTAATATTTTTAAATTTGTAGTCTCGCTAAATTCAGAAAATTATTTTCCATTAAAAATAACAATACAATTTCAAAATTGATTACTTTGCATGACTTCTGAAAATAATCACTGGTAACATACTTTGCATAAATGGTTTTTATTTACATTTGTTGAAAAATTGTTTCATTTATATATCACATTTTATAATTTCATTTTAAATAATTCGTGTAAAACCTAAAAATAATATGATAGTATTTCTTATAACATGTTTTAAAATAATCTTAAAGGTTATTGTATTGGTGAGAGACAAATATTTATTTCAAAACTGAAGCTCAAAAAGTTTTAATATATAACAGTAAAAAAATTCTTAGTTCTATGCATTATATATTTTCCTTTCTATAAATAATTTAGACAACTTCCCACATTTATTGCTACATTAAATAGTAAAGAGAAACAAAACGTAAAACTTTACTTCACTAAAATATATAGCATGAAATATTTTGAGTTTTTTGCAGATATGTTCGGTATATATAATCAAAACCTATTTGTGTGCACAGAAAAGACAACGTACTTCTATAAATCACATATTCATTTTTTGATGCCCCTATTAAATGCACAATCTAAGCTAATGATATTGACATAATAGTAAAATTTCAATCTTAGTATTCTTATAAACTTGACACATTATGTATGCCTGCTTTAAAAAATATTTTAATTGCATGATACTTAACTAACAAAAAATTAATAAGCACTTACGCACATCACGGGGACGAAGAAGCACAGATACAGTTGAACAATTTGAAGCACATGGTTCAGATGGATCTAAAACTATAAGGCGATACCCGTGTCCCTGAGCAACCCATACATTTGCAAAATCTGTTAGGGGCTAAAATTAATAGCATAAATAATAAGAGAATTTAAAGACATAACTAATTAAAATATTTTTATTATCAGCACAGTGTCATGAACATTTGGAGATAATACATATAAATAGACTAGGAAAATATTTAAACTTTCAATATAAAAAATTCATGTAGTTAAAATAGTGTTTTTCTCATGATTAACTTTCCTGAAAATATTTACAGCAACTTTTTGATTTTGTCAAATCTTCAAGTCAAAGAACCTCAAATAATATATAAATAAGACGATTAACATTTTAGTAATTAAAAAAATTGAATTTCAAATTGTTGAAAAAGGAAGATGCAACACATTTAATTCAACATTTCTCTCATTTAAACACATGAAATTTATACATTAATACAGGCAGATAAAATTGCATTACAGCATTTGTTTTCAATATATTCATTAAATACAAAGTATCATGCAATTACTATTATTTTAGATTGATAAAATCTTGGTAAAACATTGAAAAGAAGCTTGAAATTGGAGAAAATTTTATTAATATATTTTTTCTGTTAACAAATAAGCAAAATATTAATGTTGGGTAAGTTAGGTAACAGATGGAACTAAGTTAAAATGAATGCAGTTACCAAAATTACATATTTAATACTAAAATTTCACTGCATGTATTGCAGATACATAAATCATACAAGTAAAGCTTAAAAAATAATGTATACATTTCAAAAATCAAAAAAAAAAAAAAAAAAAAAGTAAAATGAAGAATATCATTAACATTTGGAAAGTAACAAGTGAAACTGCAGCATCTCTATAACTATCAAAGATACATTACTGTATATAATACAGTGTTTCTGTAAAATGATCAAATACTTTTTGTTTACCAATTATTCCTGAGTAAGCAATTTTACATGAAGATTAATCTTTCTTGCAACATTAGTCTTATAATGAAGTAATATTTCATACTGCTATTACAACATTTATGTTATAATCATTTTATATTTTTAATAATGTGTTGCAAAAAGATTTTCAAATAAAATTAAACATGCACCAAAAATGATAATGAATCACATATTAAGCATTATCAAGTAAATGTTATTATATTTGAAGGTCATTTCATCATATTAATGTTAGATAATAATTACCTGTGTGGATAATTACAGCATTTCGGCTCAATTATATCACTGTGGTGATATAAATTAATAATTATACAACTTGAGAATATTTGGGATATCCATAGACTAAATACTAGAATAAGCAATTACCTAAATATCAGTAATTATCTTAATTTAAAATTACAACACTTTGCCTTTTCATACCAGAATTTTCTATTTTAACACAGTAGTAATTTCATACTTAATAAAGATGAAATAATTTAGAGATTTGAATGTTTTGTTTTAGTTTTGATTAAGTATAAGTGAAAGAATAAAGCTAAAAGAGTTAAATTTGTTTCAATTATATATATATATAATAAAAGAAAACTTTTAAACTAGTAAAGTTAGGTATGGCTATAATTTAAGCTGTAAGTAATATAAGGAATGTTGGTGATAATAACAATGATCAAAACATTCATCATAAGCAAGACAAAATTATTTGAGTATACTTAATAAAGGGTAAATTTTTACTTCATGATGTACGGTTTTTCATAGTCTAAATTTTATTATGAATGTTCGATTATTGTAAAAAGATATTTTGTCCTAGTCAAATGTGCAAACAATTTATGTCAGTGAGCAAAATTGATTGTATATTAAGAACACACAAACAAATAATTCAATGATAAGACCTAAAATGTATAAGCAGTTGCACCAATTGATCTTGCTGAGTGCAGAAATTACTATATCATGAGAGTATCTATGAAGTCAACTTTAGAACATGAAGTGTGCTAATATTTTTTTTGACTAGTTGATCTATTTTGAACTTTAAGAAGAAAAAGTTGTCTAAAAATGGGAATATTCATTTTGGTACGTGTCGATCTCCTAGTATGAGTACTGTGCTCTTTTAGCTGAGTATTCTGCAATTACTAACAATGACGTTTTTTTTTTTTTTTTTTAAAAAAAAAAAAACTTACTCTTTAGTAATTTCCTAGTGTTACATTGACCAACATGATAAAGAGGTTGTTGAATATGAGGTACTCCCATTTGTATGGCAGCATTTTACAAAAGTTGATCATTAAACAGGATATCAAAAGCATTTGGTAAGCAAAATTAGATAAAAAAAAAAAGTAAAACTCACTCATTAACTTCAGTAAATTAAAAAAAAGTAATTTGTTTTAAATGTTTTATCGTATGAAAAATCTTGCAGTTAAAATATGGTGAAGAACAAATTTTTACTTCATTTTAATCTTACTATAAAAGGTTAAAATATATTATAAGCCAAAACTAGTGTATAACAACAATCATAACAAGATTATTTTTAGAGAAGAAAAAAACTAGCAAACAAAATATATCTTTTACAAATTTATAAATAAAGACATAGATCTATAAAAATGTATCACACTTAAATTAAAAATAAAAATAATTAAATTATAAATAAAAATAAAGCTGAATAAAATAGAATTCAAATGAAATTAACATACGTAATAAAAAATATAGTGGCTCATAATGTTGTGTAATAGAAGATGCATTTAATCCAATAGGTGGTTCACTGGCTCTATTTCAAGTCAGCAAACTTAGTAATAAATTCTCCATTTCATGATTCAAAATGAAATATTTAAATAAAATTAAATTTTCAACAATATTATAAATAAGGTCAGGAAACTGAATCTCTGATAAAAATAAATAAATAAATAAATAAAATTAAATTAAAGCTTATGCCAGATGTTTGTTTGAAAATATTTATAAATCCAGAAAGAATATTTTTTAAAATTATTTTTGATACAGCATTATAAAATAAGTCATTTGCCAGGCAATTTTTTTTTTTTTTTTTTTTTTTTTTGAGAAAATTGAAGTAAATATTTAGGCACATTTCACAGTTATTTTGCCATTAAGTTCAAATGTAATATCTAGTCTCTCTTGTACAATATATTACCAAAAACATCGAATTATATATATTTAAATGTATCCTGACAAAGATCAGAAATGTAAAATTTATTCCAAACTTCCAATTTCAGGTTAAAAACACTCCAGTAGTTTTTATATAACAATATTCTAATATAAAAGATAATAATTTAAATTATGAGCCACTACTTAAATAAAAGAATAATAATACCAAGAAGAACTGAGGTGCTTCCGCTCCACTAAGGTACAAGAAGCGTTCTAAGGCAACTTCACTATTATTTGGAATGAAGTATGGACGAGGAAAGATTTTTCTAACTACACGAGCTGCAGCAACGCGATTAATTTTCCTACGTGAGAACAAAATGTCACAATATTGCATATGGAAACACATTATTACCTTATAAAATCATAATTGTGCTGGCAATAAAACACACTGAAGAAATTCATCCAACTTCTAAATGTTACTTTTTTTTATAAAATCTAACAATGAAAGAAACAAAAGTATCTATGCTAACAGATGATTTACACCTTTATAATATCATCCCACTTGTAAATTCAAATCTCTATGCGCAATTCATATTTATACATGTAAGTTTATCATTTAAAAATATAAAATCGCTATGCAAATTTATAAGTAGTTAATGTGCATACAAGTAAATTTTTCTTATGAAAATATGAAACCTTAAAATGCAATTTCAACTTTAAAATAAACAATCAAGAGGTTCAAAAAAACAAAATTATTATTACAGAAAACATACGAATTTAGAACAATGTTTTAACAATTTACAAAAATGTCAACACAGGACAACAACAAAACAAATGTTTGAAAGATAATAAGCATTATTTTAAATACAAATATTGTAAAATTTGCTCTATAATTAAGACTAAGATCATTTCAATAAATTCTAGTAAATTTTTTGAATTAGCTTTAAAGCATTAAAGGTAATCAGTGATAAAATAAATTTTGTCTGAAAAAGTAAATTTTATATATAAAAAAAAGTTAAAGATTTCATATTTCTAGTATTTGAATAATTTTCCTTAATTAGTATAAAATAAACATTTTCATACAATTAATTTTATTTAAGAAAAGAGATGATTAATTATATACAAATGCAAATTCAAGTAAATGATGTGGCATGCAAGAGTGATTTTTTTTTTTTAATCTTACAATAAAGATGTTATTAACTTGTTAATTTTTATGCTGAAGGAATACAGAGCAACAAAGAACAAAAGTTATATAATTGTAACAAATGAAAACCAAGAAGTTATAACATCGTTTTAAAAAAAGTATTAGCAATAAGTGATGAACAAAAGCATACTAAATATTGTAAGTGGTATCTTTCCATTGATTAAGATATATAATTTGCTTAATGAAAAGTTTTCAGTATTTGGATGTCACAATTTCACATAAAATAAAAGTGGAGGTTATAAAATAATAATGGAATAATAAATATAAGTGTTCACAGATAATTAACTAGTTAAAAACAAAAAGATAAAAAAAATATTTTTTAACATTCATGTAAAACATCCTTACAATATTGTAAATTATTTTACATTACATTAAAATTTAAAATAAAATTTATTTGACCTTATTTAATTTTTTAGCAAATGTTCATGCAAAACAGATAATTTTAATTTTAAAATATATTTCACATTATTTTCAGTTTCAAATTTTATAATTTTTACAGTAGAAGACCAATGTAAACTATAAACTATGTCAGGGTTCATACAGATTTCCAAGTATCAAATTCCTGGAGTCACATCAAAAAATTTCCAGGAGATATCGATATTCATGATACATAATTTGTTTCATTTTACCAATTGTTCAAAACCAAATGTGCATATAATTATGTAAATGCAATATTTTCCTATAATATTTGTAAACAAATAATTGTAAAAATTAAATGAGACAGTTTTTTTTTCTTCAGTTCAGAATTATATTTAATGAATATTTTAAAAACCTTTAATGAATTTAGTTAAAACAGCAACTTTTTTATTAAAATAATCAATACCAGCATTTAAAATACAAAATTTTTGCATTACTGAATTATACATTGTATACAATAATGGGTAATTTTTTAAACATCTTCATTAGATTCTTATTTATTAATTTATTGAATATTTGAAAATGTGTATATCAACCTCTCTTAAGCATCTAACATTTAAAAAAATTGAATGCTGTACACTTTTAAAAAAAAATCAGCTATTTTAGTAAAAACAAGGCAGTTTACATTCAGATCATCCATTAACAAATGGAATAATACATTTCTCATTCACTTTTAAAAAAAATCTCCAGTTGAGAGACCTAAAAATCTGACATTACTGTGTTTTAACAATATCATTATCCCAAAACCTTACCTGGCAGTTTAACTGTTTTGACTGCAGATGATCATTTAAACTTTCATCAAAGAAAAGCACATAATTACTCACACTTGTAACTTTTTCTTTCAATAAAGTTGCAAAAATAATGTGCAATTCCTACTTTAAATAATCACTTTTTTATTCATCATAACTAAATTGTTTTGCAATAGAACTGTCTGGAAACTGCTTGAAAAAACGGATTTATATTACTACAAGAACTGTACCTGAATCTACTGTTTAAAACTTTACGGACCCATAAAATTTCAATCTTTAAGATTTCTAAACCATGCAAAAATCAATCTTTGTATGTTTTTTTTTCCAAGTCCACTGGTCACTGAAAAGACACTTTCCACCAAGCATATTAAACAATTTATTTCATTGAGAAATAAAATTCATGCCAATTCAATGAAATTATACACAATTTTTACCAAGAAAGATATAAAGTATATTTTTAACTCAGAAATTTTAGATATAAGTATTTAGTGAATTTTATAAAATACAAAGAAAAAAAGAAACAAATATAAATAGAATTAATTAAAACCACCAGCCTCATAGCACCACATGACAATCTGATTAGTTACTTCAATTCACACACATAATTCTAAATAATACATCTGTTCCTGATAGAATTGCATTATCATGAAGTTATTGTGGCTGAACTAGATCTCTACTTTAGTCAACATTTTTGCATACGATAACAATTAAATATCGACAATCCTGCCCACTACAGGTAATATTAAGAGCAAATATTCAATTTTATTTTTGGATAATTTCATTGAAAATAAAAAAAAACTTAAAAAAAATTATATAAAAAAAAATTCCAACAAAAAATAAATGCATCAAGATTTAAGTAAAAATTCCAGAAGTTTTAGGCCATTAAATTTTTCTTTTTCTTAATTCCAGAATTCGAACAAACCCTGCTATGTTAGTATGTGTATAATTTGAATACCATACTAAACTATAGTATTTAATAATGTTGTAAAAATAGTGAAACTAAGAAAATGATTAACTTTTTTTTCAATCATACCTGAGTACATTTTTATCATGAATCATTTTATGGGATTTAAAATGTGCAAATAATCCATGTAAATATAATTATTCTGATTGTTTAGTAGAAAATTCCTAACTCAAGAAATATTTCTAAACAACTTTCTGATAGAAAATTTCATCGCACTGAAGATATTCTCTAGAAAAATTTTTTTTAGCTGTTCTATGTTTGTTGAAATTTACATAAATTGTGAGGAAATTACTATTTGAAATATAAATTTAACAATTATGAAAAAAAATTTCCATTGTAACTATTTTTAGATTTTTATGTTACTCATTTTTTATTATTTTATTTATTATTTATTTTTATAATGTTATTATTTAATGTTACTTAATCTAAATTTATTTTATGGTATTTAAAAGTAATACATATTTAGTGCTTTTCTTTTATTTTAGACTAATTAAGTATTTATAACAAACTTAAAATCCAGCTGTAGAAATTTCGGTGATGTAAACAATTTTAACACTTCATGGATATCTAATACCTTAAAATGGATATATGTAAAAAGGAAGAATCATTTTCAATTAAAGAAATAAAAAGCTAATTGCCATACATTGAATTAATAATAAAAAAATCTAAAAATTCCTTATTAAATCTTAACATGCAAATACTCTTATGTTTAAAATGCAAAATATATTAAACTTCATTTTATTTTTAATATATTATTTTTATTTTATAGGTATTTTATGGCATATTTAAAAACTAAATCAAATATAAATCAGATTTTGATCTGAATAATAATAATAATAATAAACATACCAACCGAACATTTAAGAATCTCATCTTTTAACTATTACTCTATATACAGTAACACAATCTCATTTACTATAGTTTTAAAACCACAACTCATTTTATTATAAATACATTTCATGAACAAGGGTTTCAGATAAGAATCAAGTTTTCTCACTTTTATCACATTTTTAATGAATGCTATTTTCCTTCCTAATTCAAAACTTTCCTTGTGTCACAGAACTATAAACTTTCAGTAAAATAAAACTTGTTTGGAGTTCTAAAAATTTTATTTGGAAAACTTGTTCACACAAATAAATAAAATTAAAATAAACAAGAGCTTCACTGAAGGATAAAACCATACTAGTTTACTTTTTTAAAATAGTAATAAGATCTAGTCTTTAAACTTTATCATCTCCCATAAATTCTATTCTTATATAGATTCTGAGGCTCCATAGTGGCAAGAGGATGTAAAGGAATACCTTAGGTGAAGTTCAACTGAAATTTAAATTTATAAAACTTCCAGTATGTTTATAATCTCAGTGTGAGGGATATATTGATATTTTAGATCAATTATATTAGAATTAAAAGAAATATGAAGTGTTCCAATGAGATGTTCCAAAATAAAAAGTGTTCCAATGAGAAAATGGACAAAAAATTGGTTGTGCTTGTACCTTCCATCTGTACAGAAAGGCTCAAGTGTTGGCCTTTTAATAGCTCCTAGATTCCAGATAGCTAATGGAAGATTTTTCTAAGTCTATTTCTTCAAAAATAGAAGGAAAAAAGGACCAGTTACACAACACAGTGAAACCCAATTTACTAATGAGACTGTTTTCTCATAGCAAGATCAAAGCAACAAGGAGGAAACTAACTTAAAAGAAGTAAATGTATGCAATTTACATGGCTCGCCAAAAAATTTTAGATTTCTCGGAAATGAAATTTGTCCTCTTTGTTGACTGTCAGGCTGCCATTCATACAGTGGCAAATTACACTCTCCTACCTATATCTGTAGAATTTAATAGTAAGACCATCATTAACACTTTACTATCTGCAGGAAAGGAAATTACTTTACAATGGATCACTAGCCATTGTGGCTTGCCTGGTAATGAAAAGCAGACAATCTCGCGAAAGAGGCTTCTTTTTTAAGCCCTCCAGATACTCCTACTGGTCTGAGAAATGTCAAACTCCTTCTAAAATGGGTTATCCACCACCAGTAAAAAATTTATTACAAAGAGAATGCAGTTGATGCCTCTTAGAGGACCCTGCTGAGCTCATGTATTCCCAGAGATCTACCCGGATCTATAGGGGTCTTCTGCTTCAGGTTATTTACTGGGCATGATTTTCTCCAGAAACATCTATATCACATTGGACTTATGGATTCACCTGACTGCATTTTATAAAGGGAACATGTTGACATGGATGGTAAGCATCTTTGGAAATGTTCTGCCCTCCAGGAAGCCAGCATTTCTTCACATTTCAAGATGCTCTCCACTCCTGGAGATACTTCATTTCTTTATTGGACTGCAAGACTTATTATGCTCGAAAAAGCCAACATAAGGACGTAATTAAAAAAAAACATTTTAATAAAACTAAAACAGATGATGAATTTTTTATTTATAAATATTTGCCGAAGATTTGAGGTTTTATTAACATAAGACGTTTTGTGATGTCATTATCATATTCTATCAATCAGCTGCATTAACAAATATCAGAATGGATTAATACAATTCCTGATATAAGACTTTAATATTTGCTTAGAATGCAGCTCCTCTATGTGATTACTGAAGCAGAGGTTCTCCTTGTACAAAAAAATTTTGTACATCTTAGTAGAAGAATACCATACAATTTTAATATAACAACCTAAATGGTTATGCGACAGAATATCATTTATAATCAGTCTATTAATGATAGTTTACTCAGAACTTAATGAAGTCAAATTTTCTTCACAGAAAGACAAGTAAGTTCGTTTTATACACAGCAGTCTCTAAAATGGGTTCTAGCATTGAAGCTAGTTTTTGTTCTCTGCAGCAGGAACAAATTTACAATTTTGTTAGTGCAGTAATAACATTGAGTTTCAAGATATTTTCTACTAATTTGAACTCATCACTATACATATACATTTTAGACTCATAATAAAAGTAGATGCATTGGGTTTTATGGCACAAGGTCCAAACTTGGACATGTAATGAGCAGATGCAATAACTGCAAAAAATTTATTTGATTTGATAACCAAACCATACTTTTAGCTCTATAAAAAGATTATTTTCCTTATTTAGAATACTAGTTATAGTTCTTATTTAGAAATGTTATGATGAAGCAATCTGCTCATAAACTAACAATAAATTTCATGTAGATACCAGATCCTCATATGATAGATGTTTCTGACAGTAAGTTAGGGGATTAATGGCAAAGACTCACTTAACAACACCCTTTAACTGAATCTGAGACTGGATTGGATTTCTGGACACAGCAAAACTGCTGATTAGAGGTATGATTTTATTTCTAGGGGTAACAATTTTCAACTGATACAATACCAGTGTTTAAAGAGAAAGGTAGCTATTGAATCACAAATGACTTAGTTTAAGGCAAAACAAGTAATAAAGATTCAAGACGATTGCTTTTAAAATAGTAGTTAGTCTTAATAGGGATAGCATTTCTAAAAGATATTACTGCTATAAAAAGAGAGATGGCCATTGATTATACGTGGTTTTGATTAGTTTGTAGCTCAATGGTAATTTTTTGCCCATAAGGGCTGATTAGACTTTAGGACCAAAAGTTTAAAGTCGATTCTGAATCACTACAAACATCTAAACCCCAGGTGGGATTTGAAACCATAAGCTATCGAACTGAAGGCAAGAACAATAATCGTTCAGCTACCAGCTATGCATTGCTTACACATGATAAAACATTGTGATGTATCTTTTGCAAATGGGAAAACAATTATTCAGAAATCAGAAAACTTAGATCAATATCTAGTTAAATTTTAGGAATTACAGACTATTCATGAGAAATATCTACATAATTTTATCTCAGTTTCTAGTCAATAATCAAAAATTTTTCTAAGTATAAAAATTTTAAACAACCCTCATTTAAGTCTAAATATTTACATACATTTATGTAAAATACATCATGATTATTTTTTATTAATTTTATTGAAGGAAAATAGCTTATAAATGCTATAAGACTAATAAATGAAAATTACATTTTAAGTCTTAAAGATAAATATGAAGCTTATTCTAAGTTGATAAGAATCCTGATAAAAATGATTCAGTCTATCAAAATTATTTCCAAAGAAGTTTATATATTTTTAATATTACCACAAAACATGAAATGCATTTGTTGTAGGAAATCTTTTTCTAAAAACATCTCTTGGAAAACAGAAATCTTTCTCACTGCAAAGAAATTTGGCAATTCCTCTATCCAGATAGATGTCATACTCTTCATATAATGTTTGAAGATCATTGAAAGACACTGTTTCTTGCAAACTATCCTAAAACAAAATATATGCTTAAATGGTTGAAATATTTGCATTGTTTTGAAACTATTCATAGTTATATGAATAAAAACATACCCTTATAATAAATGGTTGCTCATTAAGTATATAGTCATGAGTATAATTTGGAAAACCTGATAAGTCCACTAAAGTTCGAATTTCCTCACAGGGCCAGCAATCTAAGGGAAGTTCATAGTAAAATGGATTTTTTATAAGACACTCTTCTTCATGCCAATCTATAAGAGCAGTTTTAATTTTATTAGTTGAAGCAATGGATAAAATAATACACAAATTAAAAATTGTTTATAGCCAGATTAAATTTTATTTATTTTTTGAAAAGATCAGAAAAACTGTTACAATTCACTAAAAATAAGTATTTCATAAAATCAAGTTATACATTTAAAAAGTAACACAAAACTCAATATATAAAGAATTTTTATTTGCTTCTGTTTAGTGAAATAATGGCAAATCATGAATTTAGATTAAAGATGAGCAGTTGAAATGGTTTGTCACTCTATGAGGTTTTTTTGCACATGAGAGGCAATTAGACCAGGATCTACAGGGTGTGAGGTTGAAAACCTGCATATGCAATATATATAACATCCGCCTCTTAAAGTAATTAACTATAAAAAATTTGACAGCTGAAAGTCATGAATAATTACAAAATATCTGGATGATGGCAAATTCAAATAGATACATTGCTCTGGTTTAAATGTAATTATATCTAACCATGCAGAAAATAAGCAAACATTTAATGGGGAAAAAACTACACAATGACAGTTGGTTTTGTTGGTTTCTCACTTAATGGTAATTTTTTTAACAGTAATACTAATTAGACAGGGAATTACAATTTAAAATGGATTCTAAATCACTATAAAATCCTAGCTTGATATCGGATTTAAATCCACAAACTGTTGAACCAAAAGCAAGAGTACTAACCATTCCATTGCAAGCTTGGCATAATGAATGACAGATTTGCCTATTTACTACAGTTGGCAATAATATAAATTTAAAAAAATTAATGTCATGATTATGCTGAGTTTTTAAACACTTTTCATTTTTTAAAAAATTAAGAATTTGAAAGCTCCTGCATTATACTTTAAAATTAGTCTTTAAGGAATATTTTTGCTTAAAATTTTAAAGTTCAATAAAGCTAAATTTAATCAAATATTAAAACTTATTTATTTGGAAACTGGAAGCATCTAAATGTAAAACACGTATCTATTTTACATACAAAGCATTTACATATATATACAAGGAGATAAAGTACAAGAAAAAATAACAAAGATAATAGCTTCTAAATATTATACCTTTTCATAAGACTGAAATACTAAGCTAAATGTGTGTGTAATATTTTATATAATTTTTTTGTTAATTAAAAATTCATTAAGGAATGTATGAGACAGGAAGGATTCATTGTAATGTGATATTCTACTAAACTATAGAGAAAATTTTTAAGGATTAGAAACTATATTCTGAAAATGTTATAAGCCAATTCTGTGATTGTCGATCACAATTAATGGAAATTTGTAATATAAATAAGTAAATAAATTATTCATTATACATTATTAATAACTTACTTTTTAGAAATTATATGAAGACTCATGTTTTAATTTGTAATTAACATTAATTAATTCAGTTTCCTTATATCCCCTTCCAACATTTCTTTTATATCGATTTCAATAAGCACAATTTTGAGATTTTCCATAATTACGTATATTTTTTCTGCTCTTATATCAGTTATATATATATATATATATATATATATATATCATCATCATCATTATCTAAAAATAAATGATACTTTTGCCTTTAACAAAAAGCAGAACTATAGATTTTATTAATAATTAAGTTCCCTGTGCTCTTTACATTTTGTTTTGGATGTGATATTAATAACATGTTTAACAATTAATTTTTTTAATTTTCAATCACAAAACTTTGTTTTCATTAGATAATCTTCTACCTATATTTAATAGAGGTTTGACCATGATAGAAATGCAAAAATAATCTAACTACTTGCCATAAATGAAAATAATTTAACCTATTTGATAGTAAATTTGATAAAAAAATAAATAAATAAAAAATAAAATATATATATATATATTTTATTTTTAATAGGATTAAAATAAATCTTCCAAACTAATTTTGAAAACAACCTACTCTAAGGAAATATCTAAAGGTAAAAAAATATATTTATAAATGTGAATAGTTGATAGATATTGTAGCATTAACGTATATATATGCTTATGATCATTATCCAATCACAAACAGGAAAAGAAATTTTATATTTTCAGGCTTATTTGGTAATACAGTAAAATTTTAGTATATTTCATTCAAAATTTAAAAATAAAATTAAAAAATAATAAAGTGTATAAAATTTTCTAATGAAAAATTCAATTTTTGAAGAAGAAATTCAGAATTTTCAGAAATTACAGAAGGAATTGTATGAATTTTACATTAATGTATTCTTATTTTGTGATCATTAATCAACCAAATGAGTTACCACTAAGTGTTCACTTTTGTATCAAACAGTCTTGGTTTCAATTACCTCAGACAATCCCCAGTTTATTACAATCATTGAAAATGGTTAAAATTAATCTTTGAAAACTGGTGTCTAATAAAATTTAGAAACACAACATAACCATATTATACAAAGACACCTATTAAAAGAATAGCTTATTTGTAGGTACTTGATTTTCAATCATCTCATTAAACCAGTATAAATCATAAATATATTAACATGATAAAAGTTTACAATCAGGTAACCTTTGATATTTTGGGAGATTTTTTTGACACCAAGATATCACTAACACTATGGCTGCTGTTACTACACATAAGCTAAACTAAGATAGGTATACCATGTTTACCATAAATTTTATTGACAAATGTTTCACCAAACCCATATGGGTACCGAATTCTACAATCAACACCCTAATATTTGATTTCAAATGTAAACATTACAACAAGAACTGACAATTTTTAATTTACTGAGGAGTGAGAGAGGCCATTTCATTTTTCCAGGGAAAAAAATACATTAGTAACCAATCAAATGTGTGCAAATGGATGTGAAATTAAACTTTGTATAAATTAAAATAGGTGAAAATGTAGCAAGAAAAGTTGTAGACAGAAAAAAACATTTAGGGTGCAGTTTGCAATCATATTGATTTGTTATTGTTGCACCAGCATGATTCCATGTACCTAGTCTGGAGTTGGGCTCTACCAGTTAGATAGAAGCAACCAGGTAGGGTCTTCATGATTTTAAAGCAGGGACCAAGCAGAAGACTCCCAATTCCTGGCCTGCCACCTACAGAAGTACCATTTCACTAGGAGCACATTGTTACCATGCCCAGTTTTAATATGCCCCAGTCGTCTTTCGTAAAGACGACATTTTTGGTTAAGCCAGGATTTCAACTCACTACCTTTCCGATAATGAGAACATCACCCTAACCAAGGCATATCAGATCATAATCATTGGGAGTTGTGTCTTACAGAACTCCCGAGGTAAAATACCTACGAGAAAGATTATTCAATTGTTACTATATTGAAATTGTAAAGACACAGAAGCAACAAACTATATATAATTAACTCTTTGAATCATTCTGACAGCTAGGACTATGCAAAGTAGTACTCATATTTTCATTGGAAACATTTATTTTATCACACACAATTTATTTCTCAATGCTGCAAAAGTTAAAAGACTATAATAATTTACATAAATATCAAATAACTTCAGTGAGAACCTATAAAGAACAAATTATATTTATTATTAAAATTTAAATTTTAGATTAACATAATAAACAGAAAAATGAAAATAAAAGTGAAAAATAAGTACATTTTTAATACATTAAATTAAGATAACATGTGTAAGTAGCATTTATAAATCACAAAACTTCCTATCAAGTTGCTGTCATATAGCTTCTTAACCTAACCGTGTAAAATAATTATATTTTTTAGGAAATGTGAAACTAAAATTGAAAAGTTTTTGATACTTACAATATTATATGGTCATTTTATTCTGTAAATAAAACTTCATGAATATTTCTAAAAGTTAATTTTAATTCAGGATTATTTAGCATCAACTTCTAATTGATATATTGTTTAAATAGTGTGATATATTTAAAAGTGACTTATTATCTATCCACACATGGAAAGAAACTTTGAATTTAAGTGAATATTTACACTTCTATTTCATATTATTAAATAAAGTAGCTTAATTATAAAAAAAATGTGACAATCAACCAATAATTTTCCTTCAGCCTCAAGCATTATAATTATTGATAAAATTATCATCTTAAATATCTAAAAAAATGAGTCAACTTTTATATTACAAGTCAATATTTCAGTTTTGGACACAATGAGACAAAAATATTTTAATTTTGTAATCAAAATTATTTAATTAGTATTAAGTCATAAACTTATTTAAATAAATTAGCAGCATTTAACTAATATCTCATATAAGAACTTTTTAATTGTTTAAACAAACATTTCTTTATTTATATGGAAATATTCTTAAAATTCTAAATTTTAAATGATATTAATAATTGATTATGAAAATATATACTGTATATACAACAAGCATTTAATTTAATGAGAAATTAAATTTTGCAGAAAAAGATAAGGGTATTATACAGAAATATTTTTCATAGTGAAAAAACAAATGCACGAATTCTTGAGAAAGAAAACTTATATCACAAAGATTTAATACGTCTATAGAGTGTATATAAGTGAATATATTTGCAAAAGATTACCCCTAAGAGATAAAATATTTCTAGGTGAAAAGAATAAAAATGAAGGAATGAGATTTCAATAGAGTTGAAATATGTTTCATTGTTTTAATATCAAAAAATATACACTTTAATTAATCAAAAAAGTTTCATTTTTCTATTTCGCTAAATCAAATTTTAAATAAACTTAAAATACATTTATTATCTAAGAAAATAACTTCTTTAATGTGAAAATTGTTGACAATTAATAAATAAATACTCAATCTTTAAAATAAAACTTCATAAAAAAATTTAAACATTTTTTAAATACAATGTATTATTCTACATATATTTTTCAGACATTTGGCCATATTTGTTGATTTAATTAATTTGCAGATTTTAAATTTACTGCAATTGAAAATCTCAAACTAATATTCCTAAACTCAATATATGATTTTGGTTTATTTCATTTGAATTAATTATACAATAGTGAATCTAATAATTATATTTAAGAAAAGTATAACTTCACCTGATAGAAATTCATATTTCTGCAAAAGTGGTAAAGTCCATAAGCGCAAAGCTCTCATAGTGGGATAAATAAAATTTTGACAGTTTCTCATAACTAATTTTTGAACAGAATTATGGGAAATAATAAATAAATACAAAAACAGCAAAATAAATAAACTGGTTAAAACATATCTAACAATGCATTCCAAGAAATGAATTATTCTAAACAAACAAGAACATAAATTATAGAAATGTAACTTTGCTGTCATTTCCAAAGGTTTTTTATGAAATACTTCATAAACACATTTTTCCATCCTTTTATCAGACAGAGAAGTTTCATTTAAAATATTATAAAATTTCTTAATGTGTTGAGAAAATACTTCATTTTCTTCCTCTTGATCACTCATATTTATAATTTATGAGTGATCACTCTAAATGGAAAATAATATCTGTCATATTTTGCAACAAAAACAGATGACATATTCAATAAAATAAGAATATATGATTCAATTTTTATATTAGAATGTCTCTTTTTGCTGCTACATAACAATAAGTTCAGACATTTTAATTATTTGATATTATAAATAAGCCTTTATTCAAACCATAATTTACGTCAAAAACACCTATTCCGCGCGCTACAGGTGCACACATCATACACAAATAAAAGAGAACAATTACTTTTGTAGAGGAAAAAAAACTTGTTTATAGGGAAAATTCACGGAGAAATATCCCTAAATGAAAGCAAACGGCTGTATCTTGCACTTAATAAAAAGCACTCGTTTTCTGATTGGTTACTTTGGAAATATTGGTTACTTGATTGCATGGAGGAAGGAACGTAACCTTATATTCCTCCTTCTATGCTTGATTGCTTTAAGAGGATAGCCATTATTGAACGTAACTGTTATCTGAAAACGCTCATTCCTTTCCAACAGTTAACAATTTTGTTCAATTTGTTTTTAGATAATGCATTAAGAAAATAATTTTAGTTGTTCTGTGTGACGAATTTCCATTAAGCTCACAAAACTAAAACCTAATGAACCATTTTGTATAGTTAGCGGAGATCGGATTTGTTAAAATTTAGAAACGAAAGAGAAAATAATCATAAACATTTTGGACCCTTGTTTGAACTTTTATTTTTTATTTTTATTTTTTTTTACATTTTATACATTTATTTTACATTGAATGAGTAGCATAAAATTTGTTTTTTAAAAACATGCTCTTAAGTTTATAAGGGTTAAAAAAAATTGTCAGGTGTTAAGAATTCGCACTCGATAGAATTAATTATCATTCAATTAAAGTATTCCTTTGAATAAGTAAATATTTTTAAGCCACATTTTACTTTTGCAAATAAAGTTAAATAAATAAAAGATTATTTGGTATGCCCAAAAATATTTTTCATAATTTTATAATTATTGGTTTTCTAACTGTATATATTTAAACATATCTTTCATAAGGAATATTAAAAAATTATGAGTAGCATACAACCTGCCCACTAAAGTTCCTTGCTACCCTCTTAACATCATAGAATTGCTGTATTTATAAAAGTGGTGTCTAAGTGTAGTAAAGTATGATATTTAATAAAACCAATTTGGGCTTCACTGGGGAAAAATGTTCCAATCGTGAAAACAGAAAGAAATAAAAATAATTGACTGACAAAGTTGTAGACTGACGATGTGTTATTGGTGTGATGTTCGATGTTAAGAATTAAAATTTCATTCTTGGAAGAAATATATTTATTATATCATTGATCAATACCATCAGAGTTGGTCCTGCACCCAATTGACTGCCCTAGTAGTAATTCAACACTGGGGTGGTGATTGGGTCAACGATATTAACTGATGGAAACTCAGCGGCCCCTGTGATGCAATAGTGCATGGAACAGTGGACTATTTGTCACATCGGCCGGAGAGCGGATGTGGTTTCCCTGCCCGTTCAGTTGAAGTGCACGGTGTTGTGAGTTATGTCCCGGTGAATTATTTAAGATTCGATGAAAAGTTAGTGAGTGCAGCGACGATATTATGCCATTCAATTTTGTATTCTACTCGTGTAGATATGCTGTTTTCTGGCTTAAATATCAAAAATACACTATCGTTAAAAATAATTTAATGATAGTGTATTTTTGATAATAAGCCCGAAAATATTAAGGAAAACTTATTTTAAATATTCATATATTTATAATTGTTTTAATAGACAAAAATACTTGTGTTGAAAGATTTTCTTAACACTTATCAGTAAATTCAAAATGTAATAAATAATTTATATACTACAATTTTATAAGTGAAATTAATATGAAACGCATTTTACGCAATATTTAATATATTTCACTATAGGACATTTCAGTATTTTAAAGTTTTTATTGCAGAACACAAAATTAACATTCAATAATTTCAGTTTTACAGATTTGCTTTTATTTTTTTACTAACAGGAAAAATCCAATAAATGATTTCTGAGACAATATTCATTAAGATTTTTTTAAAAATAATTTCCAATTTCATAAAAAATAAATTAGCAGGTTGTTAATTGTTATGATTTTCCTAATGTTTCCTAAATAAATTTTGCACTGAAGATATAATTGCAAAAATCTAAATTTTATTGCTTTTATAAGAAATATATTTTAAGATGTGTGCATATATTCAGTTTTAGAAATTAAAATCATACATAATTCAATTAGTTCCAATATATTTGTAACAATAGGTAAAAATTATTATAGAAACTTCCTAAACTAGATATATATGATAGATTTAAAATAAATCATTGATTCTATTTTAATATAGATCATAGACGACTTTCATTCTATGGTCTTATGTTAATTAATGTTTGATATTTATTATTATTATTATTGATATTTTCTATTAACAGCTGAAAAATTGAATTAAATATGAATATTCTAGAAAATTTTCAAACGTGATATTTTCAGAGCTAAAAGTAATAAAAGAAATGAGTTACAAATTTTCTATTACAAGTGTATTAAATATATTATTGAATAAGATTAAAAATTCAGTTACATTTTCAGATAAAATGTTCCTATTTTACAGCTTTATTGATTTTAATATTTGTTAAACTATCTACTTTGCTACTTATGAATTTATTCACAAAAATAAAGTTTTCACAAAAGATAAATCTTTATTAATTATATTACATATTCTTGACATTAGACTGGGCTTTTTACAAAGCTCGTTTTAAATGCCAATCATCTCTGTCAAGAGCAAGCTTCAGCCATTTCTTTATGTATTGCTGTACATCCATATCTGTGATAGGGTTGTCATGGTGGCGAGTAGAAACTACAAATAAACAAATTTCGTTCATATAAAAAATGTTAAATAAAGTAACACCAGAAACAAAGTAAGGTCAACATTTCAACATTTTTATAATTGATATTATTAACATTACATCGAAATGTCGCAAAAATTAAATTTTAAGTTGTTAAAGTATTAAAATTACGATTTAAATTTAGAGAAAAAATAAATTTATTAAATTTAATTCATGTACTATAATCAACATTTTGATCGTAAGGTAAATTTGGCACTTAAAAAATACAGAAGTAATCCATAAATGAAAAACAGAAAATAATAATTTTTCCTAATTTTATGTTACAAACACAATATAAATTGAAATTACATACATTAAACAAAGGATTATAAAAATATGCAATTGAAATAATGTCAGAAACATGAAATATTATGTACTTATGATTTGTTACAGTGATTACGTTTCAGAAATATATTGATTAAATTCAATACGTAAACTTTTACATTTGAATTCAATGTTTTCATATTGCACTATATTATTTTTAAAATTTATTTGTACAAGCAGTTAGCTTTAGAAAATTTAAAAACAAAATTCTAACCTGTTATCAAATATATAACATTTTATAGGGAGGAAAAAGGATGTTTTACACCTCTTCTACCCTTCCATTTGTACTGTTTTGACAAATCATTTCTCATTAGTTCCACCAGAATTCTTCTGATAACATCATTGGAACTTGTGCCACCTTTATTAGTCAAAATAGTCAGCTGAAAATAATAACAAAATATTAGAAATATAAAATTCAATTGAAGCTTTAGTTCCTCAACCCTATTAACCATGTTAATGGTTATTTACATGTCAACTAAATATTTTTATATAGAAACTTAATGTTTCTAAACTTTTTTCGTTATTTATATGGTTTAAGTTAATTTGAAATTTAAATTCATCAGGAAAAAATTCCAAAAGAGTTTAAAACTAAATCAATTTGCTGGAGGTATTTTTTTAGAAAACATATTACAATAAATATTTATTTTAAACATAGTTTTTTCTGCAAAAAATAGATCAACACATACTTCTTTAATGCCTTCATATTTAACATCTCTCTACTCCAATTTTGATCCAGTGGCAAACTTCACATTTAATAAGCATATAAATACGTAAATGAAAAACTCAATTAATTTTTCATAAGTTACAAACACTATATAAAAAGAAATCACAAAAATTAAACAAAGGATAACAGAAACATAAGAAATATTGTTTGTGTTCTTATGATACAAAATCATAAGAACACAACATTTATGTTTTTTTATTTTTTATTATGATTCTGAAATATTTAGAGTAAACTGAATTAGTAAAAATAAATTTTTAAATTTGAATTTAATGATGTTTTCAAATATCATTATATACCTTTTAAAATTTATTTCTACCATTTATTCTTTGTCAGGAGCATACATCAACCATTTCTTTATATATTGCTGCTCATCAATATCTGAGATTCAACTGTCGCGGTGACAAAGAGAAGCTACAAATCTATCAATTTTGCTCCTATAAATAATGTCAAATAAAATAACATCTGAAACAAAGTAAGATCAATATTATAATAATTTTTATAATTGATACTATTAACATTAAATTGCTTCTGTTATAAAATAATTTTATACATTACATGGAAATGTCACAAAAATTAAAATTGTTAAAATATTACAATTAATGTTTAAATTTATAGAAAAAAGATATAAATTTAATCCATATTCTCTAATCAATATTTTGATCCAATGATAACTTTGTATTAAAAAAATACATAAGCACACACACACAAAGCATAAATGAAAGATAGAAATTAGCATACACACACAATTCTCTTCTTAATTTTAAGTTACAGGAACAAAAAAAAAAAAAAAAAAAAAAAAAAAAAAAAGAATAATAATAATAAAGTTACATACAATAAATAAAGGATAATAAAACATATAATTGAAAATTATTACAGAAACATATGAAATATTGTTTTCTTATGATTTGTTACACTGGTTATTATTCTGAAATATTTTGATTAAATTGAATTAGTTAAACTTTTGAATTTAATGATGTTTTCATACTGCACTGTATTTTTAAAATTTATTTGTACAAGTAGTTCACCTTAGAAAGTTTAAAAATAAAATGCAAACCTGTAATCAAATTTATAACATCCTGAAGGGTGGAAACCAGACCAATATTCTGGAATAACTTGTTTTAAAAATATATATTATAGTAAAAATTTACATTAAATATAATTTTCGCAGCAATATACATATATATATATATATATATAAACATTTTAATATCTGCCAGTTTGAAATACGAAATTTGCACATCATATGCATTGGCACTAATGCATGGTTTAACTATATTCTATGTAATAATATTTGCAATATTATTTTGCTTATATATTATACAATATATTGATCTATAAAAATTGCTGTTTATTATACAAATATAAGGTAAAATAAATTATATATATATATATATATATATATATATATATATATCTACAGTATTTTTTCATTCTAAACTATCAATAATACCAATAAAGGGAAAGAAAAAATTACTAATTAGTCCTAAATATTCCATTTTTATCGTGTAGTGTTTTTTAGAAAATATTAAAAATAATACAAACATTTTGTTTACATATTTTGCGCGTGAAACTAATTAAACTAGGACATACAGTTTAAAGTAGATTCCGAACCACTATCCAAGACCAAGCTGGCATTCAAACTCATTAACTGTTGAACCGAAGCTATTTCTTCAGGTTTACAAACAGGGGTATAATAGAAAAGCATCTTTTTTACTTTCTGTTCAACAGAAGAATTTATTTGTAAATATAAGCATATTATAATACATACATATAACTCTTGGTTATTCATTTAAGTATGAAGACTAATATTAATACACAAACTGTACATTAACCTATGTATAAAATTGACTTCAACAACATGGACTAATTTCAACAGATCACTACAAATAAGCCAAAGATAAAATTAATTTATTATGAAATCATGGAAATTATTGTATCATAATTAATTATTATGAGAATATGATTAAATTTCAAATGTAAAAGAATAATTAAACCTTAAGTTTTATCAAAATTTAGAAACTACTTATACAGGCATTTGTTATTTACCAATTTATAGATAATACTTACAATATAATAATATATAATCAATCCTGATGTTTATCACTAAGATAGATTTTTACATTAGATAAGATTTTAAGAAACTTCACTTGGAATAAAGCTTTAGATCACTAAATTTATTTGAAAATATTAATCTATGGCCAAGTTTCACATATTAATGCTAATAACGAAAAAGAAATCTAATTAAAAAAAAAAACATACATCAAAAAATATACAAAAGAAATTATCAACATTGCTCTTTAGGATGGCTACTGGTTTTTAATTATCAAAGTAGTCGTAGATTATTAATATTTTGCATTCAACATCACACACAAAAACAATGAACAAACTAAAGTGAAATTTAATGTTAAAATTATATAATTCATATTATTTAAAATAGATTATTATTTGCAATGGTTATTTTCACTTAATTTTACGAACGCAAAATAAAAATTAACTTCGTAAAAATAATGTAATAGTATTAAATAAATAGACATCTTAAAGATATATACTTCATATTTATTCAAATGAATTGATAGTATTTACAAAAATTTTTATTCTGTTATTAATTATGTTATTATTCGAAATATTAAAATAACATTCAGAAAAGTAATACTATGGTTTTTAAATATGGCCACCACGCATGCGTAGACCTATTAATAAGTCTGCGCATGATTTTACTTTCCTTCAATCGGAATGGTAAATGCTGCAGCCGCCGTCCTGCGACCACTCCATCAGCGATCGTCGACGGTGTCCTTCAGAATATGTGGTAAGAAAAATAGTGACCGTTTCATGTGTAAGTTACTGGGCACGCACCAGTCAAACAATTCGGTGTAAAATGAGTTGCCAATGAAACCGGTAAATAGCCACCCTAATACCACTGAGCCTCTGCTAGTAGGGTGGGGACTGTTGGAACTACTATTTAGTCAAACTGAGATCTCTGTATTTTTCCAAACTCGCGCTTTCTTCTCACCGAAAGGAATAGAGAATCGGAATTGCATTTCCTGTCTAAGTTGCGCTTCTGGGCTTCAGAGCTTGAGAATTTATATAACCTCTTCTAGATCACAGAGAAAACTATATCTAACCGCGAATAATCAATCACTCCAGTAAAGCACAGTTAGCAAACTATATATATATATATATATATATATATATATATATATATATATATATATATATATAATTTTTTTCTAATGCTCGGCTATGATTAGGACTTAATTCTATTTGGCGCTACAAGGGGCGAAGGTGATGACATCTTATACAGTGGTGCACTTAGTGGGTGTGTCATTTTCACCTCGAAAGTGAAAGGGTAAAGAAACAGAGAGGAAGGAGCATTTATGCCCTTCGTATTCGAACTCGGGACATACTGCTTCGAAGTTAGGGACGCTAACCACTCTGCCATCGGTTGGCAATTTGTTATATTTAGAAACATGAAAAACAACAAAATTTACTTTTTACTGTTATTCAGAGTGACAAAGACCCATGTCATTCCCTGTGATTTTATCGGTGCATAAAAAATATTGCTATCGAGTTATACTTTTTCTCTTTATAAGGTAGAAATATCCTCTGGTATAAATTGGATTATGTCATAAATATGTCATTTTTTTGGTGAAACTTTATGTAGAATTAATATTGGAAATAAATAGCTTTTTCTCTATTATTCAATAATTTATAAGTGAGTTTCTTTGAATAATTAAATTATTCATACAAAGTAAAAACACATTTGTAATAAATAAGTGAACTGTAAGAAACCTTGAAATTAATAAAATATTCCCTTCCGAATACTTTTATATAAAACTGAAATTCAATAAATCTTGGCTTAAAAAATTAATATGATATTTAAGAAGAATTGAATCGGATAAATATTTTCGAAAGTATAAATGCAAATTTTAATTTTGCTTGCATCAAACCCATAGTACTTTTGTTTTAAAACATTGGAAATTATTTATTATATTTGATTAACAAAGTAACTGAAAATAATCTTAAACTGTTATAAAATAAATTTCATTTGAAAATATTTATCTTTTATTTTATTTAGATAAAAGTTTACTTATGAATTATTTGCCTCTAAATGTAGATGTTGCACCTTGAATACATAAGCATTTAGGTAAGTTTATTGTAGATACAATATTGAATGTTTGAAATAAAGTATAACTACATTGAAAAATGCCAGTTAACTTTTTTAGTATAATTTGAACTATATCAATCTGCAATGATAAGAAATCGACAATTTATCTTAAAGAGTATTTTAGTATTACTTTAAACTTCATGCTTATATTTGTCAAAAAAAAATCTGGAATTATTTAATGCCTATTAAATGTAACATATTTAATCGTTAACGCTTGATATGAAAATAATACTTAGTATAGCATAAGACACTTATTGAATGATAATTTTTAAATTAAGATGAAAATTTAATAAAATAAAAAAAATTTTTTAATTGAAAAACCACCTATGAATGTAACGTTGGTATAAGAACTTTGAAAACTTTTTTCAGTTTTTCTTCGAAGAGAGAATTCATCTAAATTGGTTCTCAATGCACAAAATAATAAAACTAATTACTTAATTTGTAGCTATTAATATATTGGTTTAAAGACATCCCTATTCGGTAATGAAATTTTCCTTTTTTAATGATTATTCAATACAATCGCCCTTTAAAGTATTTTCTTTTATTATTTCTGTTTAAAAGTTTAAATTTACTGAATTTTCTTTTAAATACATATTTTAACATTACAATCTAAGCAAAGAATAAATATCTTTCTACCACTAATAAATATTTAAATGCATACGATAACATTCCAATTACAAAAGTTATAAAACATTAATTCAATTTGCATGCTTATTTGATGCTATAATTTCTCTTTTCAGTGTATATATATGAAAGCATTTGTAAAGTTTAACATAATAATGATTAATATTACAATGTGAAGAAATGGCGATTACGTAAACTTTAATTACTGAGAATAAAATATATAAAAAATTTGTGCAAATATTTCTATAATATAGGTGTTTGGCAATAATAGTAAAATTAGTATTATACACGCATTTTTAATATTATTGCAGATTGGTATAAATACAATATTTGGCAGTAAAACTGTTTTTAATTTCTTTTCAGTTTATAAACCCATATACAGAAAGTTATTTTTCAGAAGTTATCAAATCAACCATCATTAATTTTGCTTTAATTTTTAATCAATTATTATTAATTTAAGCAGTCATTATGATATTGTTTTAAATTATTATATGTATTGTTTCAAAATTTGTAAACTTTCTATTTCCTTCATGCTCAATATATTTTAAATTTAAAAAAAGAAAAGAAAAAAGAAAAGAAATTTAAACATTTAATTGACAAACACCAAGAGATCTTCACTCATAAAAACTATCCCATTTCAATTTTCTTCTTCTTCTTCTTAAAGTTGAGTTTGTATGTCATTGGGCACCTCTGCTTTTGTCAGCATTTTGCACTTTTAACTCCAAACCCATGTTTCCTAGTTCCAGTTGCTCGGGTCACCCACTTTATTAATAAAGTCCGATAACCCTTTAATGGAGTCTAGGTGTAACTCTCTAGTATGGATGATGCCTAAAGAAGTTAATCTAGAGAAGGCAAGGGCCTCTCATTCGTAAATGATTAGCCTAGACGTTTCCTCTAGCATATGACATTTCCTGCAGATAGGGTCTTGCTGAAACAGTCCCATTTTATGAAGGTGTTTTCTGAAATAGTAGTGCCCAGTTATGAATCCTGCGATTAAACGTATCTTCTGCCTAGAGCATCTTAGAATTTCAGAGGCAATTCTCGCTGATGATCCACAGATCATACTTTTAGCGTGGGATTGACCAGGAGTGTTGAGCCAAACTTCATACATCTTCTGTTTTCCCATCTAAGAACATTGATTTTTGCGTTCTTCAAATTGATCCCACAAAAAGGTTCCATACCGATAGGAACAAAAGACGATCCTTGTTTAGCAAGTTCATCAGCCCTTTCATTACTTTCGATACCTTTGTGTCCTGGACTCATACAAGGAACACCTTGTTTCTAGTTGCCAGTTCTGTAAGGTTTCTGCATTCCGAAATCATTTTAGATTTGATTTCGAAAGAATTGAGCGCTTTTAAAGCGGCTTGACTGTCACTAAAAATGAGAATCCTCTTACCGTGGTAGCCCTTCCTCTTATTTAGTCGCAGACAGTGGTTAATAGCCAAAACTTCTGCCTGGCAGACCGTAGCGTATCACCCAAGGCTTACAGATAGGCTGGTTCTTGGTGACGCGCCACATACTCTCAGTCCTGAGAGTCTATTTTTCAGTGGTCCATCTGTGTACCAGATTAAATCTCCTGTTTTAGTTTCGAACACGTTGTTGTCCCATTCGTCTCTAGTAAATTGTTGTCCTATTCCTCTAGAAAAAACTATTTCAAATGTCCTTTCAAACATGTATGACTTTTCCATGATGTCCGATGGAATTAGGAAAGTAGGATCTTGAATTTTCCCGGTAATATTCCTGTGCCTTTTGGCAACAGGCTGGTCGAACAATTGGTTTTGTAACTTCATTTTCTGTATGCAGTCATTCTGGCAGTGCTGCAGATGAAGATGTCTAAGGGAGTCAGATCTAACATAACTTCCAATGATCTGGTTGGTGCGGTAGACATTGCTCCTGTGATCCAGAGACAGGCCAGTCTTTGTAGACCTCCTGGTCTGTCAATCACAGTCTTCTGTTCCACCTTACGCCACCAGATCACACAGGCATATGTGAAAATGGGCCTGACAATAGCTGTGTACATTCAAAACATCAGTTTTGTATTTAAACCCCAGTTTTTACCAAGCATTCACCTGCCAAATCGTAATGCTTTTCTTTGCTGAGTTAATTTTGTCATCAATGTGCTTATCCCAGGTGAATTTCTGGTCTAAATAAAATCCCAGATACTTCATCTCTGAAGCCACATTGATTTCTACAGGAAAAAGTCTTGGTATGAAAAAACCCTCCCGTTTTCTTTTGCGTGTAAAAGGTACAAGGTAGGTTTTCTCGGATTAACCATCAGGTCCCTATCCATGCACCATTGACCTACATAACTTAGAGCATCCTGCATGACATGACAAGTTATGTCAAAATCTTTACCAAGAATAAGGATAACAATGTCATCAGCATATCCTTGCATATAGTAGCCCCTATCATTTAGATATTTTATAAGGCTATTTACAACTAGGTTCCAAAGTAATGGTGAGAGAACACCTCCTTGAGGGCAACCTCTAGTAGTCTTTTTTTCAAATGATTCACCGAAGTTGCTCATTTGTATACATCTCAAGGCCTCAATCCAAGTACACAGAGTCTGATTAATCCCTGCCCCTCTAAGGGCAATGAGGATGGATAGATGGGAAGTTTTATCAAAGGAACCTGGGATATCGAGGAAAGTTGCCAAGGCAATTTCTTTTGAATCCAGAAGGGTTTCAATCTTAGAAACTAGCTGATTTAAAGCAGTTTCAGTAGATTTGCCGGATTGATAGACAAAGTGAAGAGAATACAAGGGACTGTTACTTCCCAAGTAATCGCTAATATGCCGATCAATGATTTTCTCCATAATTTTAAGAAATAACGAAGAAAGACTGATAGGTCTGTAAGACTTGGCCTGGTCATAGGTGTCCTTGACAGGTTTAGGAATGAAAACAATCCTGGTTTTCTGCCATATCTTTGGTATGTAACCCAGTGCTAAGCTAGCTCTGTAAATTCTAGTTAGCACTGGTATGATAACCTCTTCTGCCTTCTGGATCATGATGGGCATAATTCCATCAGGCCCTGGTCTTTTTAGAGGTTTAAAGGCAGAGATTGCCCGTTTAATATTGTTGTAGTTAACGATATTTTTAGCAATGGTCCATTGATCGCTATTGACTCTTTGCAAAGAGCCAATGCAGTGCTTCCCTTCGTTGCTATAAATATCTCTAGCACCTGGAAAGTGGGTTTTGGTCATAATTTCCATACCTCTTTCCCGGAAGCAGCAAAATTACCCTCCTCGTCCTTTAAGGTGCCTATCAAAATAGGTTCATCCCTTATGAGAAGTTTTTGGAGTCGAGCTCCTTACGAGATAGAATCTATCTCTTCACAGAACTTCCTCCAGGAGTTAATTTTGCTTTTCCCAACAAGTTTGTTATAATTAGTGAGGACTATTTTATAGTTCTCTCATTAATCATTTTACTTAGCTTCATTATAAAGTTTCCTAACATTTGCCCTTTCGGCTGCTAGAGAGTCACTCCACCAAGGACATTGGAGTTTAGCTCTCCTAGAGCAAATAGGGCAATTGTTATAAGAATTAAGAATACTACTGTGCAGAAGATCTGCTGTAACTTCTAGATCGTAGTTACCTCTAATAGGTCTGTTCCTGAGCTCAACCCACCCAGTCAAATCCTCCTGGAATTTCTTCCAGTCTGTCCTAATTGGGTCTCTGAACATACGATCCAGACACACATAGAGTAAATTTAAAAATGGATGTTTTGATGGTGTGAACCAGAAGGTCTGCTATGTACTTTCCAATTTTCGATATTTTTGCTCATTAGCGTTGTCGCTATAGTAATGTCAATTACTTCAGATCGATAGGAAGTAATGAAAGTTGGTTCGTTGTCCTCATTTAGAATATCTAACTCGTAGTTTTGAATGAATTCTAAAAGGCACCTCTTATATTTGTGTCCATGCTTCCCCAGACAACATGGTGAGCATTACAGTCAAGTCCTAGGACTATCTGTAAATTATTGTCTTTGCAAAAATTCATGAGCTTGTGCAGAGAATGGTCAGGTGAAGCCTTCTCTTCATAGGGCAGGTACACAGAGCCAAAAACAATTTCTCTGTCCCCTCCCTTTATGTTGAGTCTGACTTTCACGGCTGTCAGGTCCCTAAGGATAAATTCAGAAAAGGGTAATATCTCAATGTTTTTATGTAAAAGTAAGCAAGTTCTAGCGTTACTATTGGTACAATAGATAAGCTCACCTTTAGTTCCTTTAAGACCACTGATTCTTCCCCTAACCAGCCATGGTTCTTGAATTAGGGCCAGGTGTATATCCCCAGCAAGAAACTTCTTACTGAGGTTAGTGGTACCACTTCTACTGTGGTGGATGTTGGCTTGAACTACCTTCAACCCCATCAGCAGGAGCGGGTTTGTCAAGCACTTTTGCCTGCACTTGGTGAAGTCCGATATGAAATTTATATCCTCTTGCACCAAGTGTCGCAGCATCCAGTTCGGGTACACTAAGAACGATGGTCTGCCCAGATGGGTCTTCCATGATGTTAAGAACATTCCACTCCGTTGGAGTGACCCCACCGTTCAGTGCCTCGATTTTCCTCGGGACCTCTTTAGGCTCCAGTTTACTGAAGATTTTCGGCAGTTATGCAATTATCTTGGTGGTTCTGACAAGTTTCCTTGCCTTACCTAACAAGAGTTTTTGTTCCTGCCGGGGGCTTATGTGACTGACAGTCTGTTCCAGCCACTTTGAGCTCTCCAGATCTACACAGTTGACAATAAGTGACCCATTCTCAAGTTTACTGGATAGGAAGGTTAGGGCAAAACCCTCCTCATTCCTTCATATCTTTTCGGTTTACAAGAGTTCCAGGTCGGAGGCCTGTTCCTCTGATAACCGTTTTTCCGGATGGCCCTCTATGAGCACAACCATCTTGACTGCCGTAAGAGGCGCCCATTAGGTAAATCCCCCAGGTCCTGCTCTCTTGACAGCGTTTCCGGCTTTGCCCTGGTCCGTCCGGTTGGCGGGATGTTTCTCGCCTTTGGTTTCCTTGGGTTTTTCAACCCAAGTCCCCTCGGTGATTTTGCGTTCCTTCACCAGTTTCTTCTTCAGGGCACAAGAAAGTCTCTTTTTTAAGCTTGATTCTTGTCAGAGAGTGAGTCATGTTAGCAATATCTTCCTGACTCTCACCAGAAGATGGTTTGGAGGTCATTTCTACCTCCTGTTAGGGATTGATTGCTGCCCTTTCACTAGATTGCCTCTGGGTTCCCTTGTCTTTTTCAGCAAGATCTATTTCAGAGGCTTCCCTTGCAAATGCAAAAAGGTTTATTAGTTTTTTTGTCTTTTCTCTCAGTCATAAGGTAACAATTAATAGGCTTAAGTAATACAACAGTCCACCCAGCATTGCCTGAGTTACTGGGCAAGGCAAAAAAGCTCTAGAAGTTCTCCAGGCAACTAGAGGCTCCGTTAAGGCACCATTACCGCGGTGCCAAATAGCCCTAGACACGGGTCACCTAACACCAGGGTTTACGGGAACTGGTTCGGAGCCTCTGATTCTGTATTCAAGGCTATCCTGTCATTCCTACAGAATGTTCGGCGATCCACTACCTGCTGAAGCACTTGGTTGCTGCTCAGGCCCCAGGTTCAATTTTCTTAATAAATAAATATGTTTATAAAATATTAATCTATATACAATTATTAATAAAATTTTTCGTATAAGAGGTATTACAGACCAATCTTTTCGCCAAATTGAATTTTCCAATAGTGCTTTCATTTCATCTATCTATCTATCTTATCTATCTATCTATCTATCTATATCTATCTATCTATCTATCTATCTATCTATCTATCTATATATATATATATATATATATATATATATATTTATATATATATATATATATATATATATATATATATATATATATATAAACTTAATAATACAAAAAAATCAGTAAATAAAACATTAAATCCAAATGATATATTCTGTTATAAAATTACATTCTATTCCTTTCGCGCCTTCTCTTAGGCATATAAAATTGAAATAAATTATGTACGTGTAACAGGATATGGTACATTTAACTTTAATCAGTAAAAAGTTTTTAAGATTAATAAAATTATCTATGAAAAGTTACTCCAGGATATTTTTGAAGGCCTATTTATATAACCATAGACGTAGCAGGCAGCTGTAATATTTAAAAATTAAGAATTCTGAATAAAAACAAATTTAACAAAGCAGCTTAAAGTAAATAACAACATTAGTAGCAGAGGCTCAATGGTATTACAGTGGCCATTTACTGGTTTCTTTGGTAACTCACTTTATCCCGAATTTTTTCAGCGGTCTGTGCCCAGTAACGGATGCATGAAACGATCACTGTATTTCCTACCGCATATTGTGCACAACACCGTCGTCGGCTGTTGATAGTGTGAGTGGTCACTGGATGGTGGCTGTAGCTTTTACCATTGAGATTGTAGGAAAGCAGAATCATGCGCAGACTTATTAATAGGTCTACGCATGCATGGCGGCCATATTGAGAGTACCTGTATTATTTATTATCTTTTTTGTATGTTTACTTAAGATCTTGCATAATATTATTTTTAACAGTATAATTTAGTAAGTACTATCAATTCTTTTAAATAAATAAAAAGTACATATCTTTGAAATGTCAAATTAATTGCAAACAATCTATTTTAAATAATATGAATTAATTTTAGTATTAAATTTCGCTTTAGTTTGTTCATTATTTTTGATGTTGAATACATAATATTAATAATCTACGATTATTATGATAATTAAAAAATATTAACCACCAAAAAAATAATGTTCATAATTTCTTTTGTATATTTTTGAAGTATGCAATTTCTATAATTTACATATCTTTTTTGTTATTAGCATTAATATGTGAAAGTTAGCCTTGAATAAGTAAGTATTTTCAAATAAATTTAGTGATCAAAATATTTATTCCAAATGAAATTTTTTGAAATCTAATCTAATGTAAAAATCCTTCTTATTGATAAATATCAGGATAGATTATACATTATTATATGAGGATTTTCAATAACTTGTGGTAAATAACAAATTTCTATATAAGTAATTTTTCTAAATTTAAATAAAACTTAAAGTTTAATTATTCTTTTACATTTGAAATATAATCATATTCACATAATAATTAATTTTGATGCAATAATTTCCATGATTTCATAATAAAATTAGTTTTATCTTTGGCCTATTTGCAGTGGACTATTGAAATTAGTCACTGTGTTGAAGTGAATTTCCAGCATCGTCAATGTATCGTTTGTGTATTAATGTTATTTTTTATACTTAAATAAATGAATAACTAAGAGTTTTATGTATATATTATAATATATTTATATTTACAAATAAATTCCTCTGTTGAACAGAAAGTAAAAAAAGCTACTTTTCTATTATACCCCTGCTTATAAACCTGAAGAAATAGCTTCAATTCAACAGTTAATGGGTTTGAATCCCACCCTGGGTTTTGATAGTGGTTCGAAATTATCTTTAAACTGTATGTCTTGGTCTACAGTGGCGTAGTGAGCATAATTGGCACCTGGGTACGATACCTTTTATGGCGCCCCCTTGAAAATAAAATAATACAATATAAATATGGGAATAAAATGTATTAAGTAATAAAAGATATATAAAAATATAACGATATATAATACATTATAATAAATAGAGTATAATTGTTATAAGAATACAATATAAATAAAAACTGAATGTTGTACTCACTATAAAATAATCGAAAATATATTAAAGAATCAAAAAAGCTCAGCTTTATAAATTTAAACAAAACTCAATTCTAATTTAAAAAAAAAAAAACGCTTATATTGAATTCGGAAAAGTGTCATTAGAATAACCGGACTAATGTAATTTAGAATTAATTATAAAAAGATATAATTGATTTTATATACAAATACAATCATTTTAAGAAACGTAAAAAAAAATTTTTTTTAACGGGAAATAACTCGTTACATATCAGAGATATAGGCAGATGAAATTATTCGCAATCTAATATACTACACTATTCAAATTTTTCTGGTCTTTACTGAAGCGAATTGATCCCTTTTTGAATTGATACTTTATCAAAGTTGATCATTTCAAATTTTTCTTTTTCTATGCTTAAAATAATTAATCTGTATAACAAAATTCACCCAAACTTTTACATTTGTTAATCACGGTGATTTAGCGCTCCCAAGCTACAGGTCCTAGGTTCGATTCTCAGACTAGGACAACTCAGCCTTTCATCTTTTCAGTGGATCGATTAATTGAGTACCAATCATTCTTGGGAACTAAACACCGGGGATTTAGCTTTGGGCTGACCACCTAACCGGGACATATGCTTCGCACCACAGGGACCTCGGTTAGGAAAACAGATATGGGCATTGTAGGCCTTGATCCGGATATGAAGTTTTGAAGTCGGGATATTTATTGATTAATCAATTAATATTTAACTTTTAAGAAAATTGATTTTAATGATCTAACATGTACTTAACAATGTCTTAAAAATTTTAAATGTATTTTTTCTAGCTTGTTAACCAAAACAAGCTATTAAGCATTTTTACTCCCTATTTATTGTGCATTATCTTATTTATGAAAGATTCTACAAATTGTTGATTTTATTAAGTGTTGAACGTATGCTATAACTTATCTTAACTTCTATAATATTACTAACTTTCCAAACTTTAGCTATTTATTGCAAAATAATAATTTGGTAAGACTTTTACACTACTAATTTAGGATTAACTCACCTGATTTTTCACAATGATATCTTTTTAAACATTTCATTTACCATAAATTAAACAGAAAATTTCAATTCAATTTTTATTTATCTCAGAAAAAATTCCCGTGAAAAATAACTTTACCTTTATGGGAAATTTTGCATTTAAAATAGCTTTTTAAATTATATCATTAAGACCATTAACGTAAACCAAAATTATACTGTAAAAAAATAAATCACAAAACGTAATACTGATAGTTTTTAATATTTCATTTTTATACCATAAAACATATTTTTCTGATTCCAAAATTAGAAGACCTTTGTTAATAAGTCTTCATCTAATTTCAGTTTAGATAACTAAATTATGCCATAGCATTATCAATGCAAATATCTGATGAGCAACAGAACGCCAATGCAGACAACCAAAATATTTTTCAAATTTCTAAAATCAAAACACACAAAAATTCAAGTAAAATTATGTATATTTAATCTAATCAGAAATTTTCAACTAAGCAATATATAATATTAAAAATACTTTTTTTTATTCAAAACTGATACACTCTATATTGTTCTTTCAAGTTTTTCATTGATTCAAAATATTACCAAGAATTGCAATTGCTGAGATAAAAATATATTTGAACTGTTATATCACTTAATTTTATTTAAAGAAATTTACTCAATCAGTTTTCTTCGTATTTTTAAGGCATTTAATAAAAATGGTTTTTTATAAGATTTTAAAATATATTTTATAATTAAAATAAGGGGTAATTTTTATTAAAATTAAAATTTATTTCGATTAAGAATCATTTTAAAAGTGCTGCTCATGCAACGGCAGGAAGTTTTTTCTTTCAATAAATTTATATCATTTAAATACGATCTTATTTTTAAAATTTTACAGTAAAATGAGAAATCCATACGATTTCCTTATAAATTACTTGAACGAATTTTTCAAGTTAAAATATTTGTTTTTTATGTAAATAGAACTAATTAATTAAGAAATATATTCTGTATATTTAAGGTGTGCTGTAAAGGCAGCTAAGACCTGTAATAGGTGGTTACGCTATTAAAGAAGAAGTTTCTGTATGTTTAAGCATACGAAAAATAAAAATTAAAAAGGAAGAAAACATTCATAGATTTTTAATTTGAAAAAAGAATTTTTCAAAATAAAGTGCTAATGTAAAACCAACAAAATTACGAGTCACATGAAAATTATTTCTCCAAACAAAAACAGTTAAACATTAAATAAAATGCTTTCAAATGAATAGTTTTAACTAATAAGTAATTTAATATTTAATTTTAAAAACTGCAAGCATAGGCTAGTAAATAGTTATACCAGGAAAAATATGAAATTAAATATTCAAATTGAAAGAATACATAGTAGACAAAGTATAACTTACGGTGATAATATTTTAAATGTAAGAGCTCCGATTTTCAAAAGTTTACATTTTTGTTCACATGAAGTCATGTTTTGCAAGAAACGAAATACTAACCATGTGAACAATAAAAAGGAAGGAAAGTTTATGTATTTTCCAAGAATTTGGAGATAATTAGCTATCGATCTCCTCCATTTCTATTCCAGGAAAGCAATTCCCTAGGGGGCATACTGTAGTGCTATTTTATGAAAAATTTCCTCCCTTTCTTTGAAGGTCAGTCGGGTGCCGGACACAATATTTTTGATAAAGGGAACCGCTAATATGAAACATGTTTCAGCAGGAATTTTCTCACGAGTGTAACGCGTCACCAGACTGAATGGCTACAGCAGTAAAAGCCTAAGATAAAAAAAAAAAAAAAAAAAATGCTAGGGTTTTATTTTTATTTTGGGACACAATAAATAGTACTATTTCACTAAGTATCAATAACTACTGAAACGGATCTTTCTATATCGCTCTTCTTGATAACTTAAGTAAAATCTGACTTTCCTGTTATTATAAGTACATTTAAATTCTTCCACAAGTTTTCATTAATAATATTTTAGTTATATGAAATTTTCTTTTTTTGCGTATAATTATTTACTACGTTATTATAATCAAAATGAGATTAAATTTTCACATTTTTATCATAAAAAGTTGTCAAAAATATTAGTGAAGTGCTGCTTGTTAAATAAAATGATTTAATCTGTTATGAGAAATTAAAAATTGCACGTCAAATAATATTTAATTGATTCAATGAAATTTCGACAAAAACTTAACAAAGTTTTGAATTTTTGAATAGTTATAACATCCAGAAGGGTCCAAAAAATAATATTCGTTGATCATTTTTTTTTATTATTTTTAATTTTTTTATATTGAGTAAAACAAACTTATTTGTTTTGTTAATTTTATTGTTATGACTTTTTGTAGTATATAACTTGACTTTGATAACCTGTATAACAATTTAGTCATAAAGGGAAACTATGAATATTGGCGTATTCACAAAATTCAATAGGTGTCTTTCATGAACTTACTCTTCATTAATCTCCCTAAGTTTATAGATCCAAAAATTATCATTTAACATTAACACAAATAATTTGGTTAATGTTTTTATACTAAAATGAAAACCTTTCATATGCTTTAAAATGGATTTGACGAATCCAATATTCCAGAAATTTTATATGAAAAAAAAATCAAAATCAAAATCGTTATTTACACATTTACAAGATTTTTAGTACAAAACAATAGTATCACAAACTTTGAGCAAAGTGTGAAATTTAAAAAGGAAAGGATTAAAAGAATGAAAGCCGATAATCTAAGTAGTCAAGAAATGAAAACCGAAGCATGGTTAAAAGAATAAACTTTTTAAAAGGAACTAAACCATGCAAAATGATTATTAATAAAGAAATGTAAGAGTTTCATTTATGGGAAGCTCCTGCAGCTCTTCCTCATTTTTCATCAACAACCCCTTCTCTTTTCCAAATCTGATTCCTCCTTGAAGTTTTTTTTTTATATTTCTCTGGACATGACACAATAATTATAAAATGCAAAGTTTATTTCCGCGAATAAAATTGATATTATTATAAAACTAAGATTGAAATTTTCTGAAAAATTTTGTTTAGCTTTGAAATGATTTGGCGCCCCTCTGTAAGCTGGGCCAGGGGCATGATAGCCCCTCTTGCCCCCCCCCGTCACTATGCCACTGCACAATAGTTCTTATGTTTCTGTTATTCTTTGTTTAATATATGTGATTTCACTTTATATAGTGTTTGTAACATACTATGAAAAATTAATGGATAGTTTTTATTTTTTATTTATGTATTTATATGCTTATTAAATGTGAAGTTTGCCCCTGGATCAAGATATTAATTGGTGTTTATAAATAAAATTTATAATTTATAAGTTTTCCTTCTAAATTTAAATCATAATTTTAATAATCTTTTAACAACTTTTAAAATTGCATGACATTTTAGTATAATATTTATAATTATTTTGTTAGATTAGGCAGAATTTATTCAGAAGTAGTTTAATGTTAATAGAATCAAATAAAAATGCTTGAAAAGTTATGTTGTTTCTGATATTAATTTGTATTTTTATTTGTAACTTCTACTCAATGCTATTGCAACTGTATTACAGATAGTGATGTTCAGCAATATACTAAGAAATGTCTTATGTGTGCTTCTGACAAAGTTGGGAGACACTTAAAAAGGACTTCAGAAAAAGCCCAGGGTCTGATGCATATAATATGTAAAAAAGTAATAATAAAAAACTTTTATCTTTTCTGAACATTTTGTTTTTGTAATTAAGTTCATAAATATTGAAATGGAGAACTTAACAAATATTTCTTTTAAGGCTGATTCTCTGGCTAAAAAGGCATCCTTGATAGATCAACGCATGAATCGCCCTCTTTCATTTCATTCAACTGAATTGTTTGTTAACCTGACCCTCAAGAAGACTCTTAAACAAGATATGGTTCAACGTGCGACGCACAAGAGATGGAAGATTTTGGGGGAGGAAAGAGCTATTCCCGTTTTTCTAAGAAAGACTGCTTGTGGCCCTTTTTAGAGGTCTAACTGGACATGATTGTTTGCGGGACCATCTCTATAAGATTGGAGTGGTGGATTCCACGGACAGTGTTTTGTGTGATTCTGGTCAACCAATGACTTTTGAACATTTAAATAATTGTGTGGTTCTTTCTCTGTATGAGGGCATTGTAGAAAAGTATTGGAGAGCCCGTGAACTAATGGCTTAGGCGCTAATGTTTGGCATTTGTAAATAGATAACAAATATTTTTTAAACATACAATTTCCATAGGAACACTTGTAACTGAGAATACAACTGTATTTTTAATCTCATCACAATAATAAATTTAATACACTTATTGCCAAAAATTTGTAACTTGTTATCAACCTTAGCTCTGCAAATATTTCTTCTAAAAAATTTCAAGAATATTCATAATATATATCAAGAATATTTAAGTCAAATTTTTTGCTTTTAATATAAAATTGATGAAAACAATATCAAAAAGGAACTAAACAGAGTTGTCTTGTGTTCTATATTAAAACAGAATCAATGTTCTATTTTAAATAAATCAAAATCTCTTTTTGAAATATGTTCTATTTCAATATATACCTATTGTTAAAAATACATTGGAAGAATTAAATGAATAACTTATGATTTTAATCTTTAGAACCAAACTTCTGAATGAATTTATGAGGACTTGTTAAAAATATATGTCTTAAAGAAACAATAATAATTTTTTTCTTATTTATATAATTAAATATCCATTGTAAAATTAAAAATTATTTAGAAAATCATAACAATTTACAATTTGTTAATTCAAATTTTATTTTTTCTGAAATTGGAATTTATTAAAAAAAAGTTAATGAAAATTGTCTCAAAGCAAATTTGTTGGAGTTTTTCTATTAGTAAAAAAAATAATAACAATAAAAGCAAAATTTTAATACTGAAATTATTGAATATTTATTATGTGTCTTTCAATAAAAATTGTTAAAAATACTGATCTGTCAAAGAGAGAAACAATATTAGATGATCGGTAAAATATGTTTCATATTAATTACACTTAAGTATACTATCTGATTTTTTTATTACATTTTGAATTTATTCAAAACTATTAAAAAAAACTACCTTCCAATACAAGTATTTTTATGTATGAAAAAACTTATGGGTAAAATGTAATTTATGTAAAAAAATGGGTCTTCCTCAATATTGTCTGGCTTAGTAACAAAAATACACTATCGTTAACTTAGTTTTAAACGATAGTATATTTTTGATATTTAAGCCAGTAAACAGTATTAGTACAAGAATAGAATAAAAATTGCATGGCATAGTATCATCCCTGCACTAACTCCCTTTTCATCTAATCTTAAAAAACTCACCTTACCATATGCCATAAGCTCATCACACCGTGCATTTCAACTGAACTGGCGAGGATACCGCATCTGCTCTCCGGCCGAGGTGCAAATAGTGCAATGTTCCATGCGCTATGGCCGCACAGGCGTCACTGAGTTTCCATCGGTTCAAGTCGTTAACCCAATCACCACCCCAGTGTTGAATTGCTACTAGGGATGCAACCTTTCTTAACGGGAAAGTTAACCTATTTTGTAAATGTGCAGTTCTTAGGTGCGATAATTTATCGTGTGCACCTCTTTTCAACTCTTGTATACTTTTTTTTACTATTGATTTACGAAACCAATTTGAAGTTTGTCGCAGTTTAACGTTAATTATTTTGTACGAACTTTACGTTTAGTTAATGATATATTCTGCAGAGTTTAACAGTTTCTTGAGAAATTAGAACGGAGGAAATGATATATTAGACGTAGAAAGAAACCGCCTGGATGAGGATGGAAAAGGAATGCAGGTTTCGCTTATGGAACGCCACAATTTCAGATCTATTAAGTAAAAACAAAGATTTAGAAATAAAAAGGTATTTAAATAATGCTCTAAATCTCACTAAACAGCTGTTGATTGTATTAAGATATTTTGCTAAGGGAGCTTACCCTAGTAGCAGAGGCTCAGTGGTATTACAGTGGCCATTTACCAGTTTCATTGGAAACTAAATTTACACCGAATTTTTTGACTTGTCCGTGCCCAGTAACTTACACATGAAACGGTCACTCTTTTTCCTACCACATATTCTGAACCATACCGTCGACGGCCGCAGATAGAGTGATCGCTAGACGGCGGCTGCAGCATTTACCATTGAGATTGAAGGAAAGTAAAATCATGCGAAGACTTATTAATTGGTATACTCATGCGTGGCAGCCATATTTAAAAATTATAGTATTATTTACCTTTTCTGAATATTTATTTAATATTTACCAGTTTCATTGGAAACTAACTTTACACCGAATTTTTTGACCGGTTCGTGCCCAGTAACTTACACATGAAACGGTCACTCTTTTTCCTACCACATATTCTGAACCATACCGTCGACGGCCGCAGATAGAGTGGTCGCTGGACGGCGGCTGCAGCATTTACCATTGAGATTGAAGGAAAGTAAAATCATGCGCAGACTTATTAATTGGTCTACTCATGCGTGGCATCCATATTTAAAAATTATAGTATTATTTACCTTTTCTGAATATTTATTTAATATTTTGAATAATAACATTATTTTTAACAGAACAATTTAGTAAATACTATCAATTCATTTGAATGAATATAAAGTAAACATCTTTAAGATATCTATTTATTTAATTCTATTACATTATTTGTACGAAGTTAATTTTTATTTTGTGTGCGTCAAATAAGCATTGCAAATAATATTCTATTATAAATTAATAATCAATAATAATAAATAATCAAATAATAAATTAAGTCAAAATAAGCTTTGCAAATAATAATATATTTTAAATAATATGAATAAATTTTAATAATGAATTTAACTTTAGTTTGTTCATTGTTATTGTGTGTGATGTTGAATCCATGATATTAATAATCTACGATTATTATAATAATTAAAAACCAGTAGCCACCCTAAAGAGCAATGTTAATAATTTCTTTTGTATATTTTTGATGCATGCTATTTTTTTAATTAGATTTCTTTTTCGTTATTAGCATTAATATGTGAAACTTGGCCATAGATTAATATTTTCAAATAAATTTAGTGATCTAAAGGTTTATTCCGAAAGATATTTCTTAAAATCTTATCTAATGTAAAAATCTATCTTAGTGATAAACATCAGGATTGATTATATATTATTATATTGTAAGTATTATCCATAAATTGGTAAATAAAAAATGCCTGTATAAGTAGTTTCTAAATTTTGATAAAACTTAAGGTTTAATTATTCTTTTACATTTGAAATTTAATCATATTCTCATAATAATTAATTATGATACAATAATTTCCATGATTTCGTAATAAATTAATTTTATCTTTGGCTTATTTGTAGTGATCTGTTGAAATTAGTCCATGTTGTTGAAGTCAATTTTAAGCATAGGTTAATGTACAGTTTGTGTATTAATATTAGTCTTCATACTTAAATGAATAACCAAGAGTTATATGTATGTATTATAATATGCTTATATTTACAAATAAATTTTTCTGTTGAACAGAAAGTAAAAAAGATGCTTTTCTATTATACCCCTGTTTGTAAACCTGAAGAAATAGCTTCGGTTCAACAGTTAATGGGTTTGAATAACAGCTTGGGCTTGGATAGTGGTTCGGAATCTTCTTTAAACTGTATGTCCTAGTTTAATTAGTTGCACGAGCAAAATATGTAAATATAATGTTTGTATTATTTTTAGTATTTTTTAAAAATGTAAATTTTTTAAACACAACAAGATGAAAATGGAATATTTAGGACTAATTTATGATTTTTTTCTTTCCCATATTAATATTATTGATTCAGTAGAATGGAAAAATACTGTGATTATATATATATATATATATATATATATATATATATATATATATATATTTATATATATATAACCAATTTTTTATTTTATTTATTTTATCTTATTTTTGTATAATAAACAGCAATTTTTATAGAGCAATATATTGTATAATATATAAGCAAAATAATATTACAAATATTATTACATGGAAAATAGTTAAACCAATGCATACAATGTGCAAATTTTGTATTTCAAACTGGCAGATATTAAAGTGTATATTTAAATATTGCTGCGAAAATTGTATTTAATGTAAATTTTTACTGTAATATATATTTTTAAAACAAGTGATTACGGAAAATTGGTCGGGTTTTCCCTCTTCAGAATGTTATAAATGTGATTACAGGTTTGCATTTTATTTTTAAACTTTCTAAGGTGAACTACTTGTACAAATAAATTTTAAAAATACAGTGCAGTATGAAAACATCATTAAATTCAAATGTAAAAAGTTTAACTAATTCAATCCAATCAAAATATTTCAGAATAATAACCATTGTAACAAATCATAAGAAAACAATAATTCATATGTTTCTGTTATAATTTTTAATTACATGTTTTATTATCCTTTGTTTATAATGTATGTAACTTAAGTTTTTATATATTGTTTCTGTAACTTAAAATAAGAAGAATTGTTATTTTCTATTTTTCATTTATGATTTGTGTGTGTGTGTGCTTAAGTATTTTTTTAATACAAATTTACCATTGGATCAAAATGTTAATTAGAGGATATGGATTAAATTTATAACTTTTTTCTATAAATTTAAACATTAATTGTAATATTTTAACAATTTTAATTTTTGTGACATTTCCATGTAATGTTTAAAATTATTTTATAACAGAAGCAATTTAATGTTAATAGTATCAATTATAAAAATTATTATAATATTGATCTTACTTTGTTTCAGATGTTATTTTATTTGACATTATTTATAGGAGCAAAATTGATTTATTTGTAGCTTCTCTTTGTCACCGCGACAGTTGAATCTCAGATATTGATGAGCAGCAATATATAAAGAAATGGTTGATGTATGCTCCTGACAAAGAATAAATGGTAGAAATAAATTTTAAAAGGTATATAATGATATTTGAAAACATCATTAAATTCAAATTTAAAAAATTATTTTTACTAATTCAGTTTACTCTAAATATTTCGGAAACATAACCATTGCAAAAGATAATAAGAACGCAATATTTCTCATGTTTCTGTGATCTTTTGTTTAATGTATGTGATTTCTTTTTATATAGTGTTATAACTTATGAAAATTTAATGGATAGTTTTCATTTTAATTTACGTGTGTATTTATATGCTTATTAAATGTGAAGGTTGCCATTAGATCAATATGTTAATTAGAGTATGTAGATGTTATTGGAAGTATGTGCTAATCTATTTTTTTGCAGAGAAAACTATTTTTAAAATAAATTTTGATTATAATATATGTTTTCTAAAGAAATACTTCAAGCAACCTGATTTGGTTTTAATCTCTTTTGGAATCTTTTCCTAATGAATTTAAATTTCTAGTTAACTTAAACCAGTTAAATAACGAATAAAAGTTTAAAAACATTTAGTCTCTATATAAAAATATTTAGTTGACATGTAAATAAACATTAACATGGTTAATAGGGTTGAGGAACTAAAGCTTCAATTAAATTTTATATTTCTAATATGTTGTTATTATTTTCAGCTGACTATTTTGACTAATAACGGTGGCACAAGTTTCAGTGATGCTATCAGAAGTATTCTGATGGAACTAATGACTTGTCAAAACAGTACAACTGGAAGGGTAGTAGAGGTGTAAAGCATCCCTTTTCCATCAGTCAGAATGTTATAAATTTGATAACAGGTTAGCATTCTGTTTTTAAAGTTTCTAAAGCTAACTGCTTGTAGAGATAAATTTTAAAAATAATATAATGGAATACGAAAACATTGAATTCAAATGTAAAAGTTTACGAATTGAATTTAATCAAAATATTTCTGAATCATAATCACTGTAACAAATCATAAGAACATAATATTTCATATTTTTGACATATTTTTAATTGCATATTTTTATTATTCTATGTTTAATGTATGTAATTTCAATTTATATTGTGTTTGTAACTTAAAATTAGGAAAATTGTTGCTTTCTATTTCTCATTTATGGATTATTTCGGTATTTTTTAAATGCCAAGTTTACCATTGGATCAAATTGTTGATTATAGTGCTTGAATTAAATATAATAAATTTATTTTTTCTCTAAATTTAAATCTTAATTTTAATATTTTAGCAACTTAAAATTTAATTTTTGTGACATTTCCATGTAATACTAATAATATCAATTATTAAAATGTTGAAATGTTGACCTTACTTTGTTTCTGATGTTACTTTATTTAACATTATTTATATGAACGAAATTTGTTTGTTTGTAGCTTCTACTCGCCATAATGACAACCCTATCACAGATATGGATGTAGAGCAATACGTAAAGAAATGGTTGAATGGTTGAAATGCCCCTCATTTCTTGACAGAGATGAGGGGCATTTAAAACCAGCTTTGTAAAAAGCCCAGTCTAATGTTAAGAATATGTAATATAAATAATAAAGATTTATCTTTTGTGAACACTTTATTTTTGTGAATAAATTCATAAATAGCGAAGTAGATAGTTTAACAAATATTAAAATCAAAAATGATGTAAAATAGCAGCACTTTATCTGAAAATATAACTGAATTTTTAATCTTATTACAATAATCTATTTAATACACTTGTTACAGAAAATTTGTAACTCATTTCTTTTATCACCTTTAGCTCTGCAAATTTTGCTTTTGAAAATTTTCTAGAATATTCATATTTAAATCAATTTTTCAGCTATTAATAGAAAATATCAATAATAATAATAATAAATGTCAAACATTAATTAAACTAAGACCATAGAATCAAAGTCGTCTATGTTCTATAGTAAAATAGAATCAATGATTTATTTTACATCTATCTTATGTATCTAGTTTAGAAAGGTTCTAAAATAATTTATACATATTGTTACAAATATATTGGAACTAATTGAATTATGTATGATTTTAATTTCTAAAACTGAATCTACGCCCACATGTTAAAATATACTACTGGCCATTAAAATTGCTACACCAAGAAGGCGACATGCTACAGACGAGAAATTTATACGAAAGGAAGAAGGTGCTGTGATATGCAAATGATTAGCTTTTCAGCGCATTCATACAAAGCAGGAGCCAGTAGCGACACCTACATTGTGTTTAAATGAGGAAATTGTTCAGCCGGTTTCTCATACGCAAATTGCATTTGAACGTTGTTGTCTGGTGAAAGTTGTTGTGATGCCTCGTGTAAGAAGGAGAAATGCGTACCAGCACGTTTCTGACTTTGATAAAGGTCGAATTGTAGGATACTGGGATTGCGGTTTGTCTTATCGCAGTATTGCTGCTCGCGTCGGTTGAGTTCTAATGACTGTTAGCAGAATATAGAATCGATGGGTTCAGGACGGTAATACGGAACGCCATGCGGGATCTCAACGGCCACCTATCACTAGCAGCCGAGAAGACAGGCATAATATCTGCATGGCCGTAATGGATCGTGCAACCACGTCACGAGCCGTGAGAAAAGAAACGGGGTCGTTTGGGATACAACAAGTGTCTGCACGAACAGTTCGACGGCATTTGCAGCAGCATGGACTCTCAGCTCGGAGACCATGGCTGCGGCTTCCCTTGACGTGCGTCATAGACAAGAGCTCCTTTAATGGTGTAATCAACGATGAACCTGGGCGCACGATTGGCGAGATGTCATCTTTTCGGATGAATCCAGGTTCTGTGTACAGAATCATGATGGTCGCATCCGTGTTTGGCGGCATCGTAGTGAACGCACACTGGCAGCGTGCATTCGTCATCGTCATACTGGCCCATCACCTGACGTGATGGTATAGGGTGTCATTGGATACACGTCTCGGTCACCTCTTGTTCGCATTGACGGTGCTTTGAACAGTTCACGTTACATTTCTGGTGTGTTACGACCCGTGGATCTACCCTTTATTCGAGCCCTGCGAAACCCTACGTTTCAGCAGGAAAATGCCCGACCGCATGTTGCCGGTAATATATGGACCTTCTTTGATACGGAACATGTTCAGCTGTTGCCCTGGCCAGCACGTTCTCCAGATCTTTCATCAATAGAAAACGTCTGGTCAATGGTTGCCGAGCGACTGGCTCGTCACCAAACACCAGTCACTACGGTTGATGAACTGTGGCATCGTGTTGAAGCTGCATGGGCACCTGTACCTGTACATGCAATCCAATCTCTGTTTGTCTCAATGTCCAGGCTTATAACTGCTGTTATTACTGCCAGAGGTGGTTGTTCTGGGTACTGATTTCTCAGGATCTATCCAGCCAAATTTTCGAAAATTTAATCACTTGTTATTTCTCGTATAATATATTTGTCCAATAAATATCATTTTGTTACCTGCATTTCTTCCTGGTGTTGCAATTTTAATGGCCAGTAGTGTGTATATCTTATAAAAGCAATAAAATATATATTTTTGGAATTAAATTTCCAGTTTAAAATTTGCTAAGAAAACATTTGTAAAATCATAACAGTTAACAATCTGCTAATTTATTTTTTCTAAAATTGGAAATTATTTTTTAAAAAAAATTTAATGTATATTGTCTGAGAAATTAATTATTGGATTTTTCCTATTAGTAAAAAAATAAAAGCAAATATATAAAACTAAAATTATTGAATGTTAATTTTGTGTCCTGTAATGAAAACTTGAAAATACTGTAATGTCCTATAGTGAAAAACTATTAGACATTGGATAAAACACATTTTCATATTAATTTTACTTACATAATTGTACTACATAAATTATTTATTATATTTTGAATTTATTTATAAGTATTAAAAAAATTCTTCAACACAAGTATTTTTATTTATTAAAACACTTATAAATATTTAAAATAAGTTTTCCTTAATATTTTCTGACTTATTATCAAAAATACACTATCATTAAATTATTTTTAACGGTAGTGTATTTTAGGCATTTAAGCCGGAAAAGAGCATAGGTACACGAGTAGAATACAAAATTGAATGGCTTAGTATCATTGATGCACTCACTCCCTTTCCATCGAATCCTAAAACATCACAGGGCCATACGCCATAAACTCATCACACCTTGCACTTCAACTGAACGGGTTGGGACACCGCAGCCGCTCTCCGGCTAAGGTGACAAATAGTCCCCTATTCCATGCACTATTGCCGCACAGGGACCGCTGAGTTTCCATCGGTTAATGTCGTTAAACCAATCACCACCCCTGTGTTGAATTGGTACTAGGGTTACCAGCTTGTATTTAGTAATTTGGCAGAGTTAAGTCAATCAACAATTCCAAGAATGGTCTCCAATGTATGTAAAATCATTTCCTAATTTGTTCCTACTCTTGCGACCAATTTTTGTCAGAATACCGGAGACAGAAGAATGTTCAAAGGCTCTATTTTATGTAATTTTCATAAATATACTATAGAAAAAATACTTAAATATGTCTGACTGAGTTTCTTAATCACACAAATGATCAAAAATCCTTGTTAAACTTATATGATTTGGTAAAAATGATTCCGATTTTTGTATATGTATTTTTATATGACGTTATACTTGCGTATATATATATATATATATATATATATATATATATATATATATATCTATATTTATATATATATATATATATATATATATATATATATATATATATATATATATATATATATAATGAACGATATGCAATGAGGGAAAGCATCAGCTACATTTTAATTAAAGAAATTTCATAAGAGAGCAAGAATTATAATAGGATAGATTTAATATTATGCTTCTAAATTTTTTTTAATATTCAATTATTGAAATTTGTCAGTTATAAATCGAATACTTGAAGTTTACCAATTATTGAGAATTTTTTTTAAAAAGGTTTAAAGGATACTCCGTTAAAAGAATTACTATAAATTTCTATCAACATCAGTGTCCTTTTGAAGAACATTTTATAAATGCAATGTTGTATTATCTTGCATTTACGAAAGACCAGTATACCTGAGAATATATTCATTGTGTCCAAATTATGTTTATTTATATATATATATATATATATATATACCTAATAGTGACTGTAAAGATTGTAAATTTTTCCTTCATATTTTTTTTCAAATCTCAAAATATTAAAACTCTAAACTTAATAAGGTAAAATTTTGCAAAATATTCGAGTTTACTACTTTCTCCTTTTAGAGTGTGTTCTATATATATCTACTAAAGTCCCTTGATATACTCTAAAATTCTGAACGTCTACAACTATGTTCATAAAACAGTGTCTAGTTATAATAAATTATACATGTGCTATTGAATAAAATCACCTGGTGGAAAATTGCGGAGTTACCGTTTCTAAATTCAAAAGGGATAAAAATAAGATGATAAAAAAACGTTAATACAAATATGTGTAGAGCATCATCAATTCAGTACCAAAAGATATCTTGATGATATTAATAGAATGTATAAAAGGGTTAAAACGCGCATTTGTTCATTCATTATTTATAATAGTGTGATAACACGAAATTTGAACGGAAGGAGAAATGATTATCTTTCGAGCAATGCATGATACCGTATTGTAGCAAAGAGGTATTGCTTATTATTTCCAGTAAGGAGGCTGATAATTCAAAGCTAGAGAGTTAGATCCTTGTACTGATTTTTTTATATAGAAAAGGGACTATACGTTGATCGCTTAGAACAGTATCGATACAATTTGACTCATTTTGCGATTATTATTCGTCTTTCTTGCTGTTTGCAAATACTTAAGGAGTGTCACAAATGTTCTTCTAGGACAGCTGTGAAAAAGATTAAGATGTCTCTTTTACAGTCGTTATAGAATGTTGTTAGGTTTGCAATATACTGAAATTCATGGTCATGGAGTGATTTTCCAAAGCTGACTATTGTGAGATGGTTTATCTATATGTTGAGTGTAAACTGAACTCTCGATTTGGATCAAAGAAGACAGTTGACAATAGCAAATACCCCAGTACCCAGTTCATAAGAGTTTTACAAGTTTAGTAGACGCGCGCGTTTCTGGCGCATTTATTTTTATTAATTAGATAAATTTATGTAAAACGTAATATATTTAGGCAATCTTTTAATGATTTGTAATATATAAAAATGAATAGGTTAGGAATTTACAAATGAAATAGATAAAAAAGTATGGACGGCAACACATTTTTAGTATCAATCAGATTGTGGGGTAATAATTAATTTTCGTTATTGGACAATCATTATGTTTTATGCTTAAACAAAGAGACTATATGATCATCTGTAATTAAGAAGTCTAATAGCTTGTTTATTTTGGACTTTATTTCTTATTTATTAAAATTTTCCAAGTTGTCAAAAAAGCCGTAGAAGCAGCTGTCACGTGTCATGATGACGTAAATGGACATGATGTTAGATTATGCAAAGGGTTTGCTCCCCTGAACAAGTGCAGTCATTAATGGATGCGATACTGAAACGATTAAAACATTTGTAGGATTGTCCATGGCCTGTGAAGTACAGTGTTGCATGTTTGCTGCAGGGAAGTTCCATGGTGTTGGTTTTCAGATGTGATTCAAAGACTTGTCTGGCCGTTTCTCTGTTTCTCCAGTCTTCTTGCCAGAGTTCTAGGATCAAATTTTTATGGTGTTTTTGAGTAAGCATCTAAAAAGCTGAAGGAGAATTATTGGTACATTAGAAGATGCAACCTTCTTCGCTACGTGGTGTGCCTTCAATATATACTATGTGAAGAATTAATACTGTTCAATGTTCAAAATAAAGACGTCACTTTTAGAATAAACATTTTTATTACATCTGTCCACACCATCGCAGAGTTGGTCATGCACCAAGTGGCTGGAGTTTCTACGAACAACTGCTGTTGAAAACTGGTATCTATGTTTCTCAAGTTCATTTTCTTCTTCCAAGAGGAAAAGGGGACAAAGTGCATTTCTTGTCCGAGCGGCACGTCTAGTATAGTTTGATTTGTAGCTCAATGGTCATTTTTTTTTGCGCACAAGAAATAATTAGAACGGAAACTATGATTTAAATTGGATTTCAAACAACTAGAAACATCCATACCCAAGGTGGGATTCGAAACCACTCACGAATAAAGCGTCCATACCTCAACGTATGAGAATTAACAACCAGGTATACGGGGCTGGAATTCATTTCTTTCTTTCAAATGGTTTCAGAAAGGGAAATGCTTATTTATGTTACTGATTAAGTTAAGAGTGTAACTATCGTTAAAGATATACCCCAAATAACTAAGTTTGCGTTTCAAAGAGATAAAGGAAGTATACAAAATATTATGTTGATTTTCAATATGAAATCATCATAAAAAATGTTGATGTCTTCTTAAGACTTACATTGCAACTTAGGAATAAGTTATGAAGTTTTATACATTATAAGAATTAATCATATTTCCTTTTATCATCTGATAGAATAATTTATAAGAAAATGTATAGCTAGACACTGTTTTATCAGTATTACATTTTATTACTAAATGTTTCGGATAACGAACTTTTCTACAACATCTAGTATTTTGGAATGATTGTCAAGGAGTTTGAATGTCAGAACTATTAGTATTTCGGTTTGACATGGTTAATAAGATATTATGCATTTCATCTGAGACTTGATATGCTGGCTATAATGGATCGAGGGAAACAACGCAATGTTTGATACTAATATCTAAAAAATAAATTTTGTCTGTTCTATTTATATCTAAATGTGGTGCAGTGTAAGGAGTAGACAGCCCAATAAACAATAGAAACAACCCAATGTTTGCCATTAATGACTAAAATAAAATTGTCTATCATATTTATAACAAAATGTGATTTGGAATAAGGAGTTACTAATGTCGGATTCATTTTATCTGATCTTAGAAGTACAAGAGATTTAGTGCATGATTTACATGTTTTAAAATTGCGGTGGACTGCGGTGAGGATAAGATTTAATTCTCTCATCATTTGACTTAATTTCGACCTATAAATCGAGTTAATACATTGATAAGTGAAATTACTTGAAACAAGGTCACATGGAAATCTAAGAATGGTGCCATACACTAGTTGCCTTCCTGTTGTTTTAAGAACAGTGTGCAAACCTAATAATGCTATCGGCAAAATTTGTGTTTAATTTATTTAATTGTGAACTTTCAAAGAGGATGTACCAATGCTTTCGTTTGATAATGACATTACCCTGAGGATGATATGGAGAGGTTCAAATTCTGTAGCAAATTTTACATATTAGGGAGTTCGTAAAATAGATATGATTCAAAACTTCTACCTTATCTGTAGTAATAGTGATAGGTGATCAAAACCTTGAAATCCACATGCAATCAAATGTATCAGCGTTTGTTTTTGCAGTCGCCTATTGTCGGAATGATTTCAGGCCATCTTATAAATATATCAACGATGGACAAACAATATTACTGTCTCTCAGAAACAGGAAGAAATTCAATAAAATCAATATGTATGCTTGTGAAGTGAACATCCGGTATGGCAAAAGTGCCAATAAGAGATTTGATGTGCTGAGTTATTTCGGCTTTTTAGCGTCTAACACAGATACAAACCACATCTTTAATATACTTGTGCCTGCCCAGCCGAATGGAACGTTTTGTGATTAGGCCAAGTGAACCTGTAATACCAGAGTGAGAAAGTAGTATTTCTTAATTCTTTTTCTTTTACGAAAACATTTGCTTGTTAATACTACACCTTCATGAATAGATTTTTTACACTTAATCACACTCTTAGGCAATTTACCTTCGAAATCTTCAATTTCTTTTTTGATCAAATGTGGACATCTTGGAATTCAAACATTCTTGATTAAAAAAATCTGTAATATTTGTATCGTTAAAAGGTGCCATCGATTTAGAAAGCATTGAATTATTTAAAACTATGTCATTATCTTGAAATTCTGTTTTGATATTCGTTGGAAATTTAGAACTTTCTCTATCACATTTATATAATTTAATTTCTGATTGTTGCTTCAAAATTTCTGATTTTTCTGTGTCATATTAACATTTAGAAATTTCTAACTTATCAATCAAGAATTAAAATAGAAACTGAAGAACGGAGAAGAAAAGCTGAAATAGAAGTTGAAGAATGGAGAAAAGAAGCAGAGAAAGAGCTTAGGAAAACTGAAATAGAAGCTGAAGAACGGAGAAGAGAAGCAGAAAGAGAACATGAATTAGAAAAGCTGAGATTAGGAATTCATTGGAAACTTACCAATGGATCTCCCAATGAAGATGCGCAACATTTTCGCAAAGATCTTCAAGGAATGATCCATAAATATGATGTAAAAGAAGATGTTAGTCTATATTTAATTCTTTTTGAATGCCAGGCACGTTGTTCCCAAGTACCTAAAGAATCGTGGGTTTCACATATTTGTTAGGCTTACTGCCGCATGAAATCACACAAATAATTGCACGTGAGCCAGAAGAAGAAGCACAGAATTATGATTATGTTAAGGAAGTTTTATTTAATAGATTTAAATTGACCCCAGAGAAGTTTAGACAATTGTTTGTAAAACATCAAAAGGAAAATGATATTACTTAGATAGATTATTATTATGAACTTTATAATCATTTTTATGGATGGATCAATGGACTTAAAGTCAATACTTTTGAAAAGTTAAGTGAATTAATCCTAACGGATCAGATTAAAAAGAGAGCTTCACGAGAATTTAAAGAATTCTATTTAGATGAATGGGATAGTATAAACAATCCACTTCATTTGGCAGAGAAATTAGAAGAATTTGAGGATATTAAGAAAACTATCAAACCAATTAATGTGATGAAGAAGAAAACTATTCAATATCAAAATCAAAAATCGTATAGCCCTCCTCACAGGTTTGTGAAATGTGATAATAATCATAGGAATGAAAATTTTAAAATAGAGAAGAAAGATTTAAAGATAAAAGTTTTGAAAAAAAAAAAGGAAGGATTAAAAGATAAAAGTTTTGAAAAAAAAAGACTATTGAAATGTTTTGAATGTAATTCTACTGATCATTTGAGACCACAATGCCCCTTAATTAAAAGACACGCCCCTAATTCTATAAATAACGTAGGAGAAGAAATGGTTAAGGATTTACTCAAACCATATACAATTATTGGGAAAGTGAATGGAATTAAATGTGAAATTTTGAGAGATACTGGAGCCCCAATAGATATTGTTAGTAGGAAGTATGTGTTGCCTAATGATATGAATGGTGAACATGTTTGGGTACAACAACCCTTAGGTTTGAATCCCACATGTTTACCAATTGCAAGAATTGTGTTGGAGTGTGATTTAGGAAACGGTATTACAAAGGCGCTGCTATTATTGCAAATGAATTAGATCGTGGTAGGTACCTATTAGGAAACCGAACAGCCTCATTAGCTGAAGAAAAGAAGGAAAATAAGAATTTGGCAGATGAGATAAATAATGTGCAGACTAGAAGTCAGAAACGTATAGAAGAGGAGTTGAAGATGAACTCAAACAAAGCAAAAGAAGGTTTGAATACAAATTCCAATGAAGAGGTTGTGGATAGAGAAGAATTAACAGTTTTACCAGAAGCTCAGTCGGATGATCCTTTAGTTTCCTTACTTAAAATTGATAAAGAAAAATTCAAAGAATGCCAAAGAGCAAGTGAAGATCTCAAACCATTGTTTAAAAAGGTTGAGAATATCGAGTCTGGAGAAGTCAATAAAACAAATTATGTAATAAAAAATTAACTGTTAATTTAAAGAAAAGTAGATAAATTAGGACATGAAAATTTTTTATTAGTTGTTCCTAAGGAGTTCAGAGAAAAACTAAAAATAGCTTGTCATGAAGGTACATCTGCTCATCTTGGAGTTACTAAAACAAAAGACAGACTAGCTCGAAATTTTTACTGGCCAAATTGTTACAAAGAATAAGAAAGATTTGTAAGGTCCTGTGATCCTTGTCAAAGAGCCGGAAAAGTTGGAGAGAAAAAGAAAGCTCCTATGAAAGTAGTACCAATAGTATCTGAAGTTTTTAGAAAGATATATATAGATAGATAGATGCTGTAGGTCCTTTGCCTGTCACACATTTAGGAAAAAAATATATTCTTGCTGCTATGTGTCTTGTATCCAAATATCCAGATGTTGTTGTTTTAGAAGATATATCATCCACATCAGTTGTTGATGCATTACTTCAAATGTTTAGCCGAATGGGCTTTCCTAAAGAGATCCAGCATGATCAAGGAACCTCGTTTATGAGTGCTTTAACTACAGAATTTCTTGAGAAGTTTCGAATAAAAATAATACATAGTTCAGTATATCATCCACAGAGTAATCCTGTACAAAGATTCCAACGAACTATCAAACGAATTCTTAGGGTATTATGTTTAGAATCTTCCCCCGATTGGGAGCCGCATATTCATGCAGCTTTGTTTGCTTTAAGAACTATAACTCACGGGTCAACCGGATTCAGCCCTGCAGAATTAGTTTATGGAAAAAACTTAAGAACACCAATAACCTTCCTCTATGAACACTGGTTACAGCCTGAAGAAGAGCAAAATTCTGTTTTTGAATATGTTTTAAATCTTATCAATCGACTAAAACGGTATCAAAATCTAGCTGTGGAAAAAATGGAAGAATGTCAAGAAAAGCGAAAGACTTATTATGATAGAAACAGTGTTAAACGAGAATTTAAAGAAGGAAGCCAAGTTCTTGTTTTGGCACCTTCTCCTGCAAATAAATTAGCTGTTCAATGGCATGGCCCAGGAAGAATTGAATCTAAAATTTCTTATACTAACTACATTGTCTCTTTGCCAAATAAGAAAGAGAAATCATAAATTTTTCATGTGAATTTACTAAAGCCCTATTATAGTAGATCCAATGTTATAAATCTTGTTGAGTTAGATGAGATGAAAGATCCTCCAGATTTAGAAATTGAATTCCCATTTATTGAAAACAACCCAAATATTTTTAATTGTTCTGAATTAATTCAAAAAAATAATTTAGAAGAGAGATTAAGTAAAGAATAGATTCGAATCTTAAGTGAATTGCTATGCAAATATTCTGACATATTTTCGAATGAACCTGGATAACAAATATTGTAGAGCACGATATCAAATTGACTTCCAATAAACCAATACGTTCCAGACCATATAGAATGTCACCCCGAACAAAAGGAAATTTTAAAAACTGAAATAAATAAAATGTTAACTAATAAAATTATTGAGGTGGAAATGTCCAATTATACTGCTCCCATGATATTAGTAGAAGTTCCTGGTAGAGAACCAAGGCCTTGTATTGATTACAGGAAATTGAATGAAATTACAAAAATTGAATATTTCCCACTCCCTAATATTGAGGAAAGGATTGAAACTGTTTCAAGTGCTAAATTTATTACAATAATCGATTTAGCAAAAGGCTATTGGCAGATTCTCCTTACTAAGAAAGCTCAACAATTGGCGACTTTTGTAACAAATTTTGGTTGTATCAGACCACTTAGAATGCCATTTGGTTTAAAGAATGCACCATATTTTTTTCTGTAAAATGATAACCGAATTGTGTGTTACAAGGAGTGGAATCTTTTGCGATTCCACATTTAGATAATATTGCCATATTTTCTAATTCTTGGGAATGCCACCTTAAATATTTAGATGATGTTTTTCAGTGAATTGAAAGAGCAAATTTAAAGATCAAACCTTCTAAATGTGCTTTTTCTCAGAAATATGTCAAATATTTAGGTCATATGGTTGGCCAAGGTAAAAGAACTTCCCCAGAATTAAAAATTGATGCCATTAAAATTTTCCCAGTTCCGACAACTAAAACAGAAATTCGAGCTTTTTTAGGTTTGTCTGGTTATTATAGAAGATATATTCCTAATTATTTCATTATAGCAGCTCCCTTGACAGATAAATTAAAAGGGAAATCAAGGAAAGAAAAGATAGTGTGGTCGGAGGAATGTGAGACAGCTTTCAAAGAATTGAAAAATAAGCTGAGTGAAAAACCAGTGTTATACGCTTCTGACTATGAAAAAAAATTTATATTGCAAACTGATGCATCCAATGAAGGAATCGGTGTAGAATTTTCTCAACTGGATGAAGAGGAAAAAGAACATCCTATCTTATACCTTAGTAGGAAATTTACAGAAACAGAGAAAAAATACTGTACCACAGAGAAAGAATGTGCTGTAATCGTCTGAGCAGTAAAAAAGTTACAATGCTACTTAGACGGACAAAAATTTAGAATTGAAACTGATCATAACCCATTAGTATGGTTAAATTCTAATGCTAGTTCAAACCCTAGGTTAATGCGTTGGGCATTATCATTGCAGCCCTTTAATTTTGAATTAATACATCGAAAGGGGATTTTGCATAAGAATGCTGATGTTCTTAGTAGAATTTGTAAATAGAAAATTTTCAGTTATTATTTTACAAACATTTTCTCTTTATTCATATTGTCTTATTTTGTATAATATTAAATTTCAAAAATTAAAAAATTATATTTTAAAATACTATACCAAAAATAAAAGTAACATAAATTTATCATGTTATTTTATAATTATGTGGTAAAGCTTATTATGTTTTGTTATTAGTTATTTGTGAGTAATTGTAAGACATTTACTCCTGTAAAAGTCCTTCCGGAGGGGGAAGGAGTTAAAACGTGCTAAAAAGGTGAGGATCAGTACAGCGCATGTGCGCCAGATTCTGACGCCCTCCTCCATTCCGATTATATTGTTTTTGTTTACTTTAGTAAAGAGTATTCTCAGAGAGACAACGCACTGGATGTGCGCTTGTGGCGGCGTTCGCCAATGATATTGTCATGATTATTAAGTTGAAAGTTGTATTAAAATTTATGTAAATGGTAAAAATTATGTATACTTAAAATTTATATCCTCATCAATAAATTAAATTAAATTGAAATTGTCTTCAATTGCCTTGCCACCTCGGTAGACGGGATGTCATTCTGGAACATCATGTACGTTTGTTTCGGGGCGCCATAGGTGCAGAATTTCTGTTTATGAATAACAACGCCCGTTCTCACCGTGCAAATATTTTAGACGAATACCTTGAATAGGACGATATCACCCGTATGGACTGGCCAGCTTACTTACCGGACTAGAATCCAGTAGAGCATATGTGGGACATGCTTGGCCGATGAATTGCAGCCCGTGAACCCCCTCCCACATGTCTACCGGATTTTCGGAGAGAATTGATTAATGAGTGGTGTACTATTCCCCAAGATCAGATTGATAATTTGATACTCAGCATGCCTAGGCCTGTACTGCATCATCAGGGAGCATATTATGTATTAGCCATCATACCAACCTTGATATATTTTTTTTTTGTAAATAAGTTCTTTTTTGAAATTTGCTCCAGGGAGTAAAAATCGTAATTTTTATTTAATGATGTCAAATATAAAGCGTTCTTTTTGCTCTTCACCTTTTGTTTAATAAATAGAATTTACAAATAAGTCATAGTTGTTTTAATGCTGTCTCTTTCTTTGCCTGAACTTGCATTAACCTTAATTTATGGACACGAGTGTAGTTACTTCTTCATTTCTAAAACATGCAAATGTTGTTATTGATAATTATAATTATGCAAATGCTCTCTAACAAATTAATGAAAAAATTAATAAAAATATAGGTATTATATGAAAAAAATTTGTCTCGTCACTCCTGTCAAAATACACTACTGGCCATTAAAATTGCTACACCAAGAAGGCGACATGCTACAGACGAGAAATTTATACGAAAGGAAGAAGGTGCTGTGATATGCAAATGATTAGCTTTTCAGCGCATTCAGACAAAGCAGGCGCCAGTAGCAACACATACATTGTGTTTAAATGAGGAAATTGTTCAGCCGGTTTCTCATACGCAAATTGCATTTGAACGTTGTTGTCTGGTGAAAGTTGTTGTGATGCCTCGTGTAAGAAGGAGAAATGCGTACCAGCACGTTTCTGACTTTGATAAAGGTCGAATTGTAGCGTACCGGGATTGCGGTTTTTCTTATCGCAGTATTGCTGCTCGCGTCGGTCGAGATCCAATGATTGTTAGCAGAATATGGAATCGATGGGTTCAGGACGGTAATACGGAACACCATGCAGGATCTCAAAGGCTACCTATCACTAGCAGCCGAGAAGACAGACATATTATCCGCATGGCCGTAATGGATCGTGCAACCACGTCACGAGCCGTGAGTCAAGAAACGGGGTCGTTTGGGATATAACAAGTGTCTGCACGAACAGTTCGACGGCGTTTGCAGCAGCATGGACTCTCAGCTCGGAGACCATGACTGCGGCTTCCCTTGACACTGCGTCATAGACAAGAACGCCTTCAATGGTGTGATCAACGACGAACCTGGGCGCATGAATGGCGAGACGTCATCTTTTCAGATGAATCCAGGTTCTGTGTACAGAATCATGATGGTCGCATCCGTGTTTGGCGGCATCGTGGTGAACGTACACTGGCAGCGTGCATTCGTCATCGTCATACTGGCCCATCACCTGGCGTGATGGTATGGGTTGCCATTGGATATACGTCTCGGTCACCTCTTGTTCGCATTAACGGTGCTTTGAACAGTGCACGTTACGTTTCTGGTGTGTTACGACCCGCGGCTCTACCCTTTATTCGAGCCCAGCGAAACCCTACGTTTCAGCAGAATAATGCCCGACCGCTTGTTGCCGGTATTGTACGGACCTTCCTTGATACGCAACATGTTCGGCTGTTGCCCTGGCCAGCACGTTCTCCAGATCTTTCACCAATAGAAAACGTCTGGTCAATAGTTGCCGAGCGACTGGCTCGTCACCAAACGCCAGTCATTATGGTTGATGAACTGTGGCATCGTGTTGAAGCTGCATGGGCATCTGTACCTGTACATGCAATCCAATCTCTGTGTGACTCAATGCCCAGGCGTATAACTGCTGTTATTACTGCCAGAGGTGGTTGTTCTGGGTACAGATTTTTCAGGATCTATCCAGCCAAATGTTTTGAAAATTTAATCACTTGTTATTTCTAGTATAATATATTTGTCCAATAAATATCATTCTGTTATCTGCATTTCTGCCTGGTGTAGAAATTTTAATGGCCAGTAGTGTAATTACAAATGCTGACAAATTACGAATACTCATATATTATTTAAATGGTATTAACCTAGTGTTATATATATATATATATATATGTATACACACATTTATATAGATAGATATAGATATATTTAGAGACAAATGTTGCATCTATTATTTAACTCTATACCAGATTTGTATTTGCTTTTGATAGCAAAATATTTTCAAATTTTACTTACATCAATCTTTTACTATGGCTCTCGATTAAAAGCTAAGGAGGCATAAGAAATCTTAAGGTAGTTCTCTACAATCACCCTCCCACTATCTTGGGACAATAATCCGCATTCTTATCTCAATATTCTTAATTTCATCCTATTGGGGAATTAAAAACCGTTATTTAAAGTCTTGAGAAATTTAATTTTGCTTGTTTTTTTGCTCAATGGTCATTTTAGCTCAGGGACTTCATTGGTTTCTCAATTACCCTTTAGTTGTATTGCGTCACGAGCAAACTACGAGAGGTAAGTTTCTCTTGACAGGTAAGAGGGAGTGGCAATAGATAAAAACGAGAGAACGTCAGTAACGGTTATGTTCTGTAAATATATGAATGTCAAAAAGAGATAAGTGTTTTAATGTTTGTGCTGTTTGATATAAATAAATGTTGTTTCCTTCAATGTTGTCATTTATAAAAAAAAAACCTGCTCATTTTTAACGTAAATCTTAATAGGAAATACAACATTTCTGGCTCCCCCAGATTGGGCCTTTTTTTTTCATATTTGATAACAGAAGGTATGAAAACTGAATTTACATTTTGAAGTTATTGATACAGTTAAAATATGTCTTGAACTTAGACATTTATTGTTGAATGTACGAATTGATTTTATAAGATAGTGGAAATGAAAATAATTAAAAGAAATAAAACAGCACAACGTGCTTCATTTACGAAAGCGTATACTAGGTTAGAGAATGTGTTAATGAATGAAACCTCTGACGCACACAGAAGAAATAGAAATATGTTTATATTTGCTTAAGCAAAATGTGGACTCATTAGAGTTAATACACAATTATTTAGATGCTTTAACTGATGAAACAGAATTCAAAATTGAATTTAATATTGTCGAAGAATACTGAGAAAAGGCATTGAGAATAGAATTAAAGTCTAAACGAATATTAGAGAACATTAAGAGCAAACAAAATAAAAATGAAATCAGTAATTTTGGTGATAATTCTCACTTGACTGTGTGTGCGAGTATCCGTATAAAACTATTAAAGCACGACTTCCTGAAGTTGAATTGTATAAATTTAGAGGTGAATTAAAAGACTGGTTAACTTTCTTTAATCAATTTAAAATCATACACGAAAATATAAATTTAATTGATTGTGATAAATTTCATTATTTAATTCAGTCGACAAAAATCAAGTCAGAATCTTTTTCTAAAACTAATGAAAATTATACATTGACGATAGAAAGCTTAACTAAAAGATATGGACAAAAAGAGATATTAATTGATTTTTATGTACGAGAATTGTTAAAACTTGTTTTAAATAACGCCACTAAAAAGAAACAGCATTCTTTATGTACTTTATAAAATAAACTTTCTACTCAACTTCTGGCTCTCAGTTGTTTAGGTGTGAATACTGAGCAATGCGGAATAATATTATATCCTTTAGTCGAAAGTTCGTTATCGACCCATATATTACGATCATTCGAAAGAGAGAGAAAAAGTATTGAGTCTGAATTAAGTAATATATCATCTCTTGATGCTATAGTTTTGTTTCTGAAGAGCGAAGTACAATCAGAAGAAAAAATAAAATTGAATAGATCGGATATTTATTCTTATGAACACGAACGTAAATACTTGGTAGCAAACCAACGTTCGCCTCCCTCTGCCGCTGAGTTATTTATTCAAGAATCAAATGAAATATGTGTGTTTTGTTTCAAGGATCATGCATCTCGCTTTTGTAAAAAGGCGTTTTTCATCACATTGGAAAAAAAGATCGCCCCAATAAAAAAGAAAGGATTGTACCGGGTCTGCTTGGCTAAAGGTCATGTTGCTTCCAAATGCCGATCTCAAAAAGCGTGTCAAGTGTGTTCGAAAAGACATTTGAAGTTCATGTGCCCAAATATGGGATGCAATAAATCTGATTCACCCAAACAAGGAATAAATGATAAAAAATTAATGAGAAAATAGTTTATTCTTTACATTCTCGTGCAACGAATGAAGTTTTATTACAAACTCTTGTTGTAAATGTACATGGCATTAAGAAAGAGCGTAAAGCTAGAGATCTTATCGATACGGGATCGCAAAAAACATATATTTTGAGATCTACTGCTGAAGAGTAGGGTTTTAATTTGCAAAGAGAAGAGGAATTTTACCATTCCTTATTTAGCGGAATGAAAACAAGAATGTATAAACGTAACTGTTATAAAATTTACTTGAGTAGTCTTGATGGTAAGTTTACTAGTAAATTAGATGCTTTAGATCATTATGTCATTTGTAATGACATTTCTAGTGTAAAAAATGGCTCTTGGATGCATGAATTGAAAACTAAAAGGATATTCTTAACCGATATGCAAGAAAACGCGGGACACATTGAAGTATTTTTGGGTGCAGATGTTGCCGATAAATTAGTTACTGGTCGACGAGAAGAGTTAGAGACTGGCTTAGTTGCATTAGAAACCAAGTTAGGTTGGACTTTGATGGATAAAGTACCCCGATATACCGATGAAACAGATGCAAGAATGAATATTGTTAATATGTTATCTCAAGCAGATATTCCTGTTTCTTCACTGTGGGACCTGGAACTACTTGGTATACGGGATCCTATTGAGCAAAAATCAAGAGAGGAAGCGGAAACTGCTGTTATGCTTCACTTTGAAGAAACAGTTCGACAAAAGGAAGATGGAAGATACGAGGTCCATATGCCTTGGAAAGTGGATCATGATTTTCTTACTGACAATAACGAGTTGTGCTTGAAAAGACTTGAATCTACACTGGTGTGCAAAACTGAAGCAACAAGTGGTTTTTCGGCCACAGCTCCCCAACAAAGTATAAGATAGCCGTGAAATTGCAGTATAATATGCACGTAATTCAATAGAAAGATTATTTGCATGCAAATTTTCGAAATAAAACGTCATAGGTGATGTAAGTGTACGTAAACCTTGTGGGTCGGCGCGCGCAGGTCAAAACTGTGATAAAAGGATGAAGAGCACCGTGGTTAAAGACATTCGCTGTAAGTGCAAGTGATTTGTTTTGTGGAACATGTCTTCAAGAAATCATTTAGACGACTTTACTCGAGGAAGAATGATTGGGAAACTTGAGGAGGGGCATAATGTGACCAGTGTCGCCGAAGAGTTCGGGATCAACAAAAGTGTTGTTTCTCGTGCTTGGAATGCCTTTAAAACTACTGGTACAGCTGTTCGGAAGTTTGGTGGTGGCCGTTCAAGGAAAACAACACCAAAAGTTGACCGTTACATTGTCCTCCAGGCGAAAAGAAACCGTTTTCAGTCAGCGAGTGCCATATCTCAGCAACTGTGCACAGCCATAGGTCGACAAGTATCAAGATTTACAGTGTCCAGATGCCTCCATAAAGGTGGCTTATTTGCTAGACGTCCTGAACGCTGCATACCTTTAAAAGTCTGCCATCGGCGGAACCGTTTAGAGTGGTGCAGAGAACACGAAACCTGGACACCTTATCAATGGAGTCGCGCCCTCTTCACAGATGAGAGTCGTTTTACTGCTACAAGCGATTCTCGACATCAGTTGATCTGGAGAGAGGTTGGAGCCCGATTTCATCTTAATAACATCGCGGAAAGAGATAGTTACGGTGGTCCTGGAGTTCTCGTCTAGGGTGGCATTATGTTGAACGGGCGGACTGAGCTTCATATCTTCGATCGAGGTTCTGTAACTGGAGACTGCTACTGCAATGAGGTAATCCTACCCCATGTGCGTCTGTTCCGAGGGGCCATTGGACCAGACTTCATATTTATGGATGACAATGCCCGTCCACACCGTTCTGCTAATGTTCAAGAGCTATTGGAAAGTGGAGATACCACACGAATGGACTGGCTAGCTTACTCTCCAGATCTAAATCCCATAGAGCATGTGTGGGAATCATTAGGGAGACGTCTTGCGACACGGCAGTATCCTCCTGGTAACACCCATCAACTAAAAGAAGCGTTAAAGGAGGAATGGAGACGTTTACCCCAAGAACTCCTGGAAAATCTGGTGCTTAGCATGGAGAGACGATGCCAAGCAACAATTACAGTAAGGGGAGGGCATATCCCATACTAGGGAACATCTGCCAATTGTACTTACGCTTCTTCAGACAATCATGTGTAACGCCACTATATGTCAAATAAAGCCTTTTTTTTTCCATACCCTACTTTAAGTTTTATATTCATTTCTGCGCCATTATTCTTTTACTATCGTTTAAGTACAGAATAATGTACATCATATTAAAATTTCATGTCAATCGGATGATTTCTTGTAGAGTTATGACAAAAAACGCACTTGTTGCTTAAGTTTTGCACACCAGTGTACTACCAGGAAATTGGAAAAAAATGGGCTTAAGAGAAAAGTATCATGAAGTCTTTACAGAATGATTAGAAGAAGGAGTTATCGAGAAAGTTCCTGAGAAAGAGTTACCAGCTGATGCTCATTACCTTCCGCATAGACCCGTCATCAAAGAAACATCTGCAACATCTTCAATGAATATAAGACCGGTTTTTGATGCCTCTGCTAAGATCCATAACCATCCGTCATTGAATGACTGCTTGGAGATTGGAAATGATTTAATTGAAACAATTCCTTCTATTTTGGCGAGATTTAGATTGAAACCAATTGGTGTAATTTCAGACATCAGAAGGGCCTTCCTACAAATATCCTTACATGAGAAAGATCGTGATTTCGTACGATTTCTTTGGTATGACAAAGAGAGTATTATCCGAACTTTACATCATACTCGAGTTGTCTTTGGCATCACCAGTAGCCCTTTTCTGTTAATGGTGGCTATTAATCACCATTTATCAAAAGAATCAATAGAAAATAGGTATTCTGATGAATTTCTTAAAAAAAAATTGCAAGATAGTTTTTATGTCGATAATTGTGTAACTAGTGTACAAAATAATGTCGAACTAGAAACATTCCTCGAATCTGCAACTAATGTAATGAAAGAAGGAATGTTTGATCTCAGAGGATGGGAAAGTTCTACCATTACTGCATCTTTAGAAAGTACAACAACATCGGTATTAGGATTGATTTGGAACAAAAGGTTAGATACACCTTAGAAATAGACTCAGAATCTTTGAAATTTGATGAAAACGAAAAGATAACTAAAAGAAAAATACTTTCATTGGTTAGTCGAGTATTTGATCCCATAGGTTTCCTTGCATCTCTTATGATTCAACCTAAGATTTTACTGCAAGCCACTTGGAAAACTAAAGAATCATGGGATGAGGAAGTGAACGATGAAATAAAGAAGAAATTTTTTGATTGGATTAAACAATTGAAGTATTTCAAAAAAATAAAAATCCCAAGATGGTTAGGTGTGATGGAGGAATCCAATTTAAGCAATCATATTTTTTTCGATGCCAGTAAGACAGCTTATGCGGCATGCATTTTCTTAAGAAATGAATCAAGAGCGGGCTTAGTGACTGTTCAATTACTTCAAGCCAGATCACGAAAAATTCCAATGAAGACTATTACTATACCACGTCTTGAATTAATGGCCGCTACTATCGGCGCAAAGCTATTTAGTTCTGTGAAGCAAGCTCTGAAACTTCCTAATATTGAGACTTACTTTTGGACTGATTCTTCCGCAGTTCTAACGGGGATAACAGTGGTCGATATTCAATGACAATAGAATAAGCGAGATTAAAAAATTGACATCTTCTGAAGACTGGGACCATATTGCCGCAGATCAGAATCCAGCAAACATTTTATCTCGAGATTGTGGGCCTAAGCAAATTCAGAAATGTAAGTTTTGGCAAGGACCAGCTTGGTTACAGAATTCCAAAGAACAGTGGGTAAAGTCATCTGTAAATATTAACGAGAAAGAAGTAGAGATAGAGAAACGAAAGTCAGTCATCTCTACTAATAACACAGAACTAGAGTCAATTTCATTACAGCTAGACAAAAGATTTTCTAGATTTTCAAAGATGATTAGGGTTTTGGCTTTGGTACTGCGCTTTCAACCAAAAGCCAAAGTCTTAAGAAAATTCAAAGAACTTAAAACTGAAGAATTGTTAAATGCACAAAAGATTATTTTCCATTTAGTGCAGAAGGAATGTTTCTCTAATGAAGAAACAAGGAAAATTTAAATGGTCTTCAAGTATTTGAAGATGAAGAAATTTTACGATTGAAGTCCAGACTGATAAATGAGGAAGAATCGCAAGATTTTATTTCTCCAGTGATTCTACCATCGAAACACTTGGCAGTGAGAAGATTTATTGCTCAAGAACATCTCGCTAACAATCACACTGAGATATTAACTCTTTTGACTAATTTGCGTGAAATAATTTGGATAGTAAAAGGAAAAAAAGACTGTCCGGAGTGTTATCCAAGAATGCCTAATATGTAAGCTACAGAAAGTGAAACATCTTGAGGTACCATTTCCACCTCTTCCAAAAGACAGGATAGAATTAGCAGCTGTTTTTCAAGAATCAGGTGTAGACTTAGTTGGACCTTTATTGACTAGATCTAAACAAATGGTGGGGATAAGGCTTTTTACTTGTGCTGTATATAGAGCTGTCCATCTAGAACTAATACCTTCACTCAGTACAAATGACTTCATCCAAGCGATTCATAGGTTCACTGCCAGAAGAGAACAAATTTCCGTGATGTACTCAGACAATGGTACTAACTTTACAGGGTTAAACAATACTTTGAAACAGTTAGATTGGACCACAATTGAAAGTGAATTTAGAGTCAATAAAATTCATTGGAAGTTTAACACACCCTCCATTCTATGGCGAGAAGATTCCTGGAAACGCTTGATTGGAATTTTAAAAGATCTTTTGAGAAAAAATGTTGAGCGCTCCTGTTTTTCTTACGAGGAATTACAAACTCTCATTTATGAATGCGAATCTGTCATGAATAGTAGACCCTTAACTTACATATCCGAGGAACAAGAACTAAAGACATTGACTCCCTCAATGTTTCTTCAGGATATTCCATTAACTGATGTTCCCGATTTGGATCAAATTGAAAAGACTAATATTATTTTCAGGTGGAGACATGTTCAGAAGGTATGTGAAAATCTAAAACAAAGATTTAAAGGAGAGTATCTGGGTTTCCTTTGTTCCTCAGTTACTAAAAGAGAAGATAAAATAAATACAGGTGACATAGTGTTAATTGGTACAGATGATAAAAAGAAAAGGCTGCATTGGCTACTAGAACTAAGAGTATTGGAACTTTTTCCCGGAAAAGATGGAATCATCACACTTGTAAAACTGCGTACTGGAAAGGGAAATATACTAAGACCAATCCAAAGATTATACCCTTTGGAATCGACAACAAACCACGAACAAGTCGTATCGGAAACTCAGAACGTACCGCAAGTGACAAGCAAGCAACCTGAACTTAATATTGATTCTGATGAAACTGTACCAGTGACTTGCTTAGGAAGAGAAATAAAACCAGTTAAAAAACTGAGTTTATCAACTTTTAAACAATCTTTTGAACTTTCTATATTTGAACTCTATGATATTGCTTTAAATTTGCATAACAATATTTTGAAATAATTCTATTGTGATTTGTACTTTATTATTTCAAGTTCTGCATATATTATCCTTATGTTTACTGTTTTTGAGTTTGTATCCCCAAACTCAAAGTGGGGAGAATATTGCGTCACGAGCAAACTACGAGAGGTAAAATTCTCTTTCGGGAGTGGCAATAGATAAAAACGAGAGAACGTCAGTAATGGTTGTGTTTTGTAAATATATGAATGTCAAAAAGAGAAAAGTGTTTTAATGTTTGTGCTGTTTGATATAAATAAATGTTGTTAATGTTTGACATAAATAAATGTTGCTTCCTTCAATGTTGTCATCTATAAACAAAATCTGCTCATTTTTAACGTAAATCCTAATAGGAAATACATCAAGTTGAGAAACCAATTTCTAAAGTTAATTCTCTACTCTCCAAACAAATATTGAATGATTTTATTGCAGGAAATATAATAATTTGTGGAAATTAGAACATATTTAGAATTTTTTAGTCTCAAGATTTGAATTTGTAAAATCAAATAAATTGGGTTTTGATTGTTTATCTAATATACAAAATGTACAGACATGTAAGTCTGTAAGTTTATGCAAAACTTGTCATTTCAACCATAACTCATTATTACATTTTTCAAAATCAGATGGTACTACTGCAAATTCTATGATTAATAGAGAAAATAGTGAGCTATCAGTACATGAGATTATAATTACTTCTCAAAATATAGTGAAGTAAACTATTCGTAGTTTTTCTAATCAGATTAGCTCCATGTTTGAGTCATGGATATAAAAGTTAAGAAGTTTTGTTATGTTTTGTATAATTTGAGGTTGCAGTTCTGGTGAACATTTTATGTTTTGAAGAGCTTTATTAGATTCTTGTTCACAGGCTAAATTCCTCACAGAAGGCTATGTAGAAGAACTTGGCTTAGGTTGAAAAATTGCAAACCTTCAGATTTCCTATTTGTGATTAAGAGATTCACAAAATAATGGTGAATTGAAAATAATTTTCTCTCCTCATTGTTTACAAGAGCAGTTTTTCAAGACTCGACTTTTTGTTATGGATGGGGTATGTGATAATATAGTCTATAAATTCCTACCACCAGGTATAGTTGAGTATTTCAAACTAAGTATTATCAGAACAAAAATTCTTCTATATAGTCATCTATAATAGATATTATTTTAGGAGTTAATTTTTTCATGTCATTGGTTTTGGGTGAACATATTAAAAGAAATAAGGAACTTCCTACAACTGTTCGATCAAAACTGAGTTGAATAATTTCTGGAACAGCACTGTTAATGTATCTTTATGTATCGTAAGCCCCACTGAGTTAAATACTGATGATATTATTCAAAAATTCTGTTCTTTGTAAGAACAACAGTTTATGCGACACAACATTTTCAAAATCTTATCTCAAATGTGAAGATCACTTTAAAATAACTCATTAAAGAGATAGCACATGTAGATAAGTAATTAACTTACCCTATACAAATATTTATCAAAATTAGGTGATTTAGAAGGATTAGTTGTAAAAAGAAGTTTGCATTTAGAAAATAGATAATTTAATAAATTAGAGACATGTCTACAAATTATACAAAGAATTTTTAAAAATATCAAAACTTTGGACGCAGGGAACTTATCACTAATTGTTAGCTCACTCCTTCATTAGTGTACTGCATGCCTTATCAGCTAGTATTAATACCTACAAGCATCAATATGAAGCTATGCGTTGTTTTCAATGCATCCACTAAAGCATCTCATAAGTGCTCGCTCAGTGGTTTGCTATTTGTTGGTCCCACAATTCAAACAGATCTGTTTGACATTATCATTAGATTTAGAATTTTCCAATATTTTTTGTGCAAATATTGAGAAAATGTACCGGCAATGTACATTTGCATCAAGATACTAATTTTCAGCCCATATTTTAGAGAAATGAACACATAGATCCAAATCAAGAGCACAGACATTTCATTATTACTTTTGGAACACCATTTGTGTATACTCACTCCCTTACGATTTGCTTAATATAAGAAAACTGAATTTCAGAAGCTTCAAAAGTTGCAAAGTTTCTACATGGATGATATTTTAACTGGTGCCTCTTTAAAAGATGTTGCAAGGATTTTAATTGGTGTGCGCAAAGGAGTTTTCTCCCTAAAAAAGTAGTCAGAAAACTTGCCAGTATTAGAAGACTTGTCACTCAAAGATTCAAATCAGTTAAATACCATAAAGGATTTTTGTAACTAACATTCTTATAATATGTTTGATTTTAAAGTACTTTCTTCAAACATTTCCTGTGTTACAAAACGCAATGACATTTTAGTAGTAGTTATGTTTTTAACCCATTGATATTGTCAGCACCAAGAATTATTTTGACAAAAATATTTTTACAAGAATTGAGTTCAGATAAGTTAAAATGGAATGATCGTTTTAAACAACAACAGACTGATAGATAGATTCATTATGACATCTATCAGCCTTGTACCTAATAGTAAAATTTTTGTAGATAGCATAATAACTCGCACGTATAACATGAGGATAACTTTAAGTTTTCATATATGCTCTAAGAAACAACATAAAAATTGCCTAATTAAATTTAAATTTTATATAATTCAATAAAACATAATTCTTCCTGTGCAATTTTTTTCAAATAAGTTATTAATGATAAAATTTTATAAAAGCATATTTATAGGCACCTTGAACAAACACAAAGAATTTGCTTATGCATGTCATCAACACATATTGATCAATAAACAAAAAAAAATAGTACGAATTGCGTTTTTATTATGTGTTTCAGTTCAGATATTGAAATAAACAACTATTATAACTATTTTAGAAACTGACAAAAAAAATTTTTTTATGAAGTTTAACATATTTTTATTAAGTATACTTAAAGTGAAAAAAGTATTTTTAACTTAATAGTTCTTAAATGAATTTTCACAGCATTCTTTTATCTCTACATAAGCAACTAAGAGAGAAAATTAGAATCCATTTAACAGCACCGTGATGTGAATAAAATGTGACAAGTAAAAGCCCTCCCACTTTCTTAAGAAATATGCTAGGCCCCACTTTCTTGGAAAAAAAATCCTTCAATATATATATATATATATATATATATATATATATATAATATATATATATATATATATATATATATATATATATATATATATATATCAAGTAATTTGTGCTCAACAAAAACGGAACAATTTTTTCTGAAAAACTAATAATCCAATTACCTACAATATTTTAAGCCTAGTGTCGTGTACCAAGGGTACAGAATAATTTTCGTGTGATTAAAGCCTATAGATTACATTTCTTCTTGAAATCGGTAAAATTAAAGCAAGTTTGGGCGATTTCTGCTAAATATAAGAATTTTTGTCTTTGAAACATATTTCTTTTCAGTACAAAAAAATTGTGCGGAATCTGAAATTTTATTGTTTTTTAGTCTATTTGCATTTTTTAAGAAGCAAATACACATGCTAATTAAATATTCTCTTTATTTGATTTAATGAATAATTTTATTAAGTACATACAATTATAGATCCAAAATATTACATTTGTGTATTAAAAACACTGAAATGCTTTTGAAACTTCCTTCCTCGTGGTGGAATTTTAAATATATATTTCATCAAAATGTCGCAATTTTATTAAAAATTAACATTGAAATAATGTATTTATATGTTCTTTACTTAAATGCTTAAAATAATCATATTTAACTTTCTTTACTATAAAAATTAATATTTTTTAACATTATATTTCTCCATTCCCTTAAAAATGTTTTATTGTAATATCAGGACGAAGTACATTTTCTGCCAGAACGGCGCGCTCTGTTTCGTTGTGAGACTATGCTTCCAACGACTTACTTCGCGTTACAGTTACATGCAAAATATATTGCTATATTTTCTAAATATCATAACAGAAAATGTTGATATTTATTTATGAATCCTATTTTATGTAAGGTATGAAGCTATATACATCTTCAGTGTCTACTCATAATTTTATTTATCAAGTGATAGTATATATTTATAAATCGTTATGTGTCTAACATAACAATTTATAAATATATACTATTTACAATATATATAAATTTTATCTATACTATATATTCAGTAACTATATGTTTTGGAAAAAACTTCGACACATCTGTATATTGAAGTGGTTGTAAAGCCTTCTGAATTTTTGGTTTAGTTTATTAATTCAACATTATCCCTTTCATTTGAGATTTGGTATTGGTTAATCAGTCCATAGAAACAGCCCAATGTTTTCCATTAATGAATAAAATAAAATTTTCTGTTATACGTGAACGTTATATAAATATATGTTTGTTACATACTATATAAATATATGTTTGCATTTTTGTATTTACATATAAACGGTTTTTCAATGTTATGATAATTAATATAAACAATTTCTGATGACTTTTTATTCAAGCATCACTTCCCCACTTACTCTTCTTATAACCCTGAAACATTCTTGGGTAAGAACAACCTAAACTACCTAAACAGTATAGTCATTGAAATTCTTTAACTAATATTAAGTGTATTGATTACGAGTATGTATTTACCATGCAAACTATACATTTGGGAGAGCCTACACACACATTTTGCTATGGCAGAGTGAAAATGTTTTCATTTTTTTCAATTATGGGAATTTTAAGTTCAATTCCAAGTTAGAAACTAACAATTAAATTCAAAAAGAGGTCAATGGCAAAAAGTAAGACACATCATTTTCACAATCTGGACCAATGGATTTTTAAGGCGGGAATTTATTTCTCCTCCTCCAAAGGGATTGAAAAAGAGAAATGCTTATTTCCATTATTAATTAAGTTAAGAATGGGGAAAGACCTCTACATATATAACAATACTTTCTAATTTCAATTGAATAAAAATTCAGCGTAAATTAAATTATAATAATAATCTGAGTGAAAAAATTGCAATTACCAACACAATTAAAATTTAATATCCTTTTAATTAATTTATAATTTTAGTATGTTTAAAAATTTTGCTATGGTTCATACAAGTTATAGAGAAGCGGAAAGGAGTAAAGAATTAATTTTAGAAGAATACTAAAGTACCGAATATTTTAAAATAAATTGAAATCAGATATAAACAGGTAAATTATAAACAACTGAAAATTTTAGAAAAAATTAAGCATGCATTTATATTCTTAAAAGAAAGGTCCTCTGCAGGAGACCTATCCTTCAGCATATTGGTTTGCGTGAGATGATTTTCGAATGTAGTTTACCAAAAAATTTTTTTTACCTGTTATATAAATTACATTAGGGATAATAGGTAATCCATTTAGAGATTTTTTATTCTTGTCCTTATATGCCTAGTAACATATTTCATAGATTTAAACGGTTAAAATAATTATATTAAATTATGTATGCAGGGTGAAAAAAGCTAAACGTAACTGAAATTTAGTATCATTAAAATTAATTTATAATTTTAATATCTCTGAAAATTTCGCTATGATTCTTATGTTATAGGGGAAGGAATAGAAAAATCATCCATATAAGAACATAAAATTACTGAATGTTTAACAAACATTAAATCAGATAAGCAGGTAAACTATATACAGGATAAATCTAGAAAAAACTAAAAATTTATTTATTTTCTGTAAAACACGATTCTTCTTGTAGAAGATCCATCTTTTTATAAATTTATCGACTTGCAAGAAAAAACCATAGGCCCAATAGAAGAAAGGAGGTGTGTACCCGATTATCATTTACCTATTTAGTTCACTTGTAGACGACTAAGATATTTTTATTAATGCAATGATGCTGGATTTGGAACAAATGTTATGAAACATATTTCAAGATTACTGCTACTCCCATATAGTCTTTAAACAGCAACTTTTTGTAGAAAATTATTTATAGAAATAATAATACACATGCAGTGAATTATAAAACATTATCTAAACAATTTTGTATAAAATTGAATCTACATATTTTACTGTAACAACACTAATACTATATTTAAAACAAGCAAATGACAATAAATATCTTAAATAAAAGTTTAAAAATATTAGTTTTTCAATATTTATACTACTTCTTTCATGATGAGACACCAACTTGATGTCCAATGGTATAAATCTGTCAAAACTTATCCTTGTAATGCTGAAAGGTGAAACTCCTAGTAGCGAGGTATTAGAAACAATATCCTACCTCCTTTATAACTTCTTAAAATCAATTGATTATTTTAAAATAGCAAGTTTCCAGCATTTTAAATCAATGCATGTCGATCATACATATGCTGTGAGAAGGAAGACTTGTGAACTTCAGCTCACTTTAAAATTTTTCAAATACATAGATGAAAAGTTTGTTTTTTCTGGGATAAATGTAAAATACAATGTAATTTAGAATTTATAAAAATTCTTATTTGAAGAAACATTTAACACATATCACACATAAACATTATTATTTACAATCTCATATAAGTGTGTCATTACCAACAATCAACATATTCCTTATAATAGTTGATAATAATTATAGTGAAAATACATAAGAAGCGTTTTTGAATTGAGAAACAATCTTGATTCACTAAGCCCCTGATTATGTTATGTGTGTATACATATTCAATTTTTTTTTCTGCTTGGGAGACCAAACAAGCCTTTCTATTCTACACAAGCTTAAAATTGTTTCCCTTCGGCATAATATCTATTTCCAATGGATCCCGTCTCACGTGGATACTGGAGGCAATGAAATAGCAGACACTTTAGCAAAGGAGGGCTCAAGTCATCCTGCTCCTTCTTCTGCACTTACATACCTTGAACTCTTTTTCCCTGAGAAAAGCCCAATTTAAAACCGATTGGCAGGTACCTTTGACTCACCATTTCTACAAGGGTAGAATGCTGGGACTTTCTTTGACTCTTTCCTGTGACAGGAAATCCAGCACTTGCCTTGCATGTCTCGCATCTGGCCACCTGAATTGCCTCACTTTTGTAGCGGGCAACAAGATCTTCCCCCTCTGTCCTAAATGCCATGGACGCCAAGCTTCTCCTGAGCATATCTTGAATTGTATGAATATACTATGGGAGGAAATCTACACTTCTCCCCCTCCTTGTTATCGATTTCCTCTCAGTCAACGGATTCCTAGATTTGATCTGAATCCGTCAGACTCTTGGAGATAAGCAACAACAACTACATATTCAAAATTATGTAATCACTCTCTGCGTATATATATATATATATATATCTGCGTATATATATATATATATATGTTAGTTAAAGGATTAGCGTATATATATATATATATATATATATATATATATATATATATATATATATATATATATATATATATATACGACATAATCCTTTAACTAAGCAGAACTTATCGAAGCACTTTTCAGCTCACATAAATTAATCAAAATGAAATCGGTGAAAATCAAAAGTTATATCTATTATCTAGTTCATTTTAAACTATATTGTAACAAACACAAAAGCTATATCCAAGAAACTTGGAATAATTTATATACTATAAATACTATCCAACCAAGTTAAAATGTAACATTTTCCAAATTATAGAAAAAAAATCCTCAGAAATACCACCTAAATGATGGGAAACAGATATCTCAAGATGTTGAAAAAGAGGAAATGACAAATGCTCATAGGAGACAGGTTCTGCTAGTTAGGACAAATAGGATTTAAGGGTTGTAATACTGATAAAGAAGTTTATTATATTGACGCAAACTGGACCAATTTATATAAATTTATTATAAGAAATACTTCATCAAAATTTTAAGTAACTTCAAAGTAATCAATTAGCATCAACAGCCACTATTTAGCTTATAACTATCAGTAAAAAGCAAAATTATGATATAAATCTCTACAAATCTAAAATTATAGGAACTAACATGCATATTCAAATTTTAAAAGGTCCATTATAATGAATGAAATTTAATATTCTTGTCATGTAGTCCAACAAAATTACTGATTTGTCAAATCATTAATAAACAACTAAATTAACTGGTAATGAGAAATCCAACATGCTTAATTAAATCTAGTTATTCTATTTAATTTCTCGCCAACACATTTCCAATAATAAATAGCTTCATTTTAATAAGGAATAATATCAAGAGTATTTTCCTGCTTCTTTACTATTAGCAAATAATTAGCAATTTTAAACACGGCCATTTTTTAATGTTACAGTATTAAAGTTCAGATATTTTCAAATCCCAAACACCAAGTTTGTAAACTTTAATAACCATAACACGGTAAAAAATTGGGAAAACGTTCTACTAATATTAATAAAAATCAGTATTTATTATAATCTATGAACAATCAGTTTTGTTACGAAGGTTTTTGCATTAGTTATCAAATTACCAGTAAACTTCACATCATTACTTTTGATGGCAAGAGAAAATGATTGTGTTTTTGTATACAATACGTACAAAATCTGATTCGATAAACAGATATTTAAACATCTGATTTAACCACAGAAAATAAAACCACAATAGTTAAAAATTACTTTTTAACTATTGTGGTTTTATTTAATGAATGTTTCAAACTATAGATGTACACATTCAGGCTATTTCTTTTATCTAAATTGATCAAAAGTAACTCCAGATATTTAATAAAAAACGAAATGAATATCTATATACACTAACGATTGACGTTATAAAAATTTTCGTATGCAATTTTAGAATCAGTTATCAATCTAATCTATTGCGTTTAATTTAACATCAAGTTTATAAATAATGGTAGAATAATATTTTCAAGAAATATATATTGAAAGATTGAAGTTTATACATATTAGTTTAATATTTTTTTGAGGAATATATATGTGTGTGTGAAAGGCAGTATATCTAAACGATTTCTCTGTCCAAAAATTTTATAAATACACATTCAAATAATAAATATTACGAGTAACAATTGCAATGAACACAACTTGAAACCTCCCCAACCTTTACAAATGACTGTCATATTTTTCCAAATGTTTTGAGAAATTTCTATTGCCATAAATAAAATTTATAAATATATCTTTTTAAATATATTATGTAGTTTTAATAGTTAAAAACTTTTAAATTTTTAAGAAAATTCACATTTTTCCCCAAGTTTAAAATTTTAGGCATTTTGAAAATTCCCGGGAATTTTCAAAATTCCCATGGAAAAAATCCCGGTTTATTCCCGGGAATAAACCGGGTTTTTTCCCATCCTTGCAACACTAACCATATGTGATTATTGTCCTAAAATCAATTAAGACTTTTTTTTTTTCTAAAGAGAAAGTTATAGGTCAATAATGGATAAAGTTTTGTTTTCCTTCAAAGAATTTGAAACTTATTTTATTAAAATGAGCTTTCCAAGTAATATTTTTGCCCAGGATGCACAACACAAATTTGCCAGGGGATTTCAAATTCCACCTGTTTTAACTTTTGCATAAAGGATTAATTTTCTAGTGAACAAGATAGCTTAGTACTTGGAAGGGATGATTCTTATTTTCCAGTGCCAGAGCCATTCATCGATTGGATTTTTATGTAAGTAGCAGTGAATATTATCAAAGTGATTGATGTAGAAGTAGCAGTAAGTTTTGTGATCATTGGAATCTTGTTAAAATGACCATGTCATAAGCAAATAAAAAAAAACATATTGTTGGAGGATGCCATTTTTAGAGGTCTTGAATAAAAACGGGTATCCTAGACGTACGACAGCAAAATGTTTTTGTCATTCGATACATTATTATTTAAGTTAACAGCATAGTACTTTTAAGATAGCTCCAAATAAGTTTGGCTAAATAATAAGGGAATTTGTATTTGATTGGAAATGAGACCATAATACCAAACTCAAAGATTTTCTTTGTCTAGAAAGATTCATACAGTGATTTTTCTACAATACCTTTTGAGATTTTTTCAACCGTCTTAAGCAGCCTTTATTGAAAACAAATTTATCAAAATACAAATTATTGTGTGGTAATTAAATTGGTCTTGGACTCGAAGTCGAACAGTTTTTCTATTATACATTTCTTTATGATTTTGGCTATCCTTGAGAGAAGAGAAATGGGCTGGTAACTTGATGTTATTTTGGGATCTTTATATATAATCCCAATTTGCGCCTTCTTCCACAGAATTTGAAAGCACCCAAGTTTAAGGATCATATATAATATTATCAAAGGATCATTAGTTGTGTGTGTACAGTTTAAAAAGCAGATGGCACTGACAGGAAACTGCCCGACAGCTTTGTTTGTGCTGTTACCGTATCCTTGGTTTAGGTTCAGAATTACATTTTCCTCATCCAATGCTGCAACATCTTGAATGATCTCGGAATATTTATGTTTAACAAGTATGAGTCAACCTGGCTTGTGAAGATCAATACGTTTATTATGTTTAGGAGGTATTTTTGCTCGAACTGCTGCTGAAAAGAATTAACTAAGGATTCTAATTTGAAAATGTTTGTTGGGACTATTGTTTCGACATGTATAAGAGGAGAGAAACAAATTTTGTTTTTATTTTACTAACCGCTCTCTAGAAAGAGCCATCACAAGGTCATTTAAACTAAATAGATAGTTTGTATTTATATGTAAATTTTTTTTCACTTTTATTATCTTTATTACAAACAGTTCCTCATGAATCCTTATTCAAGTACCACTTGCGGCTTTACTCTTGTTATACTCCAGAAAAATTCTTATGTAAGAACAACCTAGACTGTTTCTGAATAGTCTTAGAATTTTCCTAACTAATATTAAGAAATAAATTTACTAAGAGTGTGTATTTATAGTGCAAATCACATATCATGAAATTCTTATTTGAATTTCTATAGCATATTATTTTATTCAGCTTTTTCAATTGTAGAAATATTGGAGTATTAGGTGCTAACAATTTCAAAAACTAAACGTAAAACAGCTTATCACCTCATTTTTACAAATTGAACTTCTAAGGTGGGAATATCATTTCTTTCTTCCCAAGGGGGTTGAAATGTTAAAATGCTTATCCCACTACTTAATGTTAAGAATGTGTATAGACCGATACATATAAAACAATGCTTCCTAGATTAAAGTGAATAAAAAATACAACATAAATTAAATTATAATAATAATAAGAGTGGAAACAGCTGTAATTTACCCAATGCTATTAAAATTTAATGTCGTTATAATTAAATTAGAATTTTAATATCTCCAAAAATTTTGCTATGGTTCATACAAGTTATAAACAAGCGACAAGGTAAAAAAAAATATTAATTGAAGAACATTGAAGTACCGAGTACTTTCAAATAAATTAAATCAGTGAGCAGGTAAATGTAAACAACTTAAAAATTCTACAGAAAACTAAAGATCTTTTAGTATTTTCTAACAGGTCCTCTCTAGGAGACCTATCCCTCAGCAAACCAAAGCGAAGATTACCTAGAAAGTATATAATTTTCCAAATATTTTCAACCTATTATATTAATTGCAGTAAAATGGTAGTAAAAAATCCATTTTGTAAGGAGTTTTATGCTTTATTCTTTTTTTTTTTATATTGCTAACAAGCTATTTTCTAGATTTAAACAGATGAAAATACGCACAAATTAAATTATATTAATATGCATAGGGTAAAATGCTTAACTTAACAGCAATTTAATATCAATATAATAAATGTATTTTTTTTTTTTTTAGTATCTCTAAAAAGTTTTCTTTTTTCATTAAATGTTATAGGAAAAAGAAAATAAAAATTGTCAATATAGGAAAAACGTAAAAGTATTGAATGTTTAAAAAAATTAAATCAGATAAGCATGTAAATTATAAACGTGATAAATTTAGAAAAAACTGAAAATTTATATTTTGTGAAACATGCCTCCTCTTGTGGAAGGCCAATCTCTTTATCAATTTATCGACTTGCAGGAAAAAAACCGTGGGCCCATTAGATGAAATGAGGTGTGTACCCGAGGCCACTGACCTTGTTAGTTCATTTGTAGGCACCTACGTTTTTTCATTTATGCAATGTTGCTGGTCTTGGAATAAGTGTTTTGAAGCTTATGCCAAGATTACTGTTCCTCCCAGTCTTTGCATAGCAATTTTATATAGGAAATTATGAACACAGAAATAATATAATAGACATATAATGAATTATACATTATCTTTATTCAAACTGATTTAACTAAGTTTAATCATTAGGCTGGATATTAATAAATGTAGGCGAGTAAAATGTAGATTCAAAAACAGCTTTAAAGTACAGAATTAAATTTATTATTAAAGAGTGTCTGAATACGTACATGTAATCTCTGTTATTAAAATATAATTTTGTTACAATCTTTGATATGTACAAGAATAAGAAGTATCAACGATAAGTGGCGTTCGTTGGTCACCTTCCCTAGTGCTGACCTTACCTAAGAGTACATTATTAAGTGTACAAATACAAAATATTCTGAAAAGCGAGGATTCTAATCTATAATCTATGTTAATTTAAGCCACAATAAAAATTTAAATATTAAATATTTAAAAAAGTTATTAAAATTATAAAAAAAATTAAATATAAAAAGCATTGGAAACAATTTCTTCTATTCATAAATTTCAGTGCGTCACATGTTGGTCATGAATTTAAACAGGAGAGCCTATTTTCAGTGCATATTTTTCAGAGAAAGATTATTTAAATTACTAATAGAGTTAAAATTTAGGAAAGAAAACTAAATGTGTAACAATATTTTCTAGATTTAAATGAAAAAAAATACAGTATAAATTAAGTTACAATAATAAACCGATTAAAAACAGCTGTAATTACAGCACAACTAAAATTTAATATCTTTATAGTTAATTTATAATTTTAGTATCTAAAAAAATTGCTAAGGATTTTACAAGTTATAGATAACGGGGAATAAATAAAAAATTATAAGAACATTAAATCTTTCTCTGAAAATAGGTTATATTTTTTAAGTTTAATAAGTTATTTTAAAACTCCGCTTATATATTTCCGGTAGAATTCTGTTCAGAAATAGTTTTCAGATATTTTCGCAATATTAAATATCCAAAAATATACTGAATCGCTAAATTCCGGATTTTGAATTTGGATCCACGAAAGTTTTATAAAATGTGAGTAAATAATTAAATATCGTGCAAAATCTGCAAGATACTAAGATTTTATTCTACAAAATTTCTACTTAATGTTCTATCTAACATGTACTTAGTGCATAAAATACATTAGAACCAACTCGTATGAGTAAAAAACGAACGCATTCATTTGTTCTCACATTTATCAAAAGTAAGTTTCTTCCAGCTCCAAATTAAAAATTTCCCCACTTGCAATTCACAAACAAGTCGAAGATTTCAGACTTAATTTCATGCTTAGAATTAATAATTCGAACAAACAAATAAAAGCTGAGCTTATATTTTCTACTTCACATCAAATTGACAGTTAAAATTTTACTTAATTTGAAGTGGGTTAAAGTTTTAAACTAACGAATTGCAAGGGTAACATTCAAACTCAACTTTAAAAATTTAAAACATTTATATTAATAAGCTTCCTTATAAAATGCAAGGGTCAAACAAAAATCACCCATAGGAAGTTGTCATAAAATCGCAATCATCTAAGCACAGATCGAAATTCGTCACATTAAGGAAATCCATTTTAATGTAGTAATCCGGCGATTTGGCTCCTGTACTAAGATTCAGTCAAAATTTAAAAATAAAGGTTTATGGATTAGTTAGTTTTGTCGATTTATAGTCATATTAATACATAGCCTAATTGCGGTCAGGGACAAAAACTTCTTTGGAAGCCCCATCCGATATGGGGACCCAGGGGCCTATAGTTTAAAGTGGATTCTGAACTACAGTAAGTAACGAAGCTCGAAGTGGGAATTGAATCCACCAGCTGCTAAACTGTGAACCATAATGCTAATCATTCAATTGTCGGCTCGAGGAACAGCATGACAATTCAGAAATACAAAGGAAAAGAAGGTTCAAATGAATTTCATCTCTAAAAAAGTAATAAATGAGGCACAATTCTAGTTATCATTTAGTAAACAAATTCATTGCTTTATATTGCAGTTTTAAATGATTTTATTCCTTTTTTCCTTTTCTCATCTTCACATTATGCTCTAACTTTTCTAAATACTAATTAAAGTTTACAAAGATTTTATGTTTATACTTATACATGCAATAAACGTTTATTTCCTTGTGCATAAAAATAGTTGGCATTAGTAAGGATTTAAAAAGAATGCATGGATAAATATCAAATTTGCGTATCTCATGCAACGTAGAATATGTGTAAAAGCCGGCGGGGAAAAAATTGTTTAAAATATGTAATTTTAGCAAATGAATGGAAATACATTTTTAAGATAATGTGAGTGAATTTCATATTTTATACAAACCGACAATTTCTCTTTTATATGTTGTCAGCTATCTCTATAGTTCGTAATATTAGTGTTAATTATTTGTACGTTATAAAAAATAATTAAAGAAAAATAATTACAAAAATTCAAATAACAATTATTTTAGTCAGAATAATTCATGTTTATTATCAATTTATTTGCAATAATAATTTGCAAAGCAGAATATTTATATAGTCAATGTTATTTATACATGTGAAATTATTAAGGTTGAACAATGATTTTTGTAGTTAAAATTCCTGACAAAAAGTTTTACATCTATGAATTTTATTTTTCAATACTTTTCAGTACAAAATCTCTCTCTCTCTCTCAATCACTCACACACACACATTTTTCTTCTCCTTCTTTTACACATTCAGTGCATTTTAAATTTCTCAATCGACTTTTTTTTTATAATAATTGCTTATTAGCTTAACTTTTTTAAATTTTTATTTTAAAAAAGTTAAGTTTAAAAAATCATTTTCCTTTTGCAAGTTCAATTTAAATAAATTTAAAATGTGAATCTATATCTATAGGGAGTGCATGAAAAATTATTATTCCAAAGAAAACAGCATCTGTGAATACGCTTGACAACCATTTGTTCTAGACTGTCAGAAATATCTCTTTGGAGAACTAATCTTTGATACAACCTCTTAGCATCTAAAGACTGCAGAGCAGTGTATGGACATTTGCTTACTTTCCTGGCCATCAAAATAACTAGAACTAGATGTAATCAACCATATTTAGGATACTTTTGAAGGATTAAACTGGGGACTTCAGCAAAATCTTTGTAAATTTTTAGACATTTCAACGGATAGATTCACATGAAAAATAATAAAAAAAACTAATTTTATGTTTATACATATTCATGACTAATATATAATTTAAAATTCCATTACCTTTATATTTTAAAGGAATTCTAGTTCAATTTTTTAATGTAAAATATTTTTAAGGAAATATGGTTGTATTCCAAAAATTAATTTTAATCTAAGAAACTTGATTTTTCAATTGAACATTTGAACGACAGTAATGTTAACTCTGGCATTATATTTTACTCTTCCAAAGAATTATTTACAATTATCTTATGCATAATTATATAGACATTGTTATTTATACAGCTCTGTATTTTAGAATATTATATAAGTCGAATAAAATTATTCTTATTAGGATTACTCGTTTCATGAAACATTCAAATTGTTAGTCATCCATTAATTAAATATGTAAATAAAAAAATTATCCAAATAAGCAAAACTTAAGAGTAGACTTTAAATATGTTACACTTATCTTACAATTTATAACATTTAAAGAAAATTAATAGAAACTTACTTTATATATTGAAAAGAAAATTTATTATGTGATATATTTATATATAATGGGGATACAAAAACTTGATACTCAAAATACTTGCTAAAAAATTGTTTTGATTAAAAATGAGTTTTTAATATTTTTATAAAGAGACAAACTCTTAATCGTACAACAAAAATAGCATTTCTTATTATCATAAAATTTAGTTGCTATTTAAATAAAAGGATTCAGTGAGACAAAGGAATATCCATTTTCTCAGGAAAAGTTCAATTTGATATTACTATTGGATCTTTGATATCTTAAAATACAATATATGCAAATTATATTTGTAACAGTATACAAATTAGTTAAATAGCTTTCATTCATGTTGAAAATTCATGCTTCCGATCATGTGATGAAAATCGAATTATATTTAACTTGCAAGAGCAAGAAAAATTGTCTTTTCTTTTTATGGACAGGAAAGAACTTAGAATCAATTATACAATGGAAGCATTTCCATTAAATAGAATGAGATACTATATAATTTGAAGTTAAAATAACAATCTAGCAAAAGTAATAAATTAAAAAAAATTTTAACTATGCAAAAATCTTTTTATAAAAATGATTTTACGTTGTTAATATAATGTAAATTAAGTCAGATTTCGAAAATATTAAAAAATTTAATAAAATAACGAAGTTCTTTCATACTTAGAAAATTCTATTTTAGAAGATGTGTGATATGTTATAAAACTTAATATGTTACAATTTTTTAAAGCAAGGACACACCTTTAATTATATTTTATTTAATTATATAAACATGTCAAAACACAAACTATTGAATTTGAAGACAAATTCTACATTTTTAGAACTAAATACATAAAAAAAACATTAAATGAACGAGATAAATTTAAAATTTAAATCTAAAGAATATGAAAATAAGCACAGTGTATGTATATGAGAAATTGATCAAAAGCATTCCCAGCAGTTATGAAACATGATTATGAGCCAAACTTTGTCAGAAGTGTTTGATTTGTATTCACAATAATGAAATAATACTCCACAGCACTGTTTATCTATTACATTAAGGAAGTTTTTATAATTGGCATTATTCTTTAGAAACTTTAGCATACATGTAAAACATTGCAATAGTGCACAAAAAAAGTGTGGGGTTGCTGAATCGCGACAAATCATATTTTCTGATTAAAGTAGAAAATATGCTGATGGTATTTCCATTTAAGGTCACAGGATAAGCAGTCCCAGAAATCATAAATTATTGAACATCAAAATGGTCACATTATTTGTGGTGATTTCAAACTCAACACATGATTTCATCTTCTTCAGTTGTGCAATCAGCTTTATATCATAACAATATTTGAAAACTGAATGTTCAGTTATTTTTAATAGCGCACATAAAAAGTTATATCCATTATATAACCATTTTTTAATGAAGAATAAATGTTAGTGCTTGCATGGCCAGTTATATGTTTCCTATTTAACAGGCACAAAATACAATTATTCAAAAATACTTGTCAGACTACACAGCTATAACTTATTACTTGTGGTGTTGTATGCATATTTAGTCTGCGAAGAATGTTATTCCATATAAATAGCAATTAATTTATTTCAGCTGCTTTATACCATATAAAATAAATAAAAGTCAGGAATAAGAATTGAAACCAAAAATTTTTTGGAAAATATTTTTGAATTTAGCTATTAAAAACATACACTTATACTCTGAATTACATTAATTCAGTAACATTAATTTACATGATTATATATAATTTAAAACATTTTCAATTATTAAATTTTGGAAAGATTGAATTTTGTGAAAGTGTAATGTTGTTTATAGCATATATTATTTTTTAAATAAAAATATTCCTTGAAATAAAAATTAAGTATTATATAAGCAGGGTATAATTCAAAGTTTTGTAGTTCCTTAAGTAATGTTAAGATTTAATTAAAAAAATAAAATAAAAACTGACCTATTGAAAATTCAACCATATTAATAAATTTTTACATCACAATTGCTTTCAATAACATTTATTAGCATAATATAACCTTCTGAATAAAAATTGAGAAAAAAAATACCATGTTATATACATAAAATTTAACTTCACCTTATATAAATTCCTTCCTAACCAAATCACCAATGAGAGTAAAACAATGTAGAATAATAAAGAGTATAAAAAATCATGTATTTGAAGCTCTACTCTTGATAGTCCACCATTATATTCATAGAGAATTAAACAGTTCTACACATTATTTTTATATTTATATAACTGCATAAACTAATATGCAAATCTCCATTTTGTATCATATCCCAGCTGATCCAGATTAGGTGTGCATGCAAATTTAATCATAGGAGGAGGACCACACATCAATATAAAATTTTTTTCTTCCGGAGGTGGAAGATGTTCAGTAATCATATCAGCAGAAATAAAACCATGACTGTACTTCCAGCCTAAATAAGAAATGAATGCATTTAATTAAGCAATATTTTGTGCTATATATATATAAAGTATACTAAAATTTTTAAAGAGTAATAAGAAAATTATAAATAATTTTAAATTTATATTTGCAATAAATCTCAAATAAACTATTGGATTTATACATATATATAATTAAAAAATTATAGTTTCATAATACACATTTTATTCAAGAAAAATTTGTTTGGAAACAAATTTTGAAATTTAACAAAACATGTTGGATTGAAAAGAATTTCACGTAATATATAGCTTAAGGAAATATATGAATGTAAAACAAAGCTATACTCCTATATAAGTCAATTATAAAAACTCAATTTAAAATTCTTTACAATAAAATTCATTTCAGCATTGCACATATATTGACATTACATTTACTGGGGTGTCATATTAAAAAGTTGGCAGGACTGAAAATTTCAAGCCTTTATTTATCGGTCGTTTTATACAGTTTCACAATGTAAATTTAAAAGTATTTTATAAATTAGTAATTTTTAAAAAAAATCGTATTTTTCCTTAAGAAAAATTAAATTTTTTTTTAATAATTATCTTTTTTAACATTAGACTAATTTTAATGATTTTTTTCTATATGCTCTATAATCTACAGATAATTTATTTTTATGTGTGGAAATAGGAGTAGAAATTTTGAATTTTCTTTCCCAAAGAAACTTGGTAATTTTTTCATGCCATATGTGTATTTTTTACCTTTCTAAGTTGAAAACGATCTCTGAGCGCTTTCAATTTCAATCGTCAAAAATAATATTTGACTATGCTGCCATTTTTCATAATTTTCCCCATTAAACAGTAACATCATCATACATAATATTGAAAGAATATTAAACAAGGATATGAAAATGCAGTCATAATGCTTTTATTAAAACAGTAAGAAATTTATATAGAATACTACCTTGAGTTACTTTAAAAATATAAGAACACAAAATCAATTCACACTATTTTCTCCCTATTGTATATTTTAACACCATCCATTTAATTTATCTTTTACATCTATTCCATAACTTCATTCAAGTATATATAATTCTTTTGCAGAAATTATAGGAGATAAAAATTCAGTTAAATTCATAAAAACTGAAACCATTATATTTTATTTTATTTTTTCCCTCTCATTTTTTTATTTTTTTATCAAGCATGCTGTTGTTTTCTATTAAGCGCGCAGCTCTCAGTTGTTCTATAAAAATGATTTAACCATTAAAAGATTTTAAGAGAATGGTGAAAACAACAAAACAAATAGAAGATTTGAATATTTTAATTTGTGAAAATTTAAGGAAGGCTGCTACGCAGTATGACAGAATAAAAGGTTCCAGATATGAAATGAGGAATAGATTTAAAAACTTGATCAATAATATATTTAAGAAATAAAGAAAAAGTAGTCAGCACTAGAAAATTTCAAAAAACAATTTCATTAAATAGAAAAATTAAAATGATTCAAGAAAGAAAAAAAAATTTTGATTATGTTATTCATAAAATGTATTGTTTTTAAATTCATACAGAAGTTCCATAAATGTTTCAAAATTATAAAGATCTAGATAAGTTTACATTTTTACTAAACCTCTTTTACATTGTTTATTTACAGAAATATTTTGTGATTCTGGAAAGATTTAATCACTTACATAATTCTTTAAAGGAAAATATTGTATTAAAAAAATCATTTTAGGAATAGAAGCTGGGAATGAATTAAGTTTGTAAAACAAGTTTTTGCTAAAAAAGAATTCTAATTATTGGATGAATAAAGAAATTTCAATTAACTTCTTGAATATTGAAATATTTTATAAGATTGGGTTAACTCTTTGGTCACACACACGAGTGATTTCAAAGCTAAGATATTAACAAAGAAAAAATCTGAATGATATGAAGAAAGAATATGATTTGGAATTGTGTGACAATTTATAATATTAAATGAGTGTAGCCATATTTGTTAGTCTTATTGTGACAGCTGATATTAAGACTAAATATTCATAGAGATTATAAATTATGTGGCAGATGATATCATTTATGGGATTATATAAAAGAAAAATAAAATGTTTATTTATAATTCAAAACATTAGCTACATGAAAATATGCAAGATTTACTTAAATGAAAAGTGTTATGATTTTATACTTTAAATTTATAGTAGTTTATAAATATATACACAGTGCAATCAAATTAAATTCATATTTTATTTACAGTAGAATAAAAATGTACAATATAATAATATCTACGAGTTGATTAGAAAAATTTCCTATATTTTTTGTTACAACAAAATTTTGAAAATAGGCTCCATCTCCATTAACATATCAACTCAAGTGAGTTTCCTAGCATTGAATGTGATAAGATAGATTATCTCTTAGAATGTTCTTTAAAGCCACAATCCAAGTTGTTTTCATACGTATTAATAGCCTTAAAAAGTTTTCTTTTTCGGTATGGAAACAAAATGTCAGGAGTGCCACCTCCAGCAATACGGATGCAGCTTCCAGTCTTATACAATGGCTCGTCGGACACACAATAATTGATTTCAGTTCGAAAATTACTTCATATCACCACATCACATTGTCATCAATGGTTCTCGTCTATGGTCATTTGATGTAAGCTTTGTCATTGACTTTCTAAAAAAATCATGTCTCACTAGAGCACTTGGTAAGAAATACAGCAGAGCACTTTCTCCAAAAATTTTATTCATAATTTGGAACAGTCTCTGCCATGGGCTTATAAAATTTAACACAAAACTTGATTGTTAATCTTTGCAGTACTGAATGCTATAGTTTGCCTTGCACATCACAAAATAACCTGCCCAGATTTGCCTATTCTATCTGAATGGCGAGAAAAGATTCACAAAATTCAACACATGTTATTTCCCCCTACAAATCCCAACCAAAATGAAGTCACTTAGATGCCCAGTTGTGACAAAAAATTATTAATGACATTACTTTCCATAAATACAAAACTCTGCATTATAAATGATGGTATTAAAGTATATTTTTGTGACACATAAGAGATTAACAATAAGATTATCTATTTCAATGTGTGAAAGATAACAAATTTGAGCCGAGCACTATTCAATAAAACCAAATGAATTTTCTATTTATATTCTGTACAGTCAAAGCATTCAGAATATATGCATGGAAATTTTTTAAATTTTTACTATAACACATGATTACATTGTTTTTAAAGAGCCAAAGAAGAATGAATTATATGGCTCTTTTCCTAAAATGTAAGCAAATGAACAGAATTTTAAATACCAAATACTGAATACAAATGTATAACAATTTTGTACCTTCAGTAGGACGATCTACTGTAAACCATAATTTAAATTGATCAGGATACTTTTCAGCCAGATTTTCCAATTCAGATCTCAGCAAAATGTCTTCTTCAGTCTAACACATAAAAAAAATATTTTCCTTTAAATGTTAATTTAAAAAAAATTGCCTTTACTGCAAATTTTTAATGTAAAAATAACTGCATATTTTAATGTATTTACTATAAGACAAAACAGATAAAATAAAACTAATTACAAATAATAATAAAGAAACTACAAACATCAACCTTAATGACTAGCATTATAATTGACAGATGAAGACTTCTTACAATCACTAATAAAACTGAATTATTCAAAACAAGAAGTAAAAACTGAGAATTCATAGATATTATTAATGTTATATATTTAAAGAAAATTATAAATATATTAGCCATGAATAAAAGTAAATAGAAATTTCAATTCAAAATATCATAAAGGTACATTGTCAACATGACTTACACACATTCATATAAAAACATTTTCTTTCTTGGAATGTCTCTCTCTTTTAAATTAGAACTATATTTCATTTAATATTAACACACATGTTTATATTATTAATATCATATTTTAATATGAAAACTAAATTTATAATTGAAGGCGTTGATTATCTTTTAATGAATGATTAATCAGAGCTTAAGGAAACAAACAATATATTAAAAAATTGTATTTTAAAATTGTTTTAACATAGATGATTTTCATAACTTATCAAAATTTTAATTAGTTAATTTATTAATAATTTTTATTTTGTTAATTGAAATGTATAAAAAATTAGAAGAAGCATCAAATGCAATGGTACATTTGAAACAACACAATAATGCAGGGAAATTTCATCTACATAAATTTTGTTGCTTACATCAAAACTAATCAATTAAAATATTCCCAATTACATACTATCATTTACATTTTTAAAATTTTATTACCCATTCTACTTTTAATATATGTGTGTGTGAATGAATAAATGAATTTTCAGTATTGTATAATGCTATAATTTATATTAGTAGTCCTCATTTTCCCTTGATAAATATGATCTTTTAAGAATAAGTACAACTAGATTTTATAGGGAATTAAAACTTTAATAAGGTAGTTGTCAATATAAGAGTATCTATCAAATTTTATAGAACATGTTCATCAACAGTTGATAATTTTGAAAAGCAGAGATAAGTAAGTAAAAGTAAAGCTATATTAAGTAGTTTTGAAAAAGTATTTGGAGCATCATTTGCTTTTATGATATGTTGAAAATACAATAAATCCAAACTTTGAGTTTCTGATAGCAATGAAACCAGAGAAAAGCCATTTAATATAAATTATTTTCTGAAGATCCTTTTTGACATACCAATTTCAAAATATGTGTACCATTCTAATAGCATTAGAATCACAATGAAGAAAACTAAGGCTATTTTATCTGCAGATAGATATTTCTTTTTCAGATAAATGTCTGAAATAAAGACATCTAATTGATACCATTATTATGCATTTCTTTAAAAGTATACGTTTTCAAAATAGAATAAAGAGCACATTATTATTGTAGAGACATGAATTGTAAAATGTATTAGTAAGAAAGCTTTTAAAACATTAGATAAAATATCATACTTTTATGAATAATTGGGAAGCACTATAGCAATTCATTTGAAGGCAAATCCTTCAAAGCTATCATCAAATTTTGAAAAAGTGTATTAAACTACAAAAAATTGATGCAAAATTATAATAGTAAATTTGAAAATTAAAAGCCACTTTTTAACAATTCAGTCATATTAATATAGACATACTTTGAGTTGTTATATGTAGAATGTTAGTAATTATCAAATTTATTTCAGAAAAAAAATGCACATTTTTTTAAATAACTTTATAACGAATGTAAAAATTTTATTAAGAGTATCATGAAAGAAGATGACATTCATGATATTAAAACTATTATAAGATGAAATTTAAAAATACCTTATTTGATAAATATAAATTTATAACTTAATAAGGGTACATAATTCCTTTATCTTCATGCACTAAATTATTCAAAAAATAATGAAATATATTGAATTATTTTTGTAATAAATATACACCTTACTGGTTACAGTAGGACTTACTATTGAATCTGATGCATGAAAAGTGTTTAAATACATACAAAACATATTTTACGATTTCATGGCATTGTTTTTTCAATGATATCTGAATTCACAATAAATAGCTAGTTTTAAACTATTTTGACTGCAAGACACCAAAATACCTGTTTTTGTAAATATTTAGAATATTCAGGAATTTCATAAATTAAATACTGAAGAACGGATTCGGAATGCGCATTGAGAATAACTGATATAAATTTATGCTTATACCACAAGTTTAGTTACTTTAATATGAATAACTTAAGTAAGGTGATGTTATGAATCAGTTGTAATACATGTCACTAAATATTGAGAATGTTTATTAAAATATATATCAACTTTATTAATAGCAAATCAAACACAAGAATAATTGATATACAACTATTTTTAACTAAATCAGTGTTAGTTTTCTTTTTAGCTGGTTTTTGATATGTAGGATGGTGTTTATAAAAAGTACATTTGTTAATAGTTAAACAGTCTAGAAATGTTGAAAATATCTTTAACAAAGTCAAAGGCATTTAAAACTTGATGGTCTGCGAGAACGAACCGAAATAGTTTACAGGTCCTTGGAATAAATCCAGTTAAGAAATACTGGTCTAGTACTAGAAATGAAAATGCTAGGGAAGATTTAACAAGATTTCAAAGGTTGTTTTGTGTAGCTATCTCTGGATATATTAAAACAACTCCCACTTCTACTCTTGAACTTTTGCTTGGTATGCATCCACTTTCTATACGTATTGAAGCAGAAGCAATACTTAGCATGAAAAGGCTTAAAAATACATGCCACAGGGGAATACTACTCCATATTTTTGTTTTGGCAAAACCTTAATGCTGATGTAATTAGTTATCTTTTTGTAAGTATGCTCACTGATTACATACTTGTTAAATATGTTGTTAATAAGTCCTATACAATAAAACTTCCCTTATCAGAAGACTGGAATACTGTTGTCTTCAGTTTACTTACTGGTACACTGATGGGTCAAAAATGAATTCCACCACTGGGACTGGTATTTGTTGTCCAGCTGATGGTACAAAGCTGCCATTCTTTTTTGGAAAATATACAGCTGTATTCCAAGCACAAGTCTGCCATTCTCATGTGCAGTAGAATATGCTTAGATAAAAACGATTCTTGTTAAAAATATTGTCTGCTCTGACAAACAAGCTGCATTACTGGCTTTACAGAAGGCTACTATAGCTTCTGTTCTTGTGTGCATATCCCTCACCTGAATGTGGGTGCCCGGGTACTCTAGCGTTGTTCCTGGCAATGAGTAAGCAAAGGCTGGATCAACAACCGATTTTTTTGGTCCTAAGCCAATGCTAGGTATTTAATTTTAAAAAAACTGATTAATCTCTTTAGAAAACAACAGTTTTTGAACTGGTAACTGGTATCATGCTAATGATCAAAAAAAAGCAAGGTTATTAAATAGTACATGTCCTAGTGAAAAACAAAAAGAGTTATTAATGTTTAGTAAAAGCTGTTTAAGGAGAGCAATGGGACTTCTTAAAGGCCACTGGCCACCTTAAGAGACATCTCACCATAATGAGAGTATTAGATGATCCTACTTGGAGGGGTTGTTATTATATAGAGGAAACTTCCATTACATATTCTAAGTGAATGTGAACCTTTTTCTGCTCATAGGTTCGAACACATGGGTCAGCATTCAATTAAACCTTGAATGGTGCAGGATAATCTAGTTCAATGTCTGCTGAATTTTGCTTCAGCTACTGTTCTCTTCAAATGAAGGCTCTCTTCAGGGTATAGTACAATAGACCTATGGCCACAGTGCTAGGTTCTTTTGGAACTACTCTACTCTAAATCCAATCTAATATTTTTGTTTTACAATTGATTTTGTTCAGTTTATTTTTTCATGCAATGCAGCAGGATACACACTCATCAGAATCATCTAGATCACACGAATAAGATAAAATTATGGAAAATGCAATTATTCTTTTAAAATTGCTTTAATGATAATAAAGTGTCTGAGTATTTACTCTTGGCAATAGCTTTTATTATTGTTATATGAAATATTAAAAAATAATTCAGTAAAAAATTTTTTCAACATTTTATGTATTTCATTATGCACAAAAGTAGTGCACAAAATTCTTATTTTTTTACATGCTGAAAATTTTATTTTTAAATTTATTGCCTACACCAAAAAATCAAGATTTAAAAATGTTAAAACTTGAAAATATTTTAATTGCCTATTTCAAAAAAGTAAACTTTATTTCAGTAGATTGCCTTATAATGTCTTACAGCCTTAAAATATCAAAAGTTAATTTAACAACTTCTACAACCGTAAATACATTGAAAAATCAAATTATTTACACATATTGAGATCCTCTCAGTAAAAATAAAATACAAAGCAAAACATGCAATTCAATAAATTTAATTAAAAATATGTAAGCAATAATAGCATATTTTATAAAGACATTATAAAGTAAAACAAAGAAAGTAGTATTTTATTCAATTATTACCTGATTAGCAAATAATAAAGACATTTTCAACTTATCATCAGAATCTCTAAGAACATGCTTGACTAACTGAAACATGGGTGTAATTCCTGTAATTTATAAAACATATCAAATTAAAAGCATTAACAATATAAATGTATTACTCTGTGTGATCTAAATAAACATGTATATTTTAGTAATCTAAACAATTTTTTTCTATGTAAATTCAGTTAGGTTGTATTTATATGTTTTGATATTACATGCACAAAGGAGTTTTTAATTTAGGGATAATAAAATAACTATCGCAATTATGATCATAAAAGGAATTGTTTAACTGAAGTTTTAGTCCATTAAATGCGAGAAGAATCTTAACACTTTAATTTATAAGAAAGAGAAAAAAAAATGAAGGAAAAAAGTCAATTTCGGAGATATTCAGATTGAGATAGTTTAATTACATAGAGCTCAAAGTTTAAATTAAAACAATTATAAACAGAAATTTATATTCAAATTAAATATGAGAGCTTTAAAATTCACTCATTATATATTAAAATTATAATCATAATTTTTAAAATAATAATTTTAATTTAATTAAATATATTTTAATATATGTATTTATTTTATTTATTAAATGATATCTATTCTAGCTAATTTTTTATAAATTTCTAATTCAAAATGAAGCATATTTTAAGACACCAATTAGAAAATTTTAAAGAACTTCATTATTTTTATTGTAATACAATAAAATATATTTCTTATTATGCAGGCAAACATGAAAACATTTTACTAAAGAGATTATTAAAGGTTTAATTTCATATTTCTTTAAAATAAATTTTTTTTTCTCAAAATTGGTTTCAGAAAATAATTTGAATAAATATTTTTCTAACTAGAAACATAATTGTATAACTAACAATTAAAAGTGGGCAATTTTCTGAGTTCTATACACGTTTGAAAATTAGAAAAAAAAAAATCATAATTGAAAAACAAATCACTGAGTATTTAAAATAGTTCAGTTTATTTCTCTATGCACACATTTTGCACATAAAGATTTTACTGAGGCATAATTTAAAATAAGATTCATATTATTACAAACATTAACATCTGAGGTGAGAATCAAATTTGCAAACTGATGAATACTAGAGCACTGACCATTTAGCTAACAGTTTACCTTTCATTTAAGAAAAAGAAAGATCAGCAAAACTAAATATTAATTTTGAATTTTAAAATTTTTTATATAATTTACATCTTGCAAATTCAAAAAATACATTTCAATTTTTTTCATCTAACTTTTATGCCTTAAAATTAAAAAAAAAAATACTTAACATTAAAATGAAATAATCATTAAAAAAATCATACATTTAAAAATTGTGTCTGGCTCAGACATACAGACATCTGTTTTGCACAGTAAAAGAAGATAATAAGTTTAATAGATTTAATGCAAACAAATCTAAATTGTAATTGTGAACTTATGTTGTAAAATAGTAGTTTTATGTCAAACTTTTATCAGCAGTACAATAAAAATATTTATGCACAATTTTACTATAAATATACATTTTATTGAATATTTCAAGACAAACTAAAGGACTTAGTTATTCTTACATTGGTACAAGTTAAAAAGACCGAAATATCCAGGAAAAATTAGTATTCAAACTCTCAATCAAATATAGTTCAACAATATTTAATATTTGTCATGTCACTACTAAAAAATATTTTATGAATATATGTAACTAAATATAAATAATGTTAAAATGAAATGAAAACAGTAAAAGTAGGAAATGCATAGTTAGTATAAAAAGATACATTAGATGAATAGAAATAACTCTCAATGAAATCAGCTTAAAATATTTACAAATATCAAATATAACGATTGCTCAGAAGTAATAAATTACAGAAAAGAACATAGTATTTTATACTTTTAAAACTTCATTTATGTACCTCTTCACATCGGTAAAAATAGACTCTTTATAATTTATATATTATAATTTGCTAATGCAAATAATTAAATCTTTTATTTATTATGCAAGCACAAATTTTATAAAACAATCACAATTTTTCAAAAGTAAAGCTAAAACAACTTTGCAACCCATAAATAATAAATGTACAAAATCTGTGATCTCAGATATGTTAAGTGACAAATATGTACATATCTGTTCATAATAAACAAAACATTTCAAGAGAATTTAGTTTCTTAACTAAAACATAAATGTTTCCAATATTTGTGAGCTCAAATGTAAACTAAATACATTTTTTAAAAGAAACTGAAATGTAACTCTCTTAATGGACACATCTGAAAAGGAATTGAAAACTCATGCTTTATTACTGATATTTTATATTTTTATTTATGATTTTCAAAATATCCGATTTTGTGTTAATCTATATTTCCATCCCAACTGATGAAACATTAAAATGTTTCATCAGTCATTTAAAAATGTCATTAAATAAAAACTTGAATAAAATCAAAAAATTAATAATAATGAATTTTTAATCAAATCCTTAAATATTTTGCTATAATAAAAATAATATAAAATGGAAATAATAAATAGATTTTATAATTTAATTATCTCTGCTCCTTCCAAATTTAAGAAAGAAAACACTTTTCTTTCAATACAATATTTAATACTTCCAAATTATGTTTTAAGTAACTGTTGAAGTGTGTTGAAGGTATTTAAAACATTCTACTATTTTGGTAAAAATATATAATTGATTGCTATAAATAGATTGGCAATTGTCATTGTTAAAAGTATTAGAATTCTGAAAATAAAGTTTTATATTTAATATTTAGTTCCAAACGCAAAAATTTCATCTTCTTAAACACATAAATAGTTAAACAGCATATATAACTGATAAATATTATAAATCACTAAAATTAATTATTAAAGAACAATAAATAAATTTTCTTACAATAATATTTTATTTTAAAACTTGGTAATTGAACTTCTATTACCTGTTCCTCCAGCAATCATACCAATTTCTTTTACATTATAAATCTGTGGTGGAGATTTATTGTCAGGCTTGACACTAAATTTTCCTAAAAATAAAATTTCATGAAAAGTTATTGTATTTTCGTTACAATTTTATATCTAGAATTAGATTTTTGAGAAATAATAATTAAATATAAATTAATTTTTATTTTGAGTTCATACAAAAGTTTAATACTTCCACCAACTTTAGATACATCTTGTTGCAAATAAATATATGCACCAACTGTGAAACAAAGCAAGACAAATTTAGAAATCTAACATTATTTCATGAGTTGCAAATATAATTTACATTTTGGATCTAATAGCCAATATGGATTTATACAATATGATATAAACTCCATTGCAAAAAGTCAAAGATGCAAGGAGCTTCAAATTCATATGTAAACAGAGTCCTGTTATCATTTTAGCTTAATTTGTTAGTTTATTGCTCTACACACACTCATTTTTTATACAAAAGAGTTACTTGTATACAAATAATATACTACTACAAATGGCTAGAACACTAATCGTTCAACTGCCTGCTCAGCAAGCTATCAATTTGAAAGACAAAACATTAAAGGAAAATATTTTTAAGATATACCATTCTCACTCTAACTCTTATTAGTAATAAGGAAAGCTAATCGAAAAATTTCTTATTATGATGGCCAGTTGTTTTGATATTCAAAAACTGAATGTTAATTCATTAGGATACCCACAACACATGACAGAAATGTGTTAAAACAGCCAAAAGCCATTTATCTCATTAAAACAATATATGTCAAGAACCATAACAAATGAACTCAAATACACTGTAAAAGATTTATTCAGATTACTGAACTGGAGAGACTACAAAATTTGAGTTATACAACCATTATGATATAATTAAGCTAAGATTTTAAGGGAAATAGAATCCTAATTTTGACTATAATTTCTTTGAATATTGTTTACTCTGAATACTATATCTTTCAAGGAAACACGCTATTTCTTTGAAAATATCAGGAAACTGTAAATCCCAACAGAGGCTTTTATACAAAAGTAATTGGTGATAATTTCATGCTAAAGAATGATATATTTCAAAGCACAACTTTTTCATTAGTGCTTTTAATTTCAAAAATACATATTAGAAACATGTATTCATTACAATAAATATTGCTAAATCTAATTATACAATATATTTACCTTTAGAAATTTTACTTTTGAAAATAAAAATTTTGCAAGAGAACAGTAGCAGATATGCAATTTAACGATGGAGAAATATACCTAATTTAACAATAATGAAAGGTCAAATACTAAAACTTCAATTTTCCACTAAAAATTATAAGATTAAAATTAAGACTAAACAGGAATTGCATTACAATTTAAAATCAATTTATTTTCAACCCTTAAAAGTAAAACACATTAGAAAATGTCACCTCGTCCTAAATATATTAGTTTTCCAGAAGGGCCTCGCACATCAATCTTGTCACCAATTTTCATATTTTCAAGATATTGTGACATTTTACCTCCATCTGGAAATTTGGGATGAACTCCTTTGAAGTAAACCTTAAATTATAAATGAAAGATGTATGAATTTGCATACATGGTTATAATTCATAATTGCAATTTTAGTAAGATAATTTATGAATTTTTTAAAAAATGCAAATTAAATATTACTAATTAATCTAAATGGAGAAGATTTTATTGAATGTTTAGCTATTAAAATTTATTAACCTGTATTAAAGCCCCAGTCATTCTAAAAACAAAGTAGACACATAGATAATTTTTTAAAGTATTTCAGTTCTTTAGTAGTTATATTTATGCTCAACTATTTTCTAATGGTTATAATTTCCACATTTCTGAATTATCTTTTTTATATGTCCGAAGTTAAAGTTTCTTAGGCTTAGTGCTGGTGATTGTGTATTTATATTTCACTAATTTTTCTTGGGTTAAGAGAAAAATAAAAAGATTTATGTCATTCAAGGATGAAGTGAAATGGCTAGAAGTTAGATGTCTTAATTTATTAATAAAGGAAGGAAAAATTATGAAAGTTTTTAATAAATATTAATTTTCTACAGAGGAAGATCATGATTCTTCCAATGATTCAAATTTAAGAAAAATTAAGACATTTAGTCATAAAATTTTTATATCGGCAAAGACAGCACAAAGAGCAAAACTAAAATTCAAAGAATATTCAAAATTTATTCTCATAAAATGATTTTCATATTACCAGGGAAAATTTGCATCACAAAAATTATATGCTTGATACTTGATTTGTGGCAACTATTAAATAACAACTGCATTCTAAAGATTGTGTTTTATCCACAAATAAATATATAGACTACCAGAGAATATTTTAAAGGTTGTCAAGTCATGCCAAAGAAATTTCAACAACAGAAATCGTCACATATAAATGTGAAAAATCACTGAATTACAAATGTAACAGACCTTGATTATTTTTATCAATCTTATAATCAAGCAAATACAGACAATGGTGAAAAATTTTCAAGGTACTTGCTTTGAAACTTGCTATGGAATATACTCAGAACAGATGCACCTACTAGTAACTTCCTCTAAAGTGCCATAAAGCAACAAATAAAGGATTCTTTATCAAGTGAAACAAGTGAGCTACCTAAAAAAAAAGGAAGTAAAACATGCGGCGAGAGGAAAATATATCATATATGCCCCAGTAAAAACACAAAAAATTTTTAATTCTTTGAGCTAAATGGTATAAAAACATGTCATAAAACAAACACAACATATGTTGATAAAAAATGTAAACTATAAGAATTTTTCTCGTAATTATTTGTAATACATAGATAGTATCTGTTCTTTGAATGAAAACACATTTAAAGTGGTAAAAATTAACCTTGGTAGTATTACTTAGAAAATGCAGTAGACTAGCCTCATAGTCCCAACATGCGCCCTTTTGCATACACACTTTAGGCACACGATCAGATTAAGGTAATCAGTGCAAATGAGTATGAAGAAAGATGACTCTTAATTAAAAAAATCATTACCCATTTCTCATTTATTGAGAAACTTAAATTGAATAAAATGAAAGATTTGAATACACTTGAACTGATCAGGAAAAAATGTCTCTTAAACTTTACATAAAATTTAAGGGGTCTTTAATTTTATGTACTTTATTCTTCTACCTTACCTTTTTTGTATAGTAGATTTTTAATGACTTTGAATACTGAAAATGTAATTAAATATAAGAAATTAAGGTACAGATCTATTTATTTGTGTAATCTCGCGCACATATATATACAATTTAAAAATCATGATAACGATAATCTAATATTCAAAGAGAATCTCTTTTTTTTTTTTTTTTTTTAACTCTAACTTGGCTGATCATGACTTGGTTGTTTTTCAAAGTTAAAGTTCGAAGATTAATCCCAGCATTTTTGAAGTGATAGCATATATGTGTCAAGATGGATCTCTTTGGCAACTACCTAGATTTCCTCTTTTTTGACACATGAATAAGGCTTATTATCCATAAAAAATATGTGACAGACATTCAGTGATTGATAATTACTTTTAACTGTTTTAACACACAACACATTTTAACACTATGTAATATCCGATGAATGTCAGAAAAAAAAAAGAATTGCAAGTATATTTTAAATGCAAACTGAATCATTTTATTTTCGAATTTATACAAAAGATTTATCAGGATTCAAAAAACGAAATGTATGTAACCTGTAAATTACCCCTTTTGTTCTGGCCTAGTTAAAAGTAAATTAATGATTTTTTAACATTGAAAATATTGTAAAGTTTCTTTGAAAAATTAAAATTTTGATAGTATAAAAAGCAGAAGTAATTTTTCTTTTTTCTTTTTTTGTCTCTAATTTGCTTTTTCATAGCTTGATTACTTTTTAAAGCTCAATATGTTAATTTTTTATAATTAGTTTTTGGAATACTTTGTATTAAACCAGTGAAACTAAAATTGAGTCTTTAATAATAATAATGAAAGTCTGCTGACATTATATATATTTGGAAACATTTTAACTAAATAAGTTTATAAATATATAAAACATTACTTTGAATATATTACAATAAATATATAAAACGCATAAAACATTATGAAACACAAGAACTGGTAATTTTAAGTGTTTGAGTTTTAACTTATTACAAATATTTTATATATATATAAAAAAAACTATGAAAATTTCAGGAATTGCTTTATCTCTTCTGTTCTCCCATTTTGATCAAAGCTTTTAATCATGTATTGTTCACATTTACATAGTGACTTATTGTAAATTTTTATTTCAACATCAGTAAAAATGTTAAACATTAAAAACAATGTTATTTGAAATCTGATTATTTTAATTTTTAAATAAAAGCTTTCCTAGATGTGAAACATTTTTTTAAAAAAAAACAAGTTTCCTTTTTTCCTATAACAATAGTTAAACAAATTAAAACAAATTATTTATATATATTCTTTTGAAAGCTTATTGTTTAGATTCAAATGGCACAATAAGCAAAAGTTTCCAATAAAAAAATGAAAGAACAATTTATATCTGAAATATTTTCCTTAATGAAGTCAATTGTATTATTCTTTTTAAAAGTTCTCGTTTAGCCTTTTTCCTAATTCGACATAACAACTGCAATAAAAATTATCATTTTGCACATCAATCAACAAAAATCGTATTGCAAACAAAATAAGAAAGATGTAAATGACAAAATTATAAGAACAAAATTATTTTACTCAAGTTTAAAAAGTGACTTGAAAGCTTTTATGTTAAGTTTTAAAATTAATTTTGAAAATTTCATTTACAGTAAATGTAAAAAATCTTTCAATTAGATTTCATCAACAATAAGTAGAAAAAGTTACCTTAATAACAAGGTCAAAATATCCCTTATCTTCTTCATCACTTGAAACAGGTGTATAGGGACGGATCACAATATTTCCATCAATTTTAACACTGAGGAAAATGTGCTGCCCTGAAACCAATAACAAAACATTCCATCAGTATAGCTATATAGTTAAAAATAATCATACTGCAAAAATTTTCCCAAAAATGAAAGTTAAAAATACTACATACAATGTGTTTGATACAAGATTTTCAATTAATTTCCATTAAAATATTTTGACTGAAAAATTTATCAAAATGAGTTTAAAAAAATATTAAAAATCAATACCTTAACAATCACAATGCACACATTCATCAACAAAGCTGGCAATTTATACATATGAATCATTAATATGCAGAATATTTTTGTGAAATAACAATTTTTATGCATTATATTGAATGTACATAAAAAAAACTTAGTATTTTTACCTTAAAGTATATACATCTATATCTTAAGTTTATCTAACTCTATGTATAGGGAGCTGAGTGTTCATAATTTAACAGCATAATGTTCAAACACTCAACATAAAACAAATACAGACAAAAATAACTGCCTGTTTAGATAGCAGAAGTCAATATTTGAATAAATAACTTTGTATACACAAATATAAAACAAAAATAATAATATTGTTTCAGTTTTAAATGTATTGTATGTTATATTGACTGTAATAATTTATAGTTAATATTGTCTTTAATATTTCAGATACACATTAAAAACATTTTCTATAATATATCTGAAAATGCATTTTGATGATAATCATGTAAGATGATTTGCTCTGAGATTATAATGTTGTACTATTAATATAAACTTTATTTCTAAAGGCTCAAAGGAGTATTTTTTTTTAATAAATTTAACAGACTTAAACTTAGATAAACCTGAATTTAACAAAGAAAAAATAAATAAACAATTCAATACATTTGATTTATTTACAGATATTCAAATTTATTTATATTCAATATTGATATATTACTAGTTCAAAATAACAAAACTATGTCATTTCTATAGATTGTGTTAAAGTGATAGAAGATTGTTTTGTAGACATTGAATTTTGGAAGCTTTACAAAGATTTTAAATGGTTCAATCACTTTTGGAATTTATTAAATAATATAGTTTAGACTATTTCTGCAAACTGATTCAAATTTACTATACATTTATTCTACCAGTTTATTACACATTTATAAAATCCTTTTGATTATTAGTAAAATATATCTCTTATTAATTCTTTAAATGTTAACAAACGCTTCACTAAGATTTATAATGACATCTAAAAAATAAAATTATGCTTAACATTAAAATGCCCTTAAAATATTTTCATTTTCTTTCAACAAATAAATCCTTTCAAACTAGAGTAAACAGCTATAATATATGCAAGAAATACCATAATAATAGTACATTAAAAGTGAAACTTCATAAAGTAAAAATGATGTTAATACCAGAAACGAAGAATAAAAATCTAATAAGTTTTATAAATGTGTAATTTATAAAACTTATTAGATTTTTATTTTAAAAACTTATAATTTATAAAACTTATTGATTTTTTATCAGATTCTTACTGATTTATAGATAAAATTTTTGCAACTAGAAAATATAAACCAGCTACACTGACCTTGAACAACAAGTCATTCAAGTATTCAATAATTATTTCATTCATATTTGAATATTTTTTCACTTATAATCTTGTCTGTTGCAACTATTTTATTCTTGATGTTAACAATATTAAACCAAACACAAAATTTTGTTTCTCTACATTTATGACTAGCATGGAATACTAGTATTTTTTATACAATAATCATAGTAAATTTAGTAAACAGGAAAATGATAAATATTTCCCTGTAAAACAAAACCCTTATTTTTAGATTGCATGAATTTAAATAGTGATAATGTCATTAATTAAACTAAAAAATATAATTATAGTAATAGAACAACTATATACAAGAGTTTTCATAAGTTAATAGTTTTTTCATTCTTCTTTTCATAATAATATTAAAATAAGAAGTTGCAAAAATCAAAAAAAATTATTATATAAAGTGCATTAATATAAAAACAATTTAAATTATTACTGGAATCTAATGAAATAAAATACTTTATAATAGACATTCTTTAATTATATTAATGCCCTATGATGATGTCTAAAATTTATAAAATTAATTTAGATGATGATGGTTGTTTGTAGATCAACAATTATACTTTGCAGTGAGTGCAAACTAGACTGGAGCCTGAAGTTTAAAGTGGATTTCGAACCACTACACACTAACCCTTGAGGTATGAATCAAATTCATAAACTGCAGAACCCCAGGCCACACAGCACTAATTACTCAGCTACCAGCTCAGAAAAGATAAAAACAATACAAAAACTCATAAAAACAATAGAATTACAGCATTCTATTGTTTGTGGACATTTAACAGTAAATATTCAATTAGAAATAATTTTTGTTTTTAAAAACATTAATGCCACACTAGTATAACTTATACATTGCATTTCTAGAGAGAGTTGCAAAATCTGATTAAATAGATAAAAAATAAAGGAAATATCATTTACATACAACTGTTTACATAAAAGAAAGGATAATAAAATGTAGTCACCTATTGGCAGGCCCAGAACATGATTCGGAGATGGTAATGCAAAACGAAATCTTCTTGTGTCATGACTAAGCTCCTAGAAATATTTAATAACTTACTAGAGGCACTATAGAAAGACACAATATTGCATACAGTTGGAGTCTAAGTTAATACTAGTTACATAAAAGTTTTCCTGATTTAGCAACAGATAACAGACTTAGCATAAAATAATGTTTGTCACAAAAAAAGCAATTTGCAGTTGATATAAATACAAGCTATTAAAGAAAACATTAAAAGGATCACATAAACACTCTTCCTTCCTTGTGTTTATTTTCTTCACATTTATGAATCTTCCAAAATTCACAACACATATCAATAAAAATTTAGAGAAAAATAAAATAACATTAATTTGAATATTTTAAATAAATTTATTTTTCATATCAAAAAAAGCATTAATAAAATTTCTGATCAAAATACTTTCATTTAATAAAATTTCCTGTTATTTACTATTTTAAATATTTTCAATATTTATAAAATTTTATTAAGACATTCAGTTTTAAAATGTGATTCAATAAAACTTTTATGTACATACTATATAAGTTTTAATGTGACACGTCTCCAAGATCATTTTTTTTTAAACTTCCTTATTAATAAATTATATCCAGCTTCATATACAGAATCATCAACATATTTTTAATATTTTCCTTCTTGTTACTGTTTAACAACTTAATTAAAATATTCAATGCGTTTTCCATGTTTAATTGTTAAGATATTCCAAAGAATTCTCCTTAATCTTACTTTTTTCATTTGATAGAATCCTACAAGCCAGTACAGGTGCTAAATGTGCCACTGTAGATTACAACACCAGTCTTACAATTTTTTTATGTATCCTGATGTGTGCATGAACAAAATTTGCTTGGAGTTTTAATAACCCTTGGAATTTTTGTTATGTGTTTTGTTTCTCCAATTATGATTGAAATTTAAGTGTGTAAAGTTATTGTCTAAAAAACATATTAAATTGAAATTTAAGTATTTGAAAAATTAAATTCTTAAATTTCATTTACTTTTTCAAAACAAAAAATAAATGTATAAGTTATAAATTGTTTTGAAAGTACAGCAAATTTAAAATTTGGGAAGTTTAGTATTTGCGTGTAATGAAAAATATGAAATGATAAGAGTGAACATTTTTTTAAATTCTTTTGTAAGTGATGATTAGGCAAGTAGTATTATTTCATGTATTATTCAATTAAAATTTATATATATCTATGTTGTTGTGAGTAATAATTTATGCAGTTTATTAAGTATTGTGTAGAATTGTTTGGCATGTATATTTAGATTTATTGTGAATTCAAATGCTTAATTAGAAACTTGAGTTTTCATAAAAATGCATGTTGTTTACATTATTGATTTAGCTTTATTGTCTCTTGTCTACATTGTGTTTATATTGATGTATTTTAAGGTTGGTACCACTGCCCAGTTAATTAAAGCATAAGTTTTCTGAAAATATATGCATTTTAATTATTGATTTAGATGTATGGTGCAGTTGTTAATACTTGCTTGGTATTGTTATATAAAGTGTATTTATAAAGTGTTTGTATTCTTTTAATTAGTTCACGGAAAATAATAAAAAAATTATACAGATTTTATTGACCAATTAGAAGTTGTATTAATTTTTATAGTTATTTTATAATATGTAATCTATGCGAAATTTTTGTAATCAGTTTCTAGTTATTAGTTTTGCACTATTTCTGAAATAATTATAATGAATATTTGAAATTGAAAATAGCACAAAATTGCAAGATTCAGAGTTAGAGCACAATCTAGATTTTAAAAACTGGATATTGCACAAAGTGATGTAATTCAGGTTGGTCAGAACTGTACAACAGTTGGAGCAAAAAGTGGAAATCACACGAAAGCCATACCAACTCGTAAAACTTTACCCAACAACTTTACATATCAATTAACAATATAAATTTATGCACTGACATTTCTTTACATTTATAAAACACTATGTATAGCTAAAAATGAAACAAAATTAAGATTAAAAAACATTATTTCGCCTTGAAAAAATTTAAAAATCAGTAACAAAGAATACAAATTTAATTTAGAGTATAAAAGAAATGAATTTTCTACATTACAGTATTTAATTATTTTAAAACATAATTCATGTCTATATTCAACTCAGTAATCAAGATCGGAAATAAAAAGAAACAATGCCTCAGAACATTCAAACATTTGTGAAATTAAACATGATTCAAAAAATTTTCTTAATTCCTTCCTTCCTCAGTGGCACAACAACCCTGTGTAGAGCCCTGGCTTTCTCAAGAATTTTCCTCCATTCTTCACCATTTTTGATCATGGTTATTCAATTGATCACTCTTAAAATTGTGAAATACCTTTCTAGGCAGTAGCTCATCTAAGATTGGGTCAGGCCCAAGCTCTTATTCTAGAGAGCTTTGGCAATAATATTTTCTGTGTTGATATTCTTGTTCATTCTAATAACATAAACAGCTCATTTAATTCTTTGGATTTTCACGTATTTTATATTGGTTTTTCTGAAGGCAGAATAGAGTTCTAAATTTGAGCATCTGTGCCACAAGCATCAACTTGTATACCTCTAAAAATGGTTCTTAATATACACCACTCAGGCTTCAAGTATATTACCATCCTGAGTATGTAAGTACAAATCCTATTAAAAATTTATTTATTTTCTTTAATAACTTAGTATTCCTTTTAGTTAGATTATTCTACTAATTAGGTATGACAAATTTATTTGTAGGAAATAGTTATGTTTTAAGTAATAAAATAATAAGTAATAATAAAACTAAAAACAATATAATATAATATTTACAAACCATAATACAAGTAATATATTTTTAAATTAAAACAATTAATTAAATTTAACTTTTCAAAGAATAATTCTGTTATTTACCTTTCAGAAAAAGAAATAAAGAAGTAATTAACTCAAAACTTTGGTAAGAAAATTGTCAGTTATGGAAGTATAAATTATTGAATAATTTAATTACAGATAAAAGGTCAAAGTTACAGGAGCTAAAAATATGACTATAAAAGAACAACAAAGAAATTACACAAATTGTACATTTAAATTCAGGATTCTTTTCATATAAGATCATTAACAGAATCTACAGGAAATAAAACACTTATGAAAATCAGGAATTATTAAAATTATTCTGATTCACTTTAAAAAATGAACAGTTGAAAAAATGCACAAAATGTTTACATTTAACTAACTTTTTCTTTACTCTAAATAATAAATAATTCTTATTTGCAAAATAAAATGTCTTTTCATTTTCTAAAATGTTGCACACAGTTTGCTAAATAACATACTGTACACTTTACTTTCCCTTAGATTCACATTACCATCTGTGAACATCAATCTTTTTCAATCAATAAACATGATAATGAAGACAGTGTAATGAAACTCATTATTAATAAAATGTCGAAGTAGTAGATAAACTTAAGACATTAACAATATAATGCTATTGGTAGCACACCTCTGTAGAACATATATCAATTTTATAAGACTGGTGAAATGTTTAGTTTTAGAAATCTCAACTTTAGTTTATAAATCTGATGATCTGACTGAGTGTGGTGTAAACCCAATAAGATGAAGAGTTCAAAAAAGCAGTATAGAAGCTGGTGGTTACTCCAAAATGATACTAATTGCTTTTATGACATAAAATGAACCTTCTAGCTATTCTAAACAGTATAGATATTTAAAGATCATTTGCAACCATTCATGTATTTCATATTTCCAAAGCATGAAAGAAGTTTCCAGAATGAAAATGGGCTATGATACTAATACAAAACTATTTAAATTCAGAAGCATTTCTGTCTAATAAAAGCAAACAGTTCGGCCACTTAATTCATCAGCTCAATTTCATTGAATGCTATAAGCAAAGTTTGAACAAAAAAATAATAATATTTCTGACATTTCCTGTCAGTATACTCAAAATTTCACTGACAATCTAAAAAACACTGATTTCTTATAAATTAAATGTTTCAATAGCACCTGTCATCCCCATTGCTGTTTTAACTGTTTTCCTTAATTTCATATTACAACAATTAGAAAATATACTAATTAGGAATATTTTCATAATTAATGGAAACAGATTAAAATTAACAGTAAGCAATCAATTTAATGAACAGGAAAATAACAATAAACAAAGATTACAAAATAAATTATAAATAAATTTTAAAAAAATTAGTATTGACTACATTAATATTTATAAATTTATCAAATTAACATAATTTAAAATGTATATAAAATATATTTAATAAATACATATACATAAAATATAGATTATAAATATAATTTAACGAGGATCAATCAAATGCATGTTTTTTTAGAAAATTTATACAATGTACAGTGGCCAATCTCTTTATTAAAGGGAGTTTTGAATCAAAACTCACTTTAATTGAAAAAAACTAACTTTAATTAAGTTAAAAAAGATTTTTTTTTTGGTTTATTCTAGATTAAATTCCCATTTCATTAATATTTATATACTGATAGTTTTCAAAACATTCATTAAGCTAAATACTTAAATGAACACAAATACTAGGAAAGTTTTAAATTTCATAAGTACCAACATAAATATAATTAAATCAAAAATCAAACATATAAAATAAAACAACTCTAGATTTTTCATACCTCATCAATATTCCTTTTAAATATTTTGTAAAATTACACAAATTTTATGTTTTTGTGTATTATAAACTATAAAAAATAATCAGTGAACAATTATTTTTTACATGATTATTCTGAAAACATGATAAATAATTTCTGATAATTAGCTATTATGTACTACAAAAATAAAAAAAATTAGCTATATAAATACAATAGATTTGATTTTAAAAAATTATTATTCACTTTATTAACTTTAATTAATCAAAAACATTTTATTTTGTTTGGCTACAAAATAAAATGAACAGAGTAAAATCAAATGTAATTATTTTAAACAAATATTGAACACAAAGAATATATGTATTCATATATATATACCGGGTGAGCCAAAAGTTCGTTACAATTTTAAAAATTCATAAAAAAATTAGAAAGTGAGATAAAGAAGTGCGGTTTGCAAGAAAGGGCTCACAAGGTAATCAGATTTTTTTTAACAGCAAAAAAAGTTTTAGTTAAAAAAGTCGCCTATAGATGGCGCTGACTGTCCAAAACACAATGAAAAGGACAACAGTACGCTCCATTCATTTATTCTGATAATAACAGTTGTTCAATATGACCTCCAGTACATTGTACAACACAACTAAGGCAACTCGCAACGCCCGTTACAGCTGAATGCAATATGTCGGAATGAATTGCAGAAACCTCACTACAGATGGAATCTTTGAGTTCAGCCAATGTTGAAGGGGATGAACGGTACACACGTGATTTCAAATAGCCCCACAACCAGAAGTCGACCAGAGTGAGGTCGGGTGACCGTGGAGGCCATGCCATCTTGCAACCTCGACTGATCAGTCTCTCTTCACCAAAGGTACTCAAAAGGAATCGTGTTACTGGATTGGCATAATGTGGTGGTGCCCCATCCTGCATAAAGTTTATTTCAGATAACACACCTCTTTGATTTAATGTGGGTACGACTTTGTCACGCAAAAGAGTGAGGTAACACTTAGTGGTTACTGTGCACGTTTTCCAGCCCAATCTGGGACACGGTTCTTCAAAGAAGAAAGTTTCGACAATGAAAGATGAGGTGAAGCCACACCAGACTGTCAACTTGGCTGGATGCAGAGATTTCGTCGTGTATTCACGAGGATTAGATGTTGCCCATATACGAGTGTTATGGGTGTTGACATCCCCGTGTTGTGTGAAGTGCGCCTCATCCGTCCAGAAAATGTTGAACAACCATTGAGGGTCGTTTTCGATTCTTGCCATAACCCATTCAGCAAATGATTCCCACACAGCTGTGTCTCCCAGTTGTAACTCCTGCAGTGACTGCAGTTTGTAGGGATAGAGATGCAATATCCCGTGGAGGATACGTCAAATCGATGATTGAGGCACATCCAATATTCTTCCAGCTTCGCGAGCACTGCTACTCCCAATGGACGATTCTGCCGCTAAATCATTCATTGTGGTTTCCACCGCAGTAATTTGGCTCTCTGCCAACGACTGTCTTCCACTGTCCATTGGGAGTAGCAGTGCTCGCGAAGCTGGAAGAATATTGGATGTGCCTCAAACATCGATTCGACATATCCTCCACGGGATATTGCATCTCTATCCCTACAAACTGCAGTCACTGCAGGAGTTACAACCGGGAGACACAGCTATGTGGGAATCGTTTGCCGAGTGGGCTATGGCAAGAATCGAAAATGACCCTCAGTGGTTGTTCAACGTTTTCTGGATGGATGAGGCGCACTTCACACTACACGGGGATATCAACACCCATAACACTCGTATGTGGGCAACATCTAATCCTCGTGAATACACAACGAAATCTCTGCATCCAGCCAAGTTGACAGTCTGATGTGGCTTCACCTCATCTTTCAATGTCGGGCCTTTCTTCTTTGAAGAACCGTGTCCCAGATTGGGCTGGAAAACGTGCACAGTAAACGCTAAGCGTTACCTCACTCTTTTGCGTGACAAAGTCGTGCCCGCATTAAATCAAAGAGGTGTGTTATATGTAATAAATTTTATGCAGGATAGCGCACCACCACATTATGCCAATCCAGTAAAACGATTCCTTTTGAGTACCTTTGGTGAAGAGAGACTGATCAGTCGAGGTTGCAAGATCACATGGCCTCCATGATCACCCGACATCACTCTGGTCGACTTCTGGTTGTGGGGCTATTTGAAATCACGTGTGTACCGTTCATCTCCTTCAACATTGGCTGAACTCAAAGATTCCATCTGTCGTGAGGTTTCTGCAATTCATTCCGACATATTGCATTCAGCTGTAACAGGCATTGCAAGTCACCTTAGTTGTGTCGTACAATGTACTGGAGGTCATATTGAACAACTATTATTATCAGAATAAATGAATGGAGCATACTGTTGTTCTTTTCATTGTGTTTCGGACAGTCAGCGGCATCTATAGGCGACTTTTTTAACTAAAACTTTTTTTGCTGTTAAAAAAAATCTGATTACCTTTTGAGCCCTTTCTTGCAAACCGCACTTCTTTATCTCACTTTCTTCTTTTTTTATGAATTTTTAAAATTGTAACGAACTTTTGGCTCACCCGGTATATATATATATATATTTGTTAATAATTATTAACAAGATATAAAGAAAATAATCAAAAAGTTCACATCACAATATATGGGGAAAAAAATAACAATTTTACAGAAATATATGATAAAAATATAAATACTATGAGAAATGTCATACTTCTTTTTCTATAAGTTCAACACTGTATTTAACAGTCGGATCTTTCAAAAGTTTTGGAGAAGTCTTCTTTCGTTTCAAAATAAAATGAACTAATATTACTGTGATAGTTAAAACTCCACAGGTAACAGCATAGGGCAACACCTATCATAAAAATACATGTGTTCAAATAATTTATCAATAGAAACATACATAAATTAAAGGTTATCAAGTGAAACACACAATTAATAAAATTTTAAATTTAATAAGAAATATAAAATTTAATGCTATTTACCCATAATAGTTAGATATTATTATCTGAATCACTATATTTCCCTAATTTGTATAGAAATTAAAATGATCCTCCTTTAGCTGCTTATGTTAAAGGTTACACAATTTAAAGAGATATTATAAAATTAGTATAATTTTTATAAATTATTTTCTAAATTACAGTAACATTTCTAATGAAAGGTTACTAGGTTCTTAGATCAGACAGTACATAACACGAGAGAAAAAAACTTTACATATTAGAAATTCTATCACAAATGTTGTTGTATAATGCCTGGCTACTAGGATTTCCACCTTCTAGCACTAAAAAGGTGGAAGTAATGGCTCCTTATAAAACAGGACACTCACTGAGTGTGCATCAAAGCCCCGAAAGTAGGTCTTTGTAATTTAGATGAAGGAACAAAGCAGAAGACACCAGATGGTCTGCTACCCCTGGAGGTATCATTTCATACAGAGAACAATGTAACCCCAGCATATTTAACATGTCCCAACCATCATTAGTGAACACGATAGATCTTAGATTGGCTTGGTAATTGAACTTACTACCTTCCAAAAACGAGAAGAACACCGTAACCAACCAAGCTACTGTGGTATCTCTACCACAAAGCCAATCTTAGATATTGATACAGAATAGTGATTTTCAAATGGCTTTTAATGATTACCCTGGGATAATATGCTGAAAAACGAAACCCACCTTAAGCAAGCCATTCAAATTTATTTGAAAATTAAATCTTATGAGCTGAATTGAGTGCAAAATGCACTAAACCTGCAATTTGCTGCACTAGAAATTTTTTTTACGATTTTATGATGTAACTTGACGTGCACATGTGCAAAATTTATTTGGAATACCTTGAAACTTTTGATAACTGTTTCTTTTGTTTTACATTTATGCTTCAATTGTTAGTATTTAAAGTTGTGACCAAAAAATGATGTTTTATTTTTGAAGTGAATAAAATTCAAATATTAAAATTTATGATGCAATTAATATCTTTTTGGTATTGTTATTTACTGTGTATTTTTAAAGTGTTTTTATTCTTCTCATTCATTAAGAAAGTAAAAAATAGATTATGTATATTTTTTTAAGCAAATAGTAATAGTGGTATTGATATTTAGAGTTAATTTATTTGTTTAGCTAAAGAAAAATAATCTTCATGAAATTAGTTTCTATTTATTAGTTATATAATATTTCTGTAATAGTAAATATATTAAACATAGGAGAAATTTTGATATTTGAAATCTAAAATAGCACAAAATTGCAATATTCAAAGTTGAAGAGTGAACATGATTCAGATTTTAAAATTGGATATTGCTCACAGTGACATAATTTTCATAGGCGAAATAACTATATTGTTTGGTGCGAAAATTGGAAATTGAATCAAACAAATACTGGCTAACAGGATTTCATCAGGCAGCACCTCTAATTTACTTACAAAATTACACTCCTTGAAAAACATTCAAAAAGAGAGTTGAGTAATAATATTTTTAATGGACTAAAAAAAATATGCCAATAAGCAACAAAAGATATAAAATTCCTACACAAATCAAATAATTACTATTAAATTGCTACTGCATTGACACTTTTTACACATGAAGGTTCATTCACTTTAAATCAAGGCTTAAAATTCAGAGTCGCTATCAATGCCAATGATATGTTGGTGATATTTAAATTCATAACTTGTTAAATGAAGCCCAGAATACTGACTAATTAACTGATAGTTTGACTAATCTAGAGCTTCAGCTCACAAATTGGTAAAAAATTCATCTCAAGCTGATTTAATTGAATTATTTTTTTGATTAGCACAGATTTTAATAACTGAGATTTTCATAATTTCATTTTTAAAATAAATCTGAAAATTTATGAATGCGACAGTATTGCTTGAAACAAGGGAGATCTGAATTAAAAAATCAAATTATAAAATTTACAAAAATAATATATCCATTACTAATTCTCCTTGACTAAAATAATTTTTAAATTTTGATTATATAACTTCAGTTATTTAAGTTTAAATAATGATTAATTAATTTTACTTACATTAAGAAATACTTAATATTAAATATAATAATTTTTTATATTTTAGTGATGTATGGTAATCAAACAATTGCATCAGCCTGAAAAAAACATCCTATCTAATGGAACCAGTTAATAGACTGAATTAATAACATCCTTTTATGAGTTTAATTTTAATTAAATAAGGCAATGCCACAGCTTTAAGCTTTTCATGTAATGATACTGGTGAAAAATTTCCAACTAATTCTGAATTATTGATTTATCATAAAATAAGCCTAATTACTAGCTTATTGCAGTAAAATCAATTCTTTTATATAACAACTCTTCATTTTTGTGGAATTTGATTGCAATTTTCAGTGCTGTACTTACATATGTAATTAATGAAAAAAAGTATTCAGTTTTAAAATGGATCTGACAAAGTTTAAAATTTTTTCTTTTACATCAAGTAAACTATATCATGGAAATTTGTGTTAGAAAATTAACTTAATATTATTGATTGTATACTGTTTTTTTGGTCATACAGTGAAAAATATAATTTTTTGTAGATGTGTACAAATTTAAATAAAATAGTGATTTTGTGTATAGTAAGTTGCGGTCTATCTTTCAAAGTTTATAATTATTAATAAAATATAGTTTAAAAAAAATGATATTTTTTTTTTGAAGTACACATTTTCTGGTCAATTAATTAAAAAAATTGCTAAAAGTTTGTTTACATTCCTTATACACTGATATTGCTCCGTTGTGGACTTTTATTCAATAATATATTGGATATATATTTAAAAAGATCAGTACTATAGAAATTTTAATTAAAAACAAATTATATATTAATAGTTTGTATGATATTTTATAGTTAATTTGCTTTAATTAAAAATTATATAAGATCCTTTTAAAAATCAATGCCAGTTGATTACATTGAATTACTATAGAAAGCAATGTTATTCATGTTGCTAATTTAGAGTCAATAAGAATAATTTAATTACATTTTTTATTTCATTTTTAATACATATTTTGATAAATATTGTGAAACTGATTTTTTAGTATTGTCCTGCTGTCAGGGATATCAGATAAAAAATAAAAAATAATAATAAAATAAAAAAAACTATGCAAAAGTGTTTAATTGGCTAGAAAAGTGAAAATTATCTAACTCCCATAATAGGTACGATTTTACTTATAAATGTAATTGTTTAATCAACATTTGATTAAAATTTTCATTCATCTATTTTTTAAAAAATTTGAATTAATTTTTTTTTGGTTTTAAAAATAAATAATAAATGCAAATAATATATTTCAAATAAATGTAACTAAATTCAACAAAATATAAGGGTTGTTCAAGTACAGTATACAGAAATAAGATCAACTTCAACATAAATGCTATCGAGCAAAGGTGCCCAGAACGGTGCAAGCCCATTAAGAACTTCAACAGAAATTGAATGTTAAAATATGAAAAAATGCTTTCTAGAGTAGTACAAGTATATAAATTCTGTGAATAGCTTGGCAACATTTGGTGGCAGCAAAGATAGTAGGATACTCAAATTTTAAATAAAATTTAAAATTAATAATTAATTGAATGCTTACACTAGCTTGGTTTTCTCTTAAAATACTATTAAAATTTGATATTCAATTTTTTTCTTTTGATTATAAATATTTTATATTATTTTATTATTACTTTAAATTACTTAATAATCTTTTAAATAAAGCAGATATTAACTAAATTAAAAAAATGCTGACAACTTCATTATAAGGAAAAAATAATAGTATCAAAGAGATTAAATTATAGTAGTTCCTAGGTTTCTATGCATATAGATAAACAATGCATAACTGCTAGAGTTAGTATGAAATAACAAATTACTTCAAGACAATTGCTTACCAACAAACCTCTAGTGTACATAAAAATTAATAATTAAATTTGAAATATTATTGACAGACATTACTCCTATCTAAATGTTTAGAGAACCAGTCAAAGATGATATGATACATTTAATGTGTACATCAAATTATCCACTTAGTATCCCTTTTATTTAGTTTGATTTGTCTCTCTATGGTTATCTTTTGCATACTTAGGCTGATTAAATCAGAATCTACAGCATAAAGAGGTGTTCAATCCACTATAAATATTCATACCTGATGTGGGAAACAAAGCCAAGCTTTTGAACTGAAGGCCAAAGTGGTAACAATTCAGCTGCTAATCCAGCTGAACCTTAAAAGAATTCTTAATCTAGAATTATATTGAATATGCTTAAATAAAATCGATGCAATTTTGATAGCATAAGAAATCAAATTATGCATTATTCTAATTATCTTAACTCACATTCCCATTTAACTCATTCACATCACTCAGTCCTACATTTTAAAGCAAAATAGTAATAATACAGTTCATATATCATGTACTTTTCGATTATGTTAAATATACCAGTTCAATAGTTTTGGTAATCAAAATTTGATATTTAACACATACTAAAAGGGAAAGTTGCAATAGTATGTAAGAATTAAAAACTATTTCTTTAATAAGCAATTTCAATTAAAAATTTTTTTAAAGAAATAAAGAATTATGTTTCACAATCAAGAATATTTTTAACCTGTAATTGGAAATATACAAAAAATATTTGGTATTATTAAAAGATAAAATATTGTGAGTTGAAAACAAAATCAAAAATTACATGAATCTACAATTACAGCAAAAAGACTGTAGTAGTAAATAATTTAAATCAAGATAATTCTAACATAGGAAACAGCACCATACACTTATAATAATTAAAAAGAGGAAGGTAAAATGGTAAATTAATAATTATGAAAATTTTCCCTAGTGAGCAGCTTTCCTAGAAAGTTTTTCATAGTAAGCAGTGTTGATCATTTAAAATTATAAACAAAAAATAAGGATTCTGATTAATGAACAGTAAGCAATTTCAATTAAAAAATTGAATTTGCTTAAGAACAGTAAGAGAGAATTGTTATTTTCTTAATGTTAAATATAACTGAAAGAATTCAAATAACAGAATAGATTAATGGGTTTAATAGTTTTGTTTTCGAAGAATCAAAATTTTTTTCCAAAGAATAATATTCATATAAAACTCATTATTCACAGTATCAACAGAACATGAAACAATTTTTTTAAAATACACAAATCTTGTTGAAATATTAACTAATAACAATTAAATATCGAACTAAGTTATTTAATTTGAAACTAAAGGTAGCATTATTCTAAGTGATACTTAATGATAATATACAATAAAATATTTTATAGTATAATGTATAACAAAATACAGTAATATTTATTGCATTTACCAATTAAAATTTACTTCGCGGCTAATCTGGTATTACGGTATAAATAATTAGTTTGAATTACAGTATTAATATTAAGAACACAAGGAAAAGTAAATACACTTTAACAAAAATATACAATTCTACACAATATTTAACAACAATTGATGATAAATAAATATATATATATATATTGATTGTGCTTACGTTTGAATACATTATAATAGAAATAAATGTGAATGTTGTGTTTTCTGAATTCGCTCGACAAAGAGCGATTCCACTACCACTAATGTTTCAAAGGTTACACAACTTTAAGCTTTGATCCGGTTTGAGTTTCTTACACAACAGAACAGCACGCCTACTAATGTCATATTTATGCCAACTTAAATTGTTTTAATTATATTTATTAAAATTCAGCAGCTCCCAATTTTTCCATTAAATATTACTTTCCTTTTGTAAACTCATGTTATGTTTTATTATGAAGAAATATAAAGAGTCAATTATTAGACTTCTATTTTTCTTTCCATTTTCCTTACACTGCGAAATAATTTTAAGACTTTTATATCTATTTCTTGATTATTTTATATTACTATTGAACTTGCTAATTTTTCATATCAAAATTTTATTTTCAGCTACTTATCAATCAAAGCATTTCGAGTCCTTCTATAAGAGCATTTCTTGGATAATTTTTATTGCTTTCTATGTTATCCTTCTTATAGTTCACGTAGATACTTAAGGATATATGGATCATAGTTTGCGAATTGCTAATCCAACTAATTATAAATAAATTTATTTCATAATATACATTTCTTGTACATTTTTAAAACTATCCAGAGACAAGATAAATGAGTTAATATGCTTCTAGGCCTTAATTTTAATTTGTTACATAAATGATTAATTGTACATATGTAAAAGATGATTAATGGCATAAAAATATGTTTAATCCCAAGGTCCTTAATGTAACATTTCTATCATATCAAGATCTTCATATTTACATCAGGAGATACTGATGCTTGCTTGGGATTATTAAGCTATATTTAAAAGAGGTGATTTCTAGCATGTATACTTGAGTGTGTAGTGGACAACTCAATGACTTATGACTGTTGTTAAGTTTTTCTCCAGAAGAACTTTTCCTAAATAATGGATCTTATTCACAAGTGCAAGGCAGGGAACCCAATAAACTCCTAAGCACTCAACCCCGACAAACAGGCATGCAGAAGCATAACATCCATCTCTCGTTGTGGTTGTGATCGAACACGGAACCATCAAGTTTGAAGAGCGCTGACCAACCACAAAGATACAGTGAGCCTAAAATGTATATTTATGACCCTGCTTAGTGAGCAGACTAACGACCTAAGATTTACGAAAGCCATTATTGTGTCAACGGTGTAAGTTACTTTCTGAAAGGATTTTTTTTACAAATAATGGTTCTTATTTACTTATCACAGAAGAGAAAACCAGGAAAACTCCAGAGCACCTACTACAACAGACCAGCATGTAGTACATAGAAGCATAGCATTTCCGTTGTTTTTCGGTGCCTGCAGTCCAATCCGAGATTTTTTCGCTTTCAAAAGTGTTGTCCAACCACTAGGTCCCAGTTAGCCATGAACACGCATACTTTGACATCTCATGGTGGACAGGCTAATGGTCTAAGTCGGCAACTCTGACAATCAACTCGTAATTTTGAACCAGACAAGAAACGTTGGTCATTACTAAGAGCTACATTCGTCATGTCTACGGCACATTACAGCAATGATCGGGCTTTGAACACAGGAACAGTTAATGACGGATCCTCTGACTACAACGGTTTTCGGCTAGGTCAAGTTTCAAGTTTTTGTGTTTCAGTTTTATTAGCAAGATAATTTCTAATTACATTGAAACTAAATATACGTTTTTTTTTTTTTTGTTTTTTTCCCAAGATAATGCATTATTTGAATAATTTGAACCCTTAAATTTTACAATTTTATCTCAAAAAATCTGGTATTCAAGAATATTTCTTGAAATGAAAAAAATTGGCAAAGAAACGCATAGCTGACTTTAAAGCGATTAATATTACTGCAGTGCTTCTCATAGTTCATTAAAAAATAGTAATCAATTTGGAACAACTCCAGAATTCTCGATTTGAAATGTTTCATAATAAATGCTGTTTTATATACTGTTGATTATGAAAAATATTAGATTCATCATAATTAATGGACCGAAACTGTCTCTGTTATAAATATTATAGATAATCTGATATTCGAAGAAATGAAATAAAGGAAACAAAAATTACAAAATTTACAGTTTTACTTTATTGCTAAAATTTTTAGTTATATATCTATTTGAAAATATATCATATAAAGAACTTTAAAACAACGAAAAAACAAAAAGAAATTTACTTCAGGCAAAAATAGACTCTTCCATATTTCAATTTCAAACAGTGAAAAATTATTGGACTGGTGTGCAAAACTTAATGGTCTAAGTCGGCAACTATAAGCAATTTTTTTTGTCATAATTCCACGAGAACCCATCTGAGATACATAAAATCTAGAAATGAGATACAGCATTTTGTACTTAAATGATGACAAAAGCATACCTGTGTAAAATGAATACAATGCATATATTGAATCAAAAAGGCTTCACTGAGTTTATAGTTTCGTTACACATGATTATCTGTCCAAGATGAAGAACAGCAAGCAGGTATTCCTTAATATGGGATATGCTCCCCTTTATACTGTAATGGTTGCTTACTGTATGGTTACTGTACACCAGATTTTCGGACAGATCTTGAGGTAAAAATGCCCATTTCTCAGTCAGTATCGGTTTCAGTTGTGCGTTTCATGGAGACTGTAAAAATGCTGCAAGGTGTCTCCAAAGTATCCCATTCCATCATTCATATTATATAGAGTATAAATTAAAAGAATACGCAGGTTGATTTATTCGAGGGAGGTCTTCCCTTTCCATTAGCTACTGAACAGCAGGAGGCGTGTGAAACCGTGTACTGTCATCCATAAATATAAAGTCTATTCCAATGGCACCTCGGAGAACAGACCTACATGGGGAAGGATCACCGGTAATAACGATCTCCGGATACAGAACTTCATTCAAAAACATGGAGTTCAGTATTCCCATTCAGCATAATGTATCCTCAAATGACAAATCCAGGACATCTGTAACAGTTTCTTTTCTAGATGTTATGAGATAAAACCGTATACTGACCTCTTTCCAAATCAACAGGCGTTGAGAATCATTTTGAAACGACTCTCATCCGTAAAGAGAGCATGACTCAGCTGATCCAATTTTTCTGTTCATTCCACTCTAAGAGATAGCGCTGATGGCTATTTTTCAAAGAGATGCAACGTTCAGAATGGTGGATGAATAAACTACCTTTGTGAAGGCATCTGGAAACAATAAACCATTCCAGTACTTCCCTCTCCTCCCATTACTGTACACAATCGCTCAGCATGCTCACTGATTTCGAGCTCTCTTTGCCTGAATGATGATATATCAGTTATCCACTGCTGTGGATTTCATCGAGCGGCCACCACCAATTCTTCGGACATCAGTACTTACATGTTAGGCTTTCCAAAACTCCGAATCATTTACGAAAAAACTCACTTGTACTTACTGAGAATGTCTTTATAAAGACAATTTCTGCAATTATACTTGTATCGCTGTCTTTCCTTTTAATGCAGTCTTAAGCTGGGCCCCGACCTTACGCATTTTGTGAACGCTTACGTCACCAACAACGTGTTTTATTCTTTACATTTGCATGTCCATAACCTTTCTACTGAATTTCGTGTTCATTGTACTGATCATAAACATCTCCCTTCTGCAATTTCATGAATATCTGCTTAAAATTTATAATGTTGTTTAAGTTATCTATTGGAAAGAAACCACTGCTGCTTTTTCCTATTATTTTGAAGATTTTAGGGACTATATTATGTTCTAATGGCATACTTAAATTTAAACGATTTAAAAAATTCAAAATTTTCTTAATATATATATATATATATATCACTTCTTAAATCCCTTTCTCATGTCAGCCACACCTCGAATTTGCTTCTAATACATTTCCATTTTTACGTAAATGCATTTTATTTATAAAATTAGAAATTATTACAGTGTGGTGAAATTGTATACTTTGACGAGACAACGAACCATCCTATTACATCAACGAATGTTAAATTCAATAAAAGATTTTCTTTCGTTAATGAAGAAACTAATTTTCTGACTTTCAACAAATCAAATTATTTTAATATTGGAAACTATTATGTGTGTTTCGGATAATGAAATTAACTTATTTCATTCTATAATTATGACTCAGTTGAACGTAATTCAAAGCAGGAATAATTGTAAATATATGCATATATTATTGATCCAATTTAAAATATTTTAATATTTAAATTTTGTCATTTACACAATATTTTAAAATTTCAATCAATATTTTCTTTAATTCTCTAAATTATTTAAATTAAAATGTTACATAAAATTTTGTGCAACTTTAAATAAGCGTCTGGATGAGTAGAAAACCTTGAAACTGTCATTTTCAAATGAACTTTTATGCAAAAATTTAAGTTATATATACATAACTGGCCATTAAAAATTGCTACACCAAGAAGGCGAAATACTACAGACGTGAAATTTATACGAAAGGAAGAAGGTGCTGTGATATGCAAATGAATAGCTTTTCAGCACATTCAGACAAAGCAGGCACCAGTAGCGACACCTACATTGTATTTAAATGAGGAAATTGTTCAGCCGGTTTCTCTTACACAAATTGCATTTGAACGTTGTTGCCTGGTGAAAAGTTGTTGTGATGCCTCGTGTAAGAAGGAGAAATGCGTACCAGCACGTTTCTGACTTTGATAAGGATCGAATTGCAGCGTACCGGGATGGCGGTTTATCTTATCGCAGTATTGCTGCTCGCGTCGGTCGAGATCCAATGACTGTTAGCAGAATATGGAATCGATGGGTTCAGGACGGTAATACGGAACGTCATGCGGGATCTCAACGGCCACCTATCACTAGCAGCCGAGAAGACAGGCATATTATCCGCATGGCCGTAATGGATCGTGCAACCACGTCACCAGCCGTGAGTCAAGAAACGGGGTCGTTTGGAAGACAACAAGTGTATGCACGAACAATTCGACGACGTTTGCAGCAGCATGGACTCTCAGCTCGGAGACCATGGCTGCAGCTTCCCTTGACACTGCGTCATAGACAAGAGCGCCTTCAATGGTGTGATCAACGACGAACCTGGGCGCACGAATGGTGAGACGTCATCTTTTCAGATGAATCCAGGTTCTGTATACAGCATCATGATGGTCGCATCCGTGTTTGGCGACATCGTGGTGAACGCACACTGGCAGTGTGCATTCGTCATCGTCATACTGGCCCATCACCTGGCGTGATAGTATGGGGTGCCATTGGATACACGTCTCGGTCACCTCTTGTTCGCATTGACGGTGCTTTGAACAGAGCACGTTACATTTCTGGTGTGTTACAACCCGTGGCTCTACCCTTTTTTCGAGCCCTGCGAAACCCTACGTTTCAGCAGGATAATGCCCGACTGCATGTTGCCGGTATTGTACGGACCTTCCTTGATACGGAACATGTTCGGCTGTTGCCCTGGCCAGCACGTTCTCCAGATCTTTCACCAATAGAAAACGTCTGGTCAATGGTTGCCGACCGACTGGCTCGTCACCAAACGCCAGTCACTACGGTTGATGAACTGTGGCATCGTGTTGAAGCTGCATGGCCATCTGTACCTGTACATGGAATCCAATGTCTGTTTGACTCAATGCCCAGGCGTATAACTGCTGTTATTACTGCCAGAGGTGGTTGTTCTGGGTACTGATTTCTCAGGATCTATATCTATATATATATATATATATATATCCAGCCAAATGTTTTGAAAATTTAATAACTTGTTATTTCTAGTATAATATATTTGTCCAATAAATATCATTTTGTTATCTGCATTTCTTCCTGGTGTAGCAATTTTAATGGCCAGTAGTGTATATATATATATATACCTTATAAGAGAATGCTGTATTAATACATCAATCTCTAGATATGATAAATGTTCCCTATAAACATGAAAGGAGAACGAAATTCTGAAAATATTATATAAGTTATTATATTATTTTCATATTCTTTATTTAAATCGAACAGGAATAGACTAAAATCGAAGCTTTCCTTTTTCTTATGTCATCAAAAGTAGGATAATTAACGAATTTATCTTATCTCACCCGCTAATGTAAATTACCTACTTAAGATTCCTTATCGTTGCTTATAATTAATTTTTTTAAATATTTTTATGACTCCTAAAGAAAATATATTTTAAATATCTCTACAAATGAAAATGATATTTTTCAAAATAAATATTTTATACATGTGCTTAATTAAAGTCGAATTATTTAATAATGGATTCTTATTTGATGAAAATTGATAAGAGTAATTTGTTAACAAGAAGTGTGACAAATACCAGATATTAATGTTTTTAAAGACTATGCTTCGCTGAGATATTGCAAGAAAAATCCTCTATGGTCTTATGCTTTCGCTCAAAATAATGAGGTAAATTGAGGTCATGTAGTCTGTCTAATATAAATCCTGAGAACACGAAGACCCTCAAGAAGACCTTTACACAATTTTAAAGACCATTATCAAAAAAAAAAAAAAAAAAAAAAAAAAAATAGTAGTGAAAAATGTGAAACTTTTACTCGAAAGATAATTCTAAAAATTACTAGACAAAATCTTTAATATACCTGAAAATTTCATCGAAAAAGTCATTTTAAAAAGCTACCATTAATGTATTGAGCTATAGTAGTTGTAAAGGAAAACAGGACCTTCTAAGTTTTATAACGAAATAAAGAAAAAAATTACAACTTGTTTCAACGTTGGACGTTAGAAACAAGTTGCTAAAACATATATAAACATACTAAAAAATATACACAATAAGAAATTTTGAAATTATTTTTTCCCCCATAATAGAATTTTATTGATAAACGATATAATAAATGAAATGAAAATCGGATTCCCTTGAAATATAACTTGAAAACCACCTTTCTTTTCTCTTATTGCAGCAGCATTTTAAGTTTGAACTGTGAGCTTTGTAAAGTTGCTTTTAAAACTATGAGTTATTTTCCAAAATATATTGTCAAGTTGGCAGCTGAATCGTAAATGTTTTGGACTTCAGTTCATGGGTTCGCTTATCTCACTTCGGACTTGGATGTTTTTAATACTTTCAAAATTCACCTTAAACTGTAAGTCACAACCCAATAAATCATTGCGAGCAAAAAGTGACCATAGAGCGACAAACTATATTTTAATCATGTTGAATTTGAGGATCATAAAATTCCAAAATCAATCAAGCACTTCTTTTTCATTTCATAGTTAAACATAATTACCCCTCAAGTTATCTGTGACGCTACTATCCTCACCCTAGCCATAACAATTCAAAACATTAAAGAGATTAAAGAATTTCATTAATTTTTAATGTTAGTAGTTTAAAATTGACTTTTAAATATCCACCAAGATTAACAGTTAATTCTAAGGTTAGTTAGAGTGATGTGTTTTCGGCTATTTATTCTTGCCGACAGAACCCGCTTAAATACTGCCAACTTATTCGTAATTTTGAGTTACAATTAACACCTAAGCATTTGTAAGAACATTTTGACATCAGCAGAGGGAAAATAGAGTTCATGGAAACTTTAAGTAACTAAATAAGACCCTTAGTAGAAGTCTGACTCTTATTTTCCAGACACAATCACGAAGCCCTTCCCTAACACCCTAATATGGACTGCAAATTCTTAGAATGATCGGAAAAAACTTCAAAATTAATAATTTAGAACCTCTCTCTCTGTGTTCTGCATAAGAAGTTTCAAATTTCCTGCAGCAAAATTCAAATAAGCAGTAAATGTATTTCAGTTATTCTTAAAAAAATTTTTTTCCTTCATTGTTGTATTCGATAAAGTTTATTTTAGTTTTCATTAAGTTGGTAAGCGATTTAATTTTTTCAAATTTTACTAAAACATTTTTTACTGTAACGGCTACAGTAGCAGTGTGGGGAAACTCTCATTAACCAGAAGCTTACAGGTTCAGTTCTTGAAACCACCAAAAAGATCTTCATGATGACAGGACATGTGAAAATTAAAAGTTCTATAAAGTCTTTTCACTGATGTGATGTGACATGGAGAAAAGGACATCTGCTTAGATGTCAGCCTCTTCACTTAATCATGACTCAAAATAACATAGTTGATTTTGTTACGTGATTCACTGTGGTCTAGAGGTAAGACACTCCTCTTCAGAGCAAAATGTCCCAGGTTCAATTCCAGCCACCGTTGTACAACGGGAAGTGCATGTTGCGTTTCTGCCTTCAGTATCCACGTCTATCGGGGTGAGTACTTGGAAGTTTTCCAGGTTCTCTCCCATGTGACGCGTGGACACAGACCACTCTCAATGAAAAATCTTCTCGGAAGCAATAACAGTTAAAATGCCTTACAAGAGATTCAGGCCGTACACAACATGTCAAAGTGGCTTCTCTCTCTCTCTCGGTCGGTAGAAATAAAAGCAACTGGAAAGAGTATCTTCTTATCTATCAGAGCATATTATTATATAGAATATTTCCCAATTAATATGAATAGGAAAAATATAGTGCATTTTTTTTCCGTAAACAGATAGTCAGAGATTCAAAATACAGTCGATTGAATTTTCTGTGGCATGAAAATTTTTTTTCTGCTAGACAACGTGTGAACAATTTTTAAAGGTGATCATTATATGTGAATGTTCTTTCAAAAATAATTATCTGGAAATAAAATACTCATTATTTAACTGTCGTCATTTAATGGAGTGGAATAGCTAATTAGTTAATAGGAAAAATAACAAGCAAAACTAAGTAGCAACTGCGAATAAAAAATATTATCGTCGATGAGGTTGAGGAATGTGTGATGCAACAAATGTTTTATTCTATTCAGTTCACTTTTTACACACACAGCACACGGAGTTATTCAACAAAAACATACTTTATCCAATGCTTTCTTCCTAACCTTTCTTATATAAAAAGAAACTCGTATTCTCAGCAGTTGCAAAGGTTAAATTACTCTTACATTGAGGGTATATAAAAAAATTATCGGACTTAATCTGGTGCAGAGAAAATTGTGTGATAAAAACGAAATAATTTTTAGAATAAATATGGCGGGGACTGAAATGAGTTATTCTGAGAGATTTTTACATTTGATAAATCTGAATCAAATTTAACTTTCATTATGTTATAGACCCTCTATTTCATGATTGTTTCTTTTTTCTACTCAATATCTTTGTAAACTTATTTCTTTTAATTGACATTACAATTGAAATTCTCCAATACACAATATGTTAAACATTTTTTTTTTCCTTTTTCTTTATTTTCGCATCATAAAAATTGAAATTATTTTCTTTTTTTAAACATGTTCAATTATGTATCTTCCATTTAATTGTATTCACACATACCATTTCCGAGCTTTTCTTCAGTTTCAATCTTAAATCGAACCAAATATAAATATTCTATTTTCCATCAAGCGTGTTCATTTAGTAATTTTCTATTATACAAATTATTTATATCATTATTATGTGATTAGTAACACAATGATATTGCATCTCTCTCTTACAACCCAAACAAGTTAAATTGAATATATATATTGATTAAAATCAGATAAATTCAGTGCAGTTATTTAGTCTATTTGTGTACTGTTCGTGTCTTTCATTTTAAGCTATGATTTACAATAAAAGGTATAATTTTAAAATTTTGATGCAAGCTACGGTTTGCATAAAATTTAAAATTGAAGCCTTTTTATCACTGAATTTTTTTTTAATATTTAGGTTTTACATAATTTCGTATTAGACACTTCAAAGATCATTTCTTTTTTTATAATACCTACAGTAATGTAGACAGTGTAACCTTGATATAAGGTTATCGGGAAGGTGCAGCGTATTAAGAGAATTTTAATTTTATATTCTGATTTTTCAAGTATGATGTGTAGTAATGTTTCCTTCACTTGTTTTCAAAATAACATGAAATTTAAATTTGATAATCAGAACTGCTGTTAGTTGCACATAATGAGCAATAAAGGAAAACTATTTGTAAAATACAGTATAAGATTATTACACAGCAATAAGAATTAATTTAATATTATATATTCATTGATCAACCTGTCTTTATATAAAGTTACTCTTTGTGGTTCATGTAGTTTTAAATGAGCTCTATTTTCAAAATGCCGCTTTTAATATTATATCAATAGTAAATAATGTTTTTAATTCCCCTGACTAAACATTTCTTAAGCAATTTTTCACATTCAACTTATGGAATGCTTCAGTTTTTTTTGACCAGCAACAAAGTTGATAGTGTATTTATGTTTTGGTTCAGTGAGACAATCATTCGGATAATGAGTGCCATCTTATTTGATAAAACATTGGTATCAAATGGGATGAACATTAAAAATCTTAAAAGACTTTTGGAAATGTTTCACAGAAGGTACATTCATAAATGCTGGAAATTCTTTAAAAACTATATAAAAAAAAAAAGCGTCTTTTCTTTAGAAAAAAAATTTTTTTTTTGTTGTGAATAAAAAATTATTTAACAGCTGCAAATGAGATTATAAAAACAAAGTATAGAAACAATTTTGCCAAGGAATTTCTGTTCATACCTATTTTGATATTGTTGCTCATTGAATTCGTGAACTTTTTGAAACTTTCCCGAAACTATGCGTGACAATATGACTTTAATTCAGTTTATAGAAACAATATAAAAAAAGCATGCTTATTTTACTGACTACGTTTAATTTTGTGATCGTATGTCATTATTCGAAGGAATAATTTTCTACAAATCAACACAACAAAAGCATTTGCATTATTTACAAATTTAATTTTATAAAACCCAAACCTAGATTGGTAAAATTAGATCCGACTGTGTACCAATGGTACAAACGGAATATCTAAGATACAAAATATGAAAGATCTTGTAAGACAAAACTTTTCGTAATGTATTAGGACACATATAGTCCTCATAGAAACTTTCCGTGTAAAGGATAGCTATATGGTTGTAAAGCATTTTAATGTCTCGCACCTAAATAGTAATCCAAGAGCATTTTTCACAAAAATTCATAAATCGCAAGCGAGAGAGGAAACTTGGAAAAATTCCAACCAATCCCCCACCGACAGCAAATGTACATAAAGGTAGATGCGCAACATCGGTCTCTCCCTTATTTGTTCCGAAGAACACTGTTCTACTACTAGGGCGAGAAGCAAGTTCGTGTCTAACTGCGATTGTAATCATATTAAATTAAAGCAAAACTGAAAATTTAAAATAACCATATAGGTATTTTATAAAGACATCAGAGCAGTAAATTCAGCTTTACTATTTTATTTGCAAGGAAAGGTGTTTATCAGACGAGAAATGTTTGCAATGTTTATTCATTTAAAAAAAATTTAAATTGACGTTATGGCTATTGACATATTCGAGAAATTAAAGAAACATTAGAATCTTCTTCAAATTCTTTTTAAATTATGAATCCCTCAAAGAATATAATATACATTTAGATACAAATGATAAAGTTAATTATTTTTTTTGTAGAAAATTAGAATAAACAGAAATTTAATAGAGGATTTTTTTTTTCTTTTTGCAAATGTGGTTGAATGAATGCGTTAGCTTACAAGACTTGCTAGAACTAGTATCAAAATTATTTTTATAATAAGCGAAAAGCCCTTACCCTAGGTGGCTAAGAATATTAAAATATTTTTAATGACATTAGAGAAAACTGCGTTCGAGTTTGGGATCCTGGTTTTAAAACAAGATCAAAAAGGAAAACTTCACCTCAGATTAAAATCAAGATAATTTAGAAATTACTTACTTTTTGGATTTATAAAAGGGTTGGATAGGTTTCCGGAGCTAAAAATAAGAGCCTTACATAGAGTACCCAATTTTATGTGAGACGGCTGCTTGAAATACGAAATACCGCTAAAAATAGAGAACTCAATTTATTTCTAATACTACACTCCTTCAAAAAATTACTCTGCAAAACAAACCCAATGAAGTAGTTAATAAACTACTTTTGTTAACGCAGCACTGATAAACTAATTAATAACACATATTGTGCAGTATAGTAATGAGTTCTATTCTCGACTTAAGTGAAGATCCGTTGTATTTACTATAGTCGGTTGGTTGGAGCGAGTAAAATAGGTCAAGTGCTCTAAGTGAAATTATATAATTTCATAATAAAGAATATTTTAGACGTTCAGAATTGGCGCACTAAATAGATGGCTTTAATAAAAGAGTTTCAAGTGACAGTGTTTCCTTTATCTTTGAGTTTTTACTTAATTTCCTGACAAAAAAACATCAGTATAATTTTATGTAATTATGTATTGGAGATTAAGCCTTATTAATTCAAAACTAATTTTCTGTATTTGAAAAAAAATTACAATTATTCAAAATAACAATATTAATGATTATTTTTGGAAAATGTAGCACACAATAAAAATTAGAGTGAATTTAATCATGCTAGTACAGAATTAGTTTATGTTAAATTAAAGGATAATATACAATTAATTCGACTAATTTTAATCATGTATGTATATATGATAAAAGAAAAGCGTTTCAAGAAAAATATATGTCTTTTTATTTGCAGTATTGAATTTAGTATTTCACAGATGCAAAAACATAAAAAACTAAGTTTCAGTTTGCAGTGTTTTTGTTGCTAATACATTTGGTATAGTTAGATTTGAAGTACATTATTTTAATATCTATAATTTCCCCATTATTTAGTAAGCACTTAAATATTTCAAATGCCTTCAAAATTAATGTGATATATATATTTAAATTTCTCTCTTAGAGGAGTTTAATTCTCTTTTACTGAGAATATTTCAAGTATTTTAGTAGACAAATTTAATAACCCTATTTTAATATTGAGTACTCTTATTTAAAATAATTTAATATAAAAACTTAAAAAAACCTTTTTGAGAACTTACAATTCTGGAACATTCTTATGGATTTTTATCAAAATTTACACAAGAATCGCTTAATCATTTATTTGAACACGGTACAAATATCTTGGGAGGAAGTACTATTAAACCTCTACAATACTATAAGTAATTCTACAAATAACAGTTGTTTATTGTTTTATCAGCTGAGCTGTCCTTAATGTCAAGAAATATTTTTTAAGATAATTTTATTTGAGAAAACTGTATTATTTTCTTGTGGTTGAATCAATTCTATGATATCATTCAAATTTTTGATTTTTAATTCCTACAAATTCTGATAGGAAAATGATTTATTTTAAATTGAAACATATTCAATTGCAACTTATAGCAAATATAATAACTGAGAGTTAAGTTTGCAGTCATAAATAGTTCCTATCAAATAAGACTGAAAAGCACAAACCTTCTAAGTGATTAATTGCAATGGGATTAATAAAGATATACTATCAAACAAAAATGGGATTAATTGCACATTTTAAATTAATTAATAATTTAAAATGTAAGGCTTAATTAAAATTTTGTTACTTTAGTATCCTTTCATACGTATTTTTACAGATTAATTCTTCCCTTTTGTATAATCAAATACATAAAATTCAAAATCATATATTTTTAATAGTATAATATAATTCATGCAGTATTTAATATTTAAATTTGTTTATTTATGTCTGAAAATAAACTGCATTTTAAGAACTGAGAAAAATCACACCAGAAGTCGACTGTCGAAAAATGTTTTATATTATGATCCAAAATAACCCAAATGCCTCCATTATGCAGAAAAACGTTGTTCACGGGAAAGTAACACAATTTGCATATTATAAATGATCACAAAAACAATAAACTGATGCCAATAAGAACACACATGTGTATTCTTAATTTAAATAACTCTTTACGAAGAAAATTACTTAATAACCATTTTTGGGCCTTCAAATTTTGCTAAAAATGTTTTAAATGAAAAGTAATTTTATTTTTGAACTTGCTTAACTTCAAAAATAAAATTACATTTCAGGTTATTCTTTTTCTTTTAAAATTTATTACTAACATGTTTGATGAATATATTAAATGTAACAAAAAATGCACAAAATAAGTACTTTGTCTTGTAAGGTCTTTAATGAAACATGAAACCTAATAAACACAGAATAATTTTTTAAAAAAGAATTTCAGGCCAATACAGGAAGAAAAATGTTTCATTTTGTTAAGTTACATTAATCTATTTCACAATGAGTAAGGCCTTACTGGAATATTTTTAATTAAAAATATATGCTCCTCAATAAAAATCTCAAAACATTTATTATTGCAACATTTATATTGCAAATCAACATTTTTTTAATTCCATATTAAAATTATAAAATTTATATCTTCATTCATTGAACACTGACTTCAATGAACAATTACATAACTGTCTTATCAGCATTTCCTGGTAAATTAATATTCAATTTCGTTTCTATTTCCAATATATTTTTCAAATACTTCTGACTCTTATACTTACTCTACATTTTAAAAATTGCATTCATATACCTCATTGTGTATATAAAACACAATTTTTTTTTTAAACATTTTATAGTTTGTGGTTATATTTTCATAAATTCTGTTTGTGAAACTTCAGTTTTAAATTTTTTACCTTTGAATTAACACTAATTTTTCTTCCGAAAGCGTCGAGAACAAATAATTATTTTTTGATAATTCTTTCCCATCTCTTTATAGAAAAAAATTCGAAACGTCTTTCCCTTGTTATCTAATAAAAAAAAGTTTCCTTTCGTTTCTTAATAATTTTGTTTCCGTAGAGGCTTACTGGTGTAAAATGAAGTTGTGGCAGAGATACTCTAAATCTAACTTATAAAATATATATCCAACCGGTTTTGAATTATTGTATTGAGGTGCTTGTCTCCGATTTCTTAAGTGATAAAGCTTTTGGACATCTTTCAAAATCAAGCCTTGAGAATTATTACTGGTGGAGTTAAAACTACCTCAGTACTGGCCTTACAATTTCTCACCAAAACTGAGCCTATAATTAATGTAATTCAAAGGAGGGCCACATTTTACATAATAAACTAATCTGACTCCCAAACAATGCTTTTTGGTGTGATTATGATTTTAATTTGAATCGTAACTTGAAGACTCAGAGAGGTTTTATTCAATGTGTCCGTGCAATGAACACTATCAAATTATTAATGATTTGCAGAGTCAATTGCTTACCCTTCCATTACATGAATTTTGATGTAAGGTATCATCTTACTCAAAAAATTAGAAAGTCTGATCTCGCTCTCGAAACTATTCGGGCGATTGCTCTAGAGAGCATCCATAACTGTTATCCACCTGATAATTGGCTGCATGTTTACACGGATGGTTCACTTTCTGATTTTTCTCAAGCTGCTGGTGCTGGCATCTTTAGTGAATTTTTGTTTTCCGTCTTCCAGTTGGTACTTTCTCGGCTCACTATGATGGTGAGATGGAAGCTATTCTCATTGCACTTGAATAACCCTCCATACGACAAAACTCCTTTGAAAGAGCCATAATTCTTTTGGACTCTATTTCTCAGTTTCAAGCTCCTTCTACTAATAAAAAGGTTAAGAACCAAAGAGTCTTAAGATGTAGGACTTTGCTTGAGAGATTCCCTAATAATGTGTCATTTTAGTGGATTCCCTCCCACTGTGGCATTAAGAGAAATGAGAGAGCTGATCTCCTTGCCAAGAAGGCAACCTTAATTCTGCAGAAACCTCTTGTGAAACTGAGATTCCATTAATCTAAACTTGAAATTTCTAGAATCCCTACGGGCTTTCGCTGTAATACTGCCTTACACCTTTCAAATGGCAAGCCTTGGACTGTATTCTTCTCTGCTCCACACACTATTCCTGACTTCCCTCGCGCGACTGCAGTTGCTACATTTAGAATGCTGACTGGTCACGACTGTCTCTGTGCCCATCTCTTCCGTTTTAACATTGTGGACTCCCCTGTGTGTTTTCTTTGTATGTCTGGACATGTTATGATTGCTTCAGATTTGGACAAGAGCTCTGCATTATCTGTTTTTTCTTGTCGTGTTGCAAGATATTGGAGAGACCACTGTCTAATGGCCTGGCGGCCAAACAACAGGCATTTGTAAATAATAATAATTTTGTTTCTATGCAATTTTTCTATTTCTAATTTCCATTTATACTGATTGCATTATTAATAATCATTTTCATTGCTTTCTTGATGCTTCATCTAGTTATTACTAACGCTTTTTTTTTTAATATCTTAAAAATCTTTTATTTTGTGTAATTTAAATAACTTCTTTTAAGCTTATTCTGCTAAAAAATGCTAAGCAGTTTTACTTTGTTTTTTAATTAATTTAGTTTAATTTAATTTTTACTTTAACCAATATATACTACGTATAACTGACACTCTTTTTTCAGAAATTGTTAGTACTGATAAAATAGTTCATAAAGTAGAAAAATAAGTGTCAGATTATAAACCCTCCTCCCCCCTTTTTTTTTTTTATCAAATTGCTGTTTATATAAATACAGTATTATTAGATAGACAGATTTTACTTAAGATGTACTATATAAGAAATATAAGCAAAATAAAATTCTTACTTTTTCATTGTGCCGATGAAAAATCAGGCAACATAATCAGTTACTTTCTTGGATTCAAATTCAAATTTTTAAAAAAATATACCCCACTTTATTTTCATCGTTTTTCGTTTTTCTCTAAAAATACAATCTTATTCGCCCTTCTTGGCTCTGTTTGCTTTGTAAAAAGTTGCTGTATTATATTACTTTGTTTGATACTTAAAAGTTCTTTTTAATTCCCATTCATTATTATTCTAAACAATTTAATCATATGATAGTTCTCATGCAGAAATTACATTTAAGTCCAAATTCAGAAAGTCAATAGATGGAATTTTGGGCAACAATGGGTTTCTTTGAGGAATTTCATGAATGAGTAGCTTATTTTCACTCAAGTCAACAAGTAAATGTTCTTGGCTTTCTTCAGTTATGATAGTAACAAAGGTAGCATATGCTTTGACAGATACAGATATTTTTTCCACAACTTTATTCCAAATATGGATTGACAGATGCATGGTACCTCTGGAATGTTTATTTCATACAGCAAAACCAAGCCCTGATCTCTCTTAGAAAATGTATTTTACACTTGAAACTATTGATTACATGCTGATGCAATGAGCTAGAAGATTAAAGTTAGATTGAAAAGGAGAAATTCCACAGGAATCGATTAGAAAAATGGAAGATTTTTACATCAGCAGTACATATAAATACAGTTTGAAGGTTTAAGATTTTGCAACAAAAACATTGATCAACTTTTAAAACCATAAAATAAAAAGTATGAAAAAAAAGGAAAGAAAAAAAATTTGGAAAAATATTGATTAAAAAATAAACACAAACGAAAGAAATACGAAAATGAACTCACAAGAGATATTTTCAAAATTTTTGTTTGTACTTAAGAATTAAAACTATTACTACATATATGGAACCATGTTTGGGACCAACCAATAGTTTGTAAATTATATATGTATCAATAAAATTTTAAAGTGAGTAAAAATGATAAAAATGAAAAAAATTACACATCATGTAAAAATTGTAATTAATCAAAACGCCGTGTAACCACATCTGGTTTAGATTAGGAATAACCTTGCACTTTGAAAAGAACTTATTAAATTAAATCCCATGACATGAATGACTTTAAAACTTACAATCATATTTTGGTAAAATAAACTGATAAAAAAAAAAAGAAACAGTAGCATTACTTTTGAACTTTGTCTCATTGAAATATACTAAAGAATGTTAGAGTAATACAAGGTATCTCAGAAATGACAGGAACATTTTATAAGTAAATAGATGTGTCAGTATGTACATATAAGTAAGTAGATGTGGCAAAATACATTGTTTATTATATTTTTTGATAAACAGTTAATTCCTTTTCTCTCAAACACAGAAACGAATTTCACTAACAAGTGTGTTTTTGAAGGAAAAATTAAAATGCATGAATATGTTGTTATAAAATCTGCAAAAACTAAATAGAAAATATTATTAAAGTAATCATTGTTTACCGTATCAACATGGTCAATTTGGGGTTTAAAAAAAAATAGAAGCCCTGATTAATGAAACCAATTTGCTAAATTTGCTTGTTAGTTTTATCATCATAAACCCAAAATACAATTAGCACATATTTTTTAATTTAGTTAAGTTTCATTTTAATCTGCAGATAAAAACAATTATTTGAATTCAACTATCTTCCTAATTTTGTCTTCTGAAAAGCATTTCCTTGCATAATACTAATAAAGGAAGGGTATTTTTTTTCTTTTTTTTGGTTCTATATTATTTACTTGACATTATGGATATAAAACAAGTATTTGATTACTTCAAGTTATATTAGTTGAAATAAGACTAACTATAATTTTTTATTTTATATTCTTTTATAAAACTTAAATTAATATTGTTTAGAATAAAATAAATTTTTAATAACTAAACAAATATCTAAACTGAACTAATAGTAATGAAAATAAAACTAGTAACTAAAATAATAAAAAGAAAGTTTTTACTGATATAAAAGATCAAAACCAAAAATTATTTTAATATATTGATTGTAAATTCATAAAATAATCTTAAACATATTTGTTTTTTAACAATTTTAAGAAAACATTCACGAAAGACTAGATTGCAAAATTCTGATAATCTGCAATGTGTTCGCATGCTTTACTGATCATTCACAATGTCCACATTACATAATAACTTCAATCATTCATTTTTTAAATCAATGAAAAATCAAAGCTTTGGAATAATATTCAAATAAATCTACAAATTTTAGTGATAAGTCTATAATTTCATCATTTTACAAGTAAAAGATGTTAGTTACTGATCATGTATATAAATAGTTAAAATACTTGTGTTGATGTTTCCTTTTCCTGTAATTTTTTTTAAACATTACTCTATGAAAAGTTTTTTAATTGTTTATGCTTTGAGGAATATTTTGCATCAATATATGAAACTATCTTTTGATATATAAATTTGAAAAAATATAAAATTATTTAGCTTATAATGAAGAGTTAAGTTTTTGAATAATTTATTTCAACTGCAAAATGCAACATTTGAAAGCAATGGAAACAAAACAAATGTAACCCATTATTTTGTGAAATCAGATTACTAAAACACCCAATATTAATTTATAATATGAATTTATTATTCTTTATAATGATATAACTGGAACGCTTCAAGCTTTCTTTTTCAATTTGATTTCTTCAAAATTTAAATAAATATTTAATCAAAAATCAATTTAAATAATTTATAGCGTCTTCCGATTTTGCCACTCTTTTTTTAAGAGATTTAAATGAACTGAATCAACAATAAGAAATAATAACTTGTCTACACCTAATTAAATATCTAGCTTGAGATTTATGATTAAATTAAGTTTTACATTTAAATTATAGTAAATTATTCTAAAAGGGATTCTCTATAAAGTATATTGTGATGAAGCCTACTTTATATGCTCAATGTAATTAGAAGTTCATGCCTAGGATTATACCTAAATTACAAATTAAAATTTCATATCAATATCATGAAGTAATTTAAAACTTTTAAGGACAATTAATTTAAGATTCATGAATAAAATAATTTTTAATCATAAAAAATGAAAACATTCGCTATAAAACAATTATTGCTAGATTTTATAATCAAGTACAAAAAGGAAGCAATATTTCAATTTTTCTGACACTGAGGTAGTCTAACATTCAAGAGCTGTTTTTAACATTCTTTTCCCAGAGAAGACTTTCCATGCATACTAAGTAAGAGTCCAGTGTTGTAAAATAAACGTAAAAAATCTCAAACATCTGCCCATATTAAACAATAGCAGATGGATATTGCCATTAAGCTTCCTGTACATACATCTGTCGGGGTGAGTGCTTGGGAGTTTTTGAGATTTTCTCCATTTTGACACATAAATATCAATTAAAAGACTTCCCAGAAGGAAGGAAGGGAAATTTTAGTGGATGCTTAACTTAAATAAGCCTTACAACACCTTTTTAGATTGCCTACGATCCAGAGTACAAAGCATCGACTATTGGGTTCTCAGTGGCCTTGTAATAGGACACTGTTGTCTGGAGAATATAGTCCCAGGTTTGATACCAGCTACTGTTGAACAATGGGAGAGGATTGATTGGGTTTTATGGTGCATTATGTTTAAGGAAAAACAACAGGAGATAAATGTTGCACTACTGCTTTAGCATGGTAATTGGTTACGATAGGTGACTGAGTTCTATAAGCTTCCTTCTTCATGACACATGAATATGGGCCACTACCTTAAAAAACTCAAGAAATTTATTACAAAAAAGACAATTTATTTGGTTGTTATTAAAATGCTTTACAACTAACTTTGGTCATAAAGCTGTCCACTACACAGCATCAAAGAATTCACCCTTGACAGATGTACATTCAAAATACAGAAATGTTATAGTCTTATTTAGTTGTTCATCACTGGCTGGAATCCGATCCTGGACCTCTCACTTTAAAGAACTCTGTCTTATAAGGTATAAGATGTACATTTTGCTACAGTGAATAATATAGTCAAGATGTGGTATTCAACTTTCAATATTTCAGATGAAATTTTGAAAATTAGCAAAATGTATTCAAAGGCTGTTAAAATATTAAAATACAAATACAAAAGTTTTCTAAAAAAATTTTTAACCAACAATAAAAAAAATTATATTAAATTTTTTATCTTTAACTTTTAGATCCATATTTTTTTATTTTTTAATAAAGATCGAAACATTTTAAAATTTCCCTTAAGAATTTTGTCGTTAGATTTTAATAAATTATTATGATGTATGAGTAATATTGTAATCCACATTTTTAGTTTCAGTAAGTTAATATTTACTTTTATTTTCTAGTGAAATGCAATCATAGGTTATAAACAAAAAATTTTAAAGTTATCAAAGATGCTTATTAAACTTTAATAACTTAAACTTTATTTACAAATCTTACAATATCTAAAAAAAAAAAAAATTATAAATTACTTTTTTTTTATATCATTTTCTAAGAAATCAAGATTTTACATTACTATGATTTGGTATTTGAATGCATATATAAAGAATCACATGCTATTTACATATGTTATATATATATATATATATATATATATATAATTAATACTATAAATTTAATTACTATGATCATTACAATTATAAAAGTTTATACTTTGTGTTTCATACAATTAATGAGATTGTGAACAAATATGATGAAAATATAAAAGAAACGGTATTCAAATTTATTTCATGAGAGTAATATTTTAAATATCAGTATTGCTATTATATACAAGACAAACTGTATAAAATAAATGAAAGTACTTTTCAAATTGTCTAATGTAATTATTTATCCAATAATAGTACTAAGTGAAGAATACAAAATATTGTACTTCTAAATAGCTGTTGAATGTAATAAATTTCAAAGATTACACCTAAACTTTGGTAGCAAAAGGAATCAATATTCTTTTATAAACATAATGGAAAGATTGAAAACTACAAGGAAAGTTAAATATTTAACAATATTGAAAATCATAAAATACATGTGGTGATAAGAAAACAAATTAGTTCATTCATATAACACTTTCAATTATTGTAAATGGATTAAAATAAGTTACAGTAATTACATAATTATTTATTCTTGGAAGTCTATATTTAGTTTGAATAGATTATTTAAATAATGTTAATCTATTCCTTTTTTGAATATTAAAAATATATAGAATGTTATATAAGCATATACAATAAAAAGATTTTAAATTCAAAAAAGTATACAGTAGAATACAATGGAAAACTTTCATTATAGTAACTGAATAATTTACTTTTTTCTTGTAAAATGTAACATAAAATGAATTTTATATTAAATATATAATATACTCAATTATAACTTGGGTAATTTCTTTGCCAGGTAGATACTGATTTTTTACAAAACATAATTGTAATTATTAATAAATAACACACTAAAATAGCCATACAATCAAAATCAATGTATTAGTCAACAAAGAGATAATTTAAATACAACAACTATAAAAAGAGCCTTTTGATTTTTAAGTTCAAATAAGAGTCAACAAGAGTAAAAATATATTCTATACTATACTTTTGAGCTAGATAAACAATTTTAAGTAACTAGATTTTATTTAGTCATCTTCATTTATAATCTACGATGTTGAAGTTAGGTACCTAAAAAATAACAGAAAGTAGAAATTCCAATGAAAAAGTACTTAAAAATTAACATTTACATTAAAACTTCTTCCATGTATAATTTGTATAGTTTTGCATTGCAATACAAGTAAAAGACAGTTAGGAATAAATTTTATATAAATACACGTCAATCAAATTTATAGTTAACAAAGTTACTCAAATTGAAAAAATCTAATCTAAGTTTTTATTAGTATATTATAAATGCAAACACAGATATATACTATCATTAAATTAACATTATAAATATTAAAATAAAAAATAACATAAATTGATTAAAAAGCAACATATTAATATATATTCAACATATAAAAAAATGAATTACAAGTACTCATTATCTTAGAAAATTTAATATAAATAGAATGAACACTAATAAAACTATTAGAATAAAACTGCTCAAACTACTTGTCGAAACTTCATGGTAATCAGCAATAGTATTTTCACAAAAGACAAAAAAATTCAAATTAACTCACTATTTTTTGTATCAACAAATATTAATATATAAATTCTACTTCTAATAATGTATCAGTTAAATGTAAAAACTAAAAATAATCGAGGCTCTATGACACTCAAGACTTCATGTAATGACTAATATTAACTTTGAAAACTTTTCAATTCAGAGTTATTCTTTGAATAAATTTGCTTTTTTTTTTTCAAACCCTCAAATTTTAACACAAAATGCATTGAAAATTGTTCGTTTATTGCTCAAATATCATTTTTGCATGTAACAGCTAGACTGGAACCTACAGTTTAAAGTGAATTCTGAATCCAAGAATTGTTTAAATGAGGTCAGAGTTCTAATCATATGGCTGCCAACTCAATGTACCAAAAGGAATCTTTTTCCTAACTAAATGTTTAGCACATATTAAAATATGTGGATCATCTTTTTTTGAGTTCAGATTAAAATAATTTTGTCAAAAAGGATTTAAAGAGTACATAATTCAAGTACATGCTGATTTTTCCTAGTAATATTAATTTTTCTTTAATTCAATCATAGGAGGATTTATTTTTCAATAATAAAATCAATTACTCAGCTTGAAAAATGGCAGAATGAATTTACAGCTAAGCTAACTTATAGCAGAATATTATGATAAGTTTTTTTTTGAGAAGATCTTTGAAAAATCTTAAAATTATTTATGATTGAGCACATATGATCTGATTATAGTTGATTAGTGGCTTTAAGACTTTAGACAGATCCAGATAAATTAAATACAAAGTTTGCTGATAAAGCAAGTAATGAATGATTAATAGTTTAAAACAACCACCCTTTTCTTGTCTTTGTTACGAAAGCAATTACATCTTGTTTATCAATTGAATCTATGTTTTCCACTATTAATGGTCTTATACTTTAATTTTTTCAGTTGAAGGCAGTTTTTTCTAAATATTATTTTCAATTCATTTATAGATCTTCTCCAACCATTAAAGACAGTATGATTGAGATAAGAGTCAAGAAGTTCTTCATGCTCTTTAAAATTTGTATGTACACCTCAATTAGAAAGTAATATCTGAAACATCTTTTGATTTATCCAAAGTCAAAGAACCACTCTAAGTGTTGATTTTTGTCACACAAATCAATTAATCTATTTTTAAAATTTTCTATACTTAAATTTCACAGCATTTCAGATAAATTAATGTGCTTAAATAAATAATTTTTTTCAGGACCTGTTTCATATTCTGATGCACTCACATAAACCTTGAATTTTGCAGTCAATGAATGATACCCCATATTTAATTTTGGAATTTCAATTTAGTTTATCATCCAGCATTCACTTTCACAAGGGTTAATTTGACTGGGATCCAGTTCTAAGAGGACTTTGAAATATGTTTGTTTTTGCTACTGAGTGGTCATTTTTTGCACACGAGGGCTAATAAGACCAGGACTTACAGTTTAAAATGGATTCCAAACTACTACACACATACAAGCAAAAATTGGGATTCAAACATACTAACTGTTGAACTGGAGGTAGAAGCACTAATCCTTTCACTTCCAGCTCAACAGGACTATGAAGTACAACATTCTGGCTTAATTGGTAATCAAACACATAATCTGTTGAATTGAAAGTCAGCTGCTCACTTGTCAATAACCTATGCAGAAGTATGCAGCAACTTTTGCTCCTTGAATATAATCAAAGTTTTGTACAACTACTGATGTTTCAACCCATTCACAATTTGAATAATTGTAAACATATTTAGTCACATAATGACATTTCATTGTATTATTTGAAGATAGAGTTTCATTGCAAATTATTTACATTCCCTTATTATAGACTCAATTATAAAATATAGATAACCCCACTGGTGTTTATAATGTTGTGCACTTATTATCCTTCATTTCAACTTTTAAACAAATTCACATGGAAGACTGGAAATATAATATCAAATGAAATATTGTATTGATTACTCTGAATTCAATATAAATATATGCCAACCTTATGATTATTTCTGATTGGCAAGTGATCTTGAAGTTACCCGAAAATACTTGTAATATAAACAACACAAATAACAAAATTTGCTATATGATCCAAATTTCCAATGAAATAACGAAAAGGTGAACTAGTCTGGAAGCAAATTTAATTCGGGTTTATTTATGAAACAGCTAGCTAAAGGTATGAATCTAGCTACAATATATAAGTATAAAAACTAATTCATGAATATCTAAATATCTGGCTTAAGCATTCATGTATAAATATAATTCTGTTATTGAAGTATGTCCACATAAGAACAGGCAACTTTTCAAAGTATGGCAAGTAAAACTAATTTTCTGAAAACAGATCCTTGCTTGTAATAGACAATTTAAAAATTAATTTTTTAAAAAAATTTTTTCTCTGAAATACTAAGTGAAAAAAATTTGCAAAGAAATTTAAGGAAATATACATATAATGGCTTGTTATCAGAAAATGAAATACCTAAAAGAAAACCCTTGATTTTCAAGATCAAGAATAAAAAATGTTTACAACATTTAAATGCCACTTAAATACTAGAACAAAGTAATTTAGAGAAATAAAATTGAATGTCTTTAATTTGATGTTGCATTTTAGGGGAAACTGAATATTGTAAAAGGAGTACAAAAATTGCATATAAACAACAAAAAAGAAAGACAATATTTTTAAGAGTTGGGAATTGAATAAAAAATTATTTTCAAATGGTTTGGTTTGTCACACAGTGGCCATTTTTTGCACACAAGGACTAACTAATTACACTAAAACCAACATATTAAAATGGAATCCAAACCAAGGAGACCAAGGTGCTGAAACCATTTGGTAGCCAGCTCAGTTTTACTTTGAAACGAAGAGAACTATGGTTTTAATTTTCAACAATATCAGTTGAGCATTAATAAAAAATTATTAATAAATGTTTAATTATTTAATGACTACATGTATGACTGCACATTTCCATAGAAGCATTTAATTTCATTAAGTGCTTAGATATTGAAGTTCGAAAAGTAAATAATACAGCTTCTAAAACTGATTTAAAATTCGAATTTAATTAAAAAATAATTAAAAAATTTAATGTATCCAATGCTGAAAATTCTAAAATTTATAAATAAATATACAATTTAATAAAATATACACATAAAATATTTCATAACAAAATTAAGCACAGATTACATATCAATCCACTATTAAGTACAGACAATAATGAAGTATTAATAGTTCAATGAGAAAATTTTCAATAAAATTTTATTTCTAAAGTTTTTTAAAACAATTACTGTATAGCTGAGAAGCAAATATTTATTAAGAGATGGTACACGAGGTTGAAAGCTTAAAAGTAAATTTAAATTGCGTTTGGAATGCTTTAAAGATAGCCCCTTAATTGTAAATAAGTCTTAGTATTCAAATAAAAAAAAAAAAAAAGAAATCATACTCGTGCTTGATAAGTCTACATCCTTGAGTTATTTGAGCAGCTTCATTAGTAAAATGACATGCAAACAGCAACAAATTTCTTGGCTGTACTTTCCAAGCAAATCGCATGAAAAGTAATGAATATATACAGAGTGCTGTAAGAAGAATGTTACCCATTTCAATACAGATTAAAATTAAGTTTGTAAAATTACATACTATTTATAAATATATAATAAACATGATATTCAAAGATTACCTATAGTCATTTTTCCGCTAATTATACTAGGATCTTTTTTAATATCAGCTATAGCTGCAATAGGTATCCCCCAATTAGCAACTGAAATCAAAATGAGAAATTATTAGTGAACAATTCTATATATAAAAATTAATAACTTTTATTAAAAATTTCTATTATAACTACTTTATCTAGATTATATGGAAAGATTTCAAAAATTTTGGTTGATCATAATTTACTATGTGAAATATAGATATATTTCAGAAATGAAAGAATAAATCAGGTTTTCAAAGATAACAAATTAATGAGTTATAAATATTTTTTAGAAAATATTACACATTTCATAATTTTTTTTAAGTTTCTGCATCATATACTATGTAAGCATTTCTAATGAATAAATGTAAAAAAATGAGCAAAATTTAAATAAACCTTTAATATTTTTGTTTTAACTAATTTGAACTGTTTGTGCAATTTGGTATATTGGTTTTATTTTTAAGAAAACCATATTAGTTATTTTACAATTAAAAATGAATTTTAATAATTAGGCACAATGTAACAACTGAGAAAAATGAAAATAAAGGAGATTCAGATCATTTTAAATTTCAAGTCGGAAAACCTTTTTATTACTTTTGAAAATTAGAAACCCATTTTTACAAAAATAGTAAATATACTATTTTAAAAATTTTATTTTTGCAACTATTATGAAATATTTTGAATAGCTTTTTTTGGAAAAAAAAAATATCATTTTTGTTTTGCATATGCAAATTTAAGAACAGCTCAAACTTAATAATAGGATTATGATATATGAATAAAATCGAAATGATTTATAGATGTATAATCAAATCCAACAGTTTTAAGTTTATTGGTAGATAAATAACAAACTACTCATTAGTACAAGCTTAGAGAATTACTGTAGAATCTAGTAAATTTTATTCACAGCTAATGTAAAGGTGCACAATCATAAGAGAATGATATAAATAAAAATAATTTAACCTTCATAAACTTATGCATACTTATTAAATGCAATATGAAAAATTGAACTTCTCATTTTAAACTCAGCGAATGAGTTTAGTTGTGCTTACTAACCATTTTTCAACTATTTAATAAGCTTAATTATACCTTATTTAAAAATAAAACTTATAATTTATGTAACCTATAAAAGCTCACTGCATTTGAAAGCTTAAAAATTTTAATTAAAATAAAAGCACATTTTTTAAATGATACAATTAAAAGATTCTAAGGACTAAATTTAGATTAGAAGAAAATTACTTCCAGAAATCAAAGCACTCAAGATTTATAAGTGGTAAAAATGTAAAAAATACATAAAATTACTTTAAGAAGGGTATCTAAATCAAGAAATCCAGGAAGATAAAATGTTTTTCAGAAAAAGCATCAGTAACTGTGAAACTGAAAACTTGTATTCAATTTGTATGTCGTATTTATGAATACAATACTTACACTAAATTTCTTAAGCAAAGTAAGAATCAAATGCAAATTAGTGAATTCTTCCTTTCGGGGAAAGGAATCAGTATACTGTTTATAAAAGTTTTTTTAAAGAATCATGTGTTACAACAATCACATAAAAACAGATAATCATTTCATTAGAGACAAAATGAAAAACAACACATAAAATATGTGAATAATTTTTAAAGAAGTCATTTTCCAAATGTTTTAGTATAATTAAAGTTATAATCATACACAATCGTTAGCAATTGTGAATGAATTTTACTAGTAGAAATTATCAGGTCATGATCATTAGCTAATTTGCAACTGTATAATCTAAACATTTCAAATAAAAGGAAGTGTTTTCACACAAACACATACTTCAAAATATGAAAATATAGTCATGATTCAATTTAGACAGTTGATCAAATGTTAAATAAAGACTGATAAAATTGTAGACATGAATTCAAATGTTTTTCTCAGAAAAGAATCCTTACAATTATTTCTCCAATTGTGTTTTCATTTGAAGTCCTTTATTTCAGGAATGTTTCCATATAGGTATCAAAAAGTCTTAGAAAAATTTTAATGATGCTTGAAATTTAAGTCTGAAAAAATTCAAGCTTTATTCATAAAATATATTACAAGTAGAGACTCAGTTTGCTGAATTATGGCATATATTATGACAGGCAAAAAAGTTTTTGTCCATTTGGGATTGATATAAAATAAATATTTTTGTCATAAAGTCTTAATATAAAAATATAAAATCAAGCAAAAATTTATTTATCTTTATAATTAAGTTATTTAACTTTAAATTATGGTCATTTATTCGTTATTTCTGTATGAAATCATAACTTTCATAACTAATGTAGTGTCTTCTAACTCAGCCATAAGATTTTTTTTTAATTCAATAAAATATCAATAATTGCTTGAAAATAAAAAATTACATTAGAGCTTCTACAGAACTAAGGCAAAGTACTGTGTAAGATAGGAAAAGTACTGTGTCATATAGGATAAGTACTGTGTCAGATAGGATAATTTTTTCACACTTTAACAAACTTTTAAAATAGATGGTGACTGAACACATGTGATCTGTATTATTAATACGTAGTTGGCATGTTTGATTTTAAAATTTCAGATATATTCAAGTATTTTCCCCACAAAGTTCATTGATGAACAGTACAATGAATGATAAATGGTTTTGAATTGTTGTCTTTTTGTAGCAAGGACACAATAGCACCTTTATTTCCCCTAATCAGTAGGGATACATTTTAATTCTTTCAATTGAAGACATTTAACAGCATTTTCAACTATTTTAAAAATTTTTCAAATGGTCATGGCATGAATACTATAGTAAAAAAAATTTTCAGTCTTCATAATTTTTATCTATACCTTAAATAAAATTAATATTCAAGCAATATCTGAAATATCTCTTGGTTCACTCTTAGTGAAAAAGAAGCATTAATTTTTGTCAGATAATAAAGTTAATATATTTTCTGGAATATCTACACTGTGAGCACAATTGAAAACTACATTATGGTAAGATGAATGAACTAGCAGAGGTAAATGTCAGACTTTTCTAACAAAAATGAAAATATCTTACCAAGGAATAAAAGCATAAAAATTCTTTGAAACAAATAATCTAAAATCCTTGAAAGATAAATTTTTTTTTAATTTCAAAAACAAGAGGATAATGATTCTTTTCTTTTCCTAGTAACTAAGGAACCTTGGGACTTTGTTGAGAATATTATTATATTACCTTTGCTACAAAGAATTTTTACAACTGACTCCACAAACTTGATAAGAATTTTTTATTTTTTGATTCATATGATGTGATAATGTAATACATTTTATTAAATAAAAATACTAATAGATGATAAATATATCAAGTTATTTTAAAAAAATTTCCCAGATATTTACTAAATATAGCAGTTGCAAATTAACACACAATCACAAAAGTGTTGTTGCTTATCCCCCCTGGTTTAGAATAAAATAAACCAGGTCCAAGAGATCAAGTCGCGAAATACGACTGATCCATAGTAAGGGCAAGAAGCAGCTTCAATTCATAGAGGAACCACAGCGGCTGAAGTCTGACTTATCCTCAGAATGCCTGCAGACCTTAGCTGAGCATAATGGAATGGCCTTCATGCCTAGGATGATCCTACCAGAACAAAGCTCACGATCTACTTCGCCCATTCCGCCCAATAACACCCCCTCACCTCAATGAGACGGACCGCAGGACTTGAGGGGGATCACAAAAGTAAAAAATAAAATAAATAGCATTATGCACTCTATGAATACAATAGATTTATATAGTTGGTAAATTAGAGATTAAGACGCTAATAAGAAATAATGAATGACAAGACTTGAATAATAATGAATGAGAATGACAAGATAATGTTATTGACAAAAAACACTCACATGTTATCTTTAGGAAGGCAATATAGATTGGAGAGATTGCAATTTGCTGCAGAAATATATGGAAATATGCAAACATAACATGTAACACCAAATCATAGATTCATACAAATAATAGACAAAAAAATAGATTGTAAAAGAATCACTTTTAGGTAGCATTACAGGAATTGCATGTATATACAGATAAAAGATATTCAGAGCTTCAGTATTGTTTTATATTTATTTATCTTAAGAGAAATATTTTCTATGGATCCCAGAAAACAAAGGAAAAATTATGAGTATTAGTGTGCTATAAAATGCAACTAGGACAAAATTACAAATGTTTGATTCTTCAACATTCATAAACTTGGTATTTTCTGAATTCGAAAGCAAATGAGGGTTACTAGTGTAAGATTGATATATGACACACAAGACATCTATTGTTGAGATAGGAGGCATTTATAAGACAATAGTGCCTATATTACTGTCACTAATTACACAATAATGGACTGTATGACCCAGTTCTGACAAGTTTACATTTCTCTACATCCAAGTTAAAAAGGCACTGTTAAAATGATACTGTGAACATCTATTAGATTGATTGTGGCAAAGTTATATATGCAGAAGAATTGCTATTTGTGCAGCAATCTGATAACAAGAATTTAAAAGTATGAATGTAGAAGTCATATACATTCGGCTTTAAAACAGCAATCATTTCAAAATGGAAGTATCATATCAAAGGTAGAAAATTTGGTATGTGCAAGTATCTTTATCAAAGGTATGGAAGTATTATATCAAAGGACGAGAACTTGCACAAACTTGAATATCCACAAATAAAGTTCTGCATTGAAAATCTTTATTTGTGGATATACAGGTTTGTGTAGCTTATAAGGTATCTGGATGAAATCTTAAATCTCAATTGTAAAATTGCATACTACAGTAATTGGAGCTGCTTTAATTTTAAGATTAATTAGTATCATTAATAGTCATGATTATCTTCAGGTTCAGATGTTCATGCAGATTCTCCACTTTGTTCTCTCTGCAACACTGTGCCTATGACTGGGGAACACCTTTTAAATTGTCCCTCTCTTCTTAATGTTTGTGGTTTTAAAGTCTTTGAAACCCTTTCTCGTTCTGGTGCATTTCCCTATTGTAATGGACTAAGAAACGCTTTATGTCCAAAAAAACGTTGAAGGGTGTAATTTTAGAAAAAGTATCCACAAATTTGAAATCATTAATAACTACTAGGATAGTGAAGGAATAACAAAATATGAAGAGATTCAACTCAAGCATACTTGTTTCACCTGAATCCCCTAGGAAACTTTTGGAATGGCCCCAGACGTAGTGTACAGGTTTCAAAATCTGTCACAGCAGATTTAGAAAATGCTCCACAAAATGAAAGTCATAGAAAGAATAGTCAAATTATATAAACTTTGCATATATAGGAGAGATGCTCATTAATTCTGCACTTGTCTTTTAGCCAATAACTTTGAAGCTTTAACACACCTTATTTATAAAAATTTAATAATATTTTATTCTTAGTATGTGATATTTTTGTTTCGTGAACAAACATCTATTATTTTCTTGAAGCACTTCATGTTAATTAAAGCAGTATTTTTCAATAGTTTAACATTCAATTGCTCTATGCTTAACATAAGGAAATGAGGTATATACATCAACACATAATGCTAAAAATTTTATTAATGAAACTCAAATAGAATTACTATTAAAAAGAAGTATTCATTTAATAAAACAAAAAATTATTCCACATTCATGTATATTTGTTACTTAACCAAGAGTAAGTAAATAAATGTGGAATTTTATAATTTTTTTAACAACTAATTTTCATCATAAAAAAGAAAATTTTAAATTTTTCAAATCCAACTTTTTAATAAGATTTTGAATATATAAAATTTAAAAATAATAAAGTTCTAAATAAATGGGCTCTCCCAAAAAATCTCAAAAATATACATGTTGTTAGAAATACTACAGCATATTGTTAGAAAAATAAGGCTCAGATTACACACTTTATCATTAATTTCTAAAATTTTTGTAAAATTGATCCATCAATTTGAAATATTATAATTTTAAGCACAAGATAATTCTTAGATTTCTAATAAACTTTCAAATATATTGGGTATACTGGTGGCATTATTTCTTAATACTTGAAAATTTATAGTTTAAAAATTTTACTCCTAACATTGCTTGTATTCCAATTTGAGGCACTCTTAGATTTTTAAAATATAAATAAATTCTGGTTTCCCACAAATTAAATAGTTTTATATGATTACTGTTTTACTTTTTTGGAATAAAACAATTATATAAAAAAATTAGAAGGTTTAATATTTGATATATTTTTATTCCCACTTTTGATAAAACAGTAACTTCTTTTTATAAAACATCAGATTTATAATAAGCATCAAAATTATTTTTAAGTGTGTAACTAAAGTATATTTATATATTTTGAGTTTTATATTTCGTTACAGAGAAGAATGCTCATTATAAATATACTCATAATCATAAAATATTTACAATGTAGATGTAATCCTGCAGAAATTTGCCAGCAATTTTTTCTTATAAATGAAACTGAGTATGATGACCAACTATCAAAGAATTGGAAAACATGATTTAATAAAACATTTAAATTAGAGAAAAATGAAAAGAGTTGAAAAAAGTTCTAATGTACTGCTCCAATGAAAACATTCTTGGAACATTATTTCCATTAGTAAATATGTATTATTCTCTTGAAAAATAATCCTGAGAGTGATTTATTGTTCTTTGATAATTTTTTTCTTAGAGAGGTAAATGGATCACAAACTATAATCATTCCCACATGATGCAAGAGTAATTTCTATAATCTTTTTAACTGAAAGTCAGAGTGTTAGCATTCAGCTACGAATTCATGAACGAACAGTCCTGCTGACTGATATTTGATGCAATCATGATGACAATTATATGCTGTCTTATGTCCTAAATATATACCTACTTACCTACCCCCCCAACATATATATATATATTGTCCTATTCTCTCATATCTGATTTGTTGCTCAACAGATAGTTTTTCACAACAAAGGCTAATTTGAACAAGACCTAATTTAAAACGCATTTCCAACCACTACAAATAATTATCCCTCTATTTATAGCTCAGTCTTTTTTTATTGTACAAGTATTAATTATAATGAACCTACATTTTCACAAGAAATTCAAATTACTAAAAAAAAAAAAAAAAAAAAAAAAAAAAAAAAAAAAACCAAGTCTGAGGTAGAAAAAGAACCCACAAACTGTTGAACTAATGACCACAGAAATAACCATTTGACTACCAGCTCTGCATTCAAAACTCATGACGAGAGTAAAAGTCATGAGCTACTAAACTCAGGGTTAAAGCACTAATAATTTAATTCTCCATGCTCGGAATCTCTTCAAGAATACAGTGTGTGTATATAGAATCCAAAATTGTAAACAGATGTCACTAGTTTACAACAAGCATCGCGTGTATACTTCTAGATAACACTGAGAGTAAGTGTTACACGGAGTAAGAGAGACTTAATTATGTATTACGGACGTGAGTAGGTGCTATGCCAATAATTGTTTCAATTGTATGTTTTGATATTGTTACTAGTGTGAATAGGCCCTATAGCAAATTAACTTTCTCATTTATAATTGTTAATGTTTGTCCAATATTTGTAGAATTAAAGTGTATCTGTTTTTTTAAAAACTGTGTTTTGTTTACTAACCATTGATACACTCTACAATTTTATGGGGGATCAGCCTTGATTGAAATAATGGAACTGTGGATAGAAATAAACTGTGAATATCATACTAATTGAATTAAAATCCCAATACGAAGTTTACAACCTCAGGTTACCAGCAACAACTGAGGTTAAGTACTGCTATCTGTTTTTATTGTGATTTGTTTCTTAAAAATGATTAATTTATTTAACAATATAAAGAAACAAGAGATAAAAGTTATTGCTGAAGAATTGGGTTTGAATGTTCCATTGGAAGCTAAAGTTAAAAAGATTAAAACTGTTATTGACAATTCTGATTTTTTTAAAACTGATCCCGAATTTGTTAAAGGTATAGTTAAGTTGATCACAGAAGATCAAAAGAACAAAATATCAGCAGCACAATCTCAAATTGAGTTAGCAAGAATTAAATTAGCTCAAATCGAAAGAGAAATTGAGCTACAAAACTTAAATTTGCGATCAGTTAGTGAAAATGTAAATCATGCAGAGAAAAATTTTGAGTCAGCTTCAGAAAGTCTAGAAAATTTGATAAAAAGTGTTAAAACTCTCACCACTCATCACTGAACATTTGGATCAGCATTAAATGGAACCTTAGATACTGCAGGATATCCCTCTTAATTGTCTGCTGAAATTTACTTTAATTATTGGTCTTTTTAAATAAAAGCTTTCTTTTTAGGATATAGAACAATTTTTTTTCCAATTTTGGTCACAGTGCCAAGTTTTTTTGGAACCAACCTACCCTAAATCTACAGTTGATGAAGTTGCTGAGTAATTTCTTATTATACTAAACATGCACACAATATGCCTGTCATCAAGTGCAGTGGTGCAATATGGTGGGTAAAACCAGTTCCGTCATTCACCTCCTGGATCCAATAATACAGATACATAGCATAGTTTCTTGGTTTTGCCTAATGGAATCATTGATTTCTCTGAAGCACAATTCACAATCCATACAAGCATCTGTTCCTCCAAAGTCAAACTCCTCAGAACTTGCACAAAAGATGCTTCTATGAGAGATAGTTAAGAAAAAACGCACAAAGAAACAATTACTATATTCCAAAAATCAGCAATCTTTCTCTTCTTCTTTTATACAATATTTGGAAGTAACATACCAATTTCACAAGATACACATATGCACTGCAGTGTTTACACTTACATAACTCATCATTGCAAATGTATTACATGATTCATAAATTCACATTTCATTACATGATTTATATGTATTAATAAATCAATTTCATACATTCACATGATTTGCATGCTATTTCAGAAAATTACATTTTGTGTGGCCAGCAATGCAGATAAAATTCTTTTGTATAGAAAAGAAATGTTTACCTTGGCAGGACAACAATCTTTTAATTCAGTGTTTCCCAACATTTTTTCCTTGTGAACCAAAAGAAAGGTCTAAAAAATTGACGAACTCCCTATGAAGTTGTTAGTGACAGGTAAAAAAAAAAAAGCATTAAATTTGATATAATTTTCATACTGCAGAATAAAAGATTTTATTAATCGTAAAAGATTTAAAACATTAATAAGACTAAAATGATGTCTATAAAAGTTGAAAATAAGATAAATTTAACCAACTGGTTCCTATGATTTACATTCTTAAAAAACTCTTGATGGGATATTTGTGGCAGTTTGATAGAATAAAGCAATTCAAAGTTAGGCTCAATATCTGACAATTTCAGTCTTAAATTGGGTTCTGCAATTAACTCACTTCTGTGTTTATCTTTCAGATAAGTATATGCTGAAAATCGTTTCTTGTTTAGATATGTTGTGCAAAATGGTAATAGAACTTTAATGGCTTTTTGGACAGAATAGAATATTCATTTTGTATACTAAGCCAGAAGTCGATTAAAGATTGATCTTTAAATATTGCTTCTAGAGAACTGTCATAAGATAACTCTTTGAGTTCGTATTCCAGTATATTTAGAGAGGTTTCTGAACTTATATTTCCTTTGAATGGATTAAGTACGCAGTTGTTTGAAATATATTGCATCTGTTAGGAAAAGTCATCGAAAGTTAATTGAAGATAGTTCAGTTCAGATGTTCACATATACTCTTTTTAATATTTTTGTCAAGTTTAATTGAATTTTCAGATAAAAAAAGTGCTGACAGAATCAAAACATCCATACTCATTCATCTGTAGGCATTGAATTAATTTTCAACATAGCCTTAATTCTATCATGTACACTGAAAACTGTGATATCAGTGCCTTGTAAAAACATTTCAATTCATTCAGTTTAAAAAAAAATGTCAGCCAAATACTCAATATTTTGCAGCAAAGAACATTCGATATACAAGAAGACAAATGAAACGGTGATCAAAAAAACTGCTTAAACTTCAGACTTCAATTCAAACAAACGCATCAAAACTTTACCCTGGGAAAGCCATCTAACTTCTGTGTGAAGTAATAAAAAACGTGGAAACTTCCAAAATTCTCACAAAGTGAACGGAATGGACGGAAATTTGTAACATATGATTTTATGTAATTCACAATTTTCACAGTATCACTTATAGTAGATAACTCTGAAGGAATCTCTTATATATTAAAGTTTGTCTATGATTACAACAATGAGTCCATTGAATTTTCTCGTTGATCTTCTTCACCTGTGCCACAAAACCAGAAAATATTTTTGTCATCAATTTTGCACCATGTGTACTGTTACAAATTTAGAAATAATTATTGTATATGTCTTAACGTGGGTCAGACAGATCGGAAATACTCACATTTTGGGCAAAAATTGCAGTATTTAGACGTGTTATATGTTAAAAGCGGGTTTTCTAATGATTTGGAGACTCGGCAATGTTTTGGCGACTTGGTGAGAAATAGATACTTCTGGAAACATGCATCATCTAAGCTCTAGGACCAATATTTAGCGAGATAGCCTAGAAGCTTCCAGAACGTTGGCGAAATTGGTAGATTTTCCCGCCAAGTCAGGTATAAATACTGCAGCAGAACATAGAAGGAGTTTAGTTTTGTGAAGACAATAAGTGAGTGAAGATGATTAGTTGTGACTGCTAATTTAGAGAAGCTGTTCTCTGCCTGAAGTATTTGAGACCTGTGATTAGAAGCTGTTACTTATTGTATCTGACGAATTGGAACTGTATAATAGTGATTGTTACAGCTGGTATATCTAGTGGAATTTTTTTTACAAATAAAAGTCTTTTGTTCATTGAGTGGTTGCTTTCTTCAACTCTCAATCCACATGAACCCTGAAGCTTGGTACAGTACTACTACCCACACAATAAGACCAGTTTATTTCATTCTTTACAAAATACCCATTGATCATATCAAAAATTGCTTCTCCAGTTGTGTAGGTCTTCAAAGGTTTTGCAAACAGTATATCTTCAAGAACAATATTCATAAAAAGATATCTACCATAGACAAGCAAAACTACAGCATTTGTTACATTTGTCGATATGTCAAGTTGAATCGCAAAATAATTCAATTTTATTCTTTTTAGAAGTTTGTTTTCCACATAATTAGCCAAGTCATTAATTCTACAGGACACTGTATTGTTTGATAAGGGAAAGAGCTCAATTTTTTTTATGCCTTTTCCCTCAAGCATACATTTGGCGATATCTTTCATACAGGGTTCAATTACATTTTCTACTATTGTATGGGCTTGTCCAGATCTTGCAATTCTATAAATTACTAAAGATGATACTTAAAGGGCTATTTTACTATCTTTGTTTGAAGTCAAGAAAGAAGAAAGGCTTGATTGTTTGATATCTGCAAATCTTCTTTTGAAATATTCAAGAGGTTTATCTTTGTGTGTCAGATGTTTTGTTTCAATATGTCTACTAAAGAGAGATGGTTTTAAACTGCTGTAGGCAAGAACTTCATTACATATAACACCAAGTGGCTTACGTTTCAACTCATCCTCAGTAAAATGAAAGCCCAATTGTAGATTGTCACTGTCATATTTCGCCTCTTCATCTCCTTCGCTTTTTTGTATGGTGAAATGGTACCTCACTACACCTTTCAGAACTAACATCTTGATTATCATGTCTTGTTTCCAAATGACCCATTTTTAACCATTCATCCATAATAAAAATAAGCTATAATTATAATTAAATTAATAATTATGAAATCATTCACACAAGAACTTGACAGTCACAGTATCATTATCACTCAAGCTTAACAAGTGCTAACGTGCACTTGTTAATCTTGAGTGCCATTAATACAACACTACTTTCCCAGTTCATGGTTGTGAACAAGTATCTAATTCTAAAATCTGTAGTAATCTGCCTAAATTTGATATTTAAATATAATTGTATTGTAAAAAAATATTACATGGAAAAGAAGACTGCTGGAATGGATATTAAATATAAAGCAGAACATGATACTAATCACATTGATAATGTGTTTCGAATATAAATGTTTGTAGTAAAAAGAGAATAGTATTCGATTATTTGAATAAGAGAAATTATAATGTATAAAATTTTTGATATAATTTGATATTGATGAAGTAATTTTGAAAAACAAATAAGGAAAAAGAAATAAAAATACTGAAATTTATTTTAGATTTCTTAACAAACAGGCAGTGAACAATCTGCTTTACAATAAGTGTGTTCTTTTTTATTTATTATTATTATTTTGCTTTTGATTTTAATGGCGTTTTAAAAAAGTTGCCATTACAGTATTATTTTCGCGAACCCCATCTGAAAAAACTGAAGCATAATTTTAATGTGGTTGCTATTTATATCACAAATTCAATGATAATAATGTGTTCCGCACCAAATTTTGAAAAAATACAACAATACCTTTAGTGTGCCAACAGTAAAATATTTTTAGATAAATTTTCTTAAAAAATATTACATTAATATAAATTTTTCTTTGGGGAAGAATGCAACATTTTATTTTACATTGAGTCTAATAGTAAAAATTATATTAGTGAGCGTTTTGCATTAGAATAGGATTCAAGAAAAAATTATGCTCATTAAGGAAAGATTCAGACAATAAATATTTTCATGAAAAATATTATTGATTAAGTTTAACTAATTAAAATTGTTAAATTTAAAAAATAGATAAATTAAAAATTTCATGTATTCTTACCAGGTCCCCAGAAATGCTAAATAAAAGAAAAAGCATATTATTAATCCAAAGTAAATAACTACTTCAATAAGAGAGATTATAGCATTTATAACTACTTGAATATAAATATTAGAAGATACTTACAGTGCTGTGTAATAATCAAATCAGTTAACTCCACAATAAGCAAATAAAAATAAAGAAAAAAGTGGTTAGTAATTTCAGGAAATAGACTAAGATAGTTTTTTTTACATATATAAGAAATACAAAACATAAATCACAAAGATATTTAACAAAAGTAAGTCTATGATGACACATTCTTTGACTAATACAGATCAATAATAATTGAATACAATAGCTGCAAAGAACACTAATATTTCTTCCACATACATTAATAACAGGAAAAAAATCAAGAAAAAATAAATGATTATTGTAATGATAATAAATTGATCAAATATTAAAATCCTACAGGTATTCAAAAGTTAAAGGCATAACAATAACAAAAATCAAAAAGAGAGAGAAATTTTACTTAACATATGATAGTATAAAATATGTTTTCCTTGCATGATAAATATTTTTCGATGTAGCAAGATCAAGATAAATATTAAAAGAAAATACAATATTTGAGTTCTTAATAAGCCATACTGTTTGAAGAAAATATTTCCTTACATCCTTAACATTTATTGTTAACTTGTGCAAATAAACATGATAAAATCCAGAAATTATTAAGAAAAATATGCAGCATGATAAATTAAGCATTCGAAAATGCTTAAAGCTCTTCCAAAAATAAATTAGTGCTTTGACTTTCGAGTGCTTAATTTATGGATCAATGGTATACTAAAATCATTTTAATTTTATAACTGGTCTATTTAATACAAAAAATATTTTATATCATTAGACAAAGTTAACACTAGAAGTATCATATTTTTCCGTATATAGATCACAAGAGCTTTTTTCAAGCAAAAGAAAAAAGCATCATATAATCAGTGGCAATTTTTCTGCAAATAGTCAAAAATATATATTGCTGATTATTTGATGTCAAATAAAATAAAAAATATAATAAATTAATACAGAAAAAAACATTTATAATGAAAAAGATCTGTTTGGAACCACCTAAACAAAAAGTGCAATAAACTGAGATGAAAGCATGACATCCATCGAGATCTGAGAAGATTCTAGTAAAATTAATTGATTTTCAGGCTTTAATAACTTCTAAAACAATGTTAAACAGATTTTAAAAATAAAATATATTTGTTTCGTTAATAAATACGTCAAAGAAATGGACTACTTTTGAACTTTGGATAAATTTTTTCTTTTGTACCACACATGCTTTGCTTTTCACCTTACATTAACACATTTGTCACCCTATTTTTTATTTGCCTTCCCGAAAGCTTTTAGTTTCAAATTTGTTCAGTAACTAAATAGTTTCCACTTTCACATGATGATATACAAAGGTGAATGTTTATAAATAGAAACAGCTGGTGTTAAGACAGAATGTGGATGGATGTTAGCCACCTGCAATATTGTTTTTAGAAACCAAATTTGTTTTTGAATACAGCTTAACAATGCTGATTATAATTGAAGTAAGCCAGTTGAGTCATGGAACTATCTGTTATTTATTTTTTGAAATACATAAATAGCTTTCCTTTCAAAACTTTACTTAAGCTTTCCTGATGAAGAATGTTTTTTATCAAATCATCCATAGCAACATATAATACCCACAACGAAAATAAAAATTTTTTTAACACAGAAACCATAGATTATGTACAGGTAAATACGGTATTTTTTACATTAATTTGATTAGATGAAGGTACTTTTCTTTTATCTTCCCACAAGACTGTAAAATTTGCTATGAAAAGACAAACCAACAAGTGAAATAATAAAAATATGATCCAAAAAGGTCATAACACACTACATTTTTAGTTAAAAGAACATATTTAATATAAAAATATAAGAAACAGCTATTTTGAATCCATTATAGACACCATCAAGGAATTTCCACCTAAAACAAATACTAATAAACTAAGCAGTAAAAAATTTTACAAATGCAGATACAAAATAATAAAATAACTGAGACCTGTGGTTTAGAGCAGACTTTTACACAAATAAGCATAAAAATACATAAAAAAGCTCATGTCAAAATAACAGTATAATGCGGCATAGTGGATACAAAAATACCTTTGGCTGTAGTGTCAAAATATGAATATAAGATGCACTTAAAACAAAAATTAAATTATATTTTAGATAAGATATTTGGAATTATTAATTTTTAAATGATTTTAAAATTTTTTAGATAATTTTTAATACTTTTAAATTAACTATTTCAAAAGTAACTAATAAAGAGAAACTAATTTTTAAATGATTTTTAAAATTATTTTTCTAACATTTTTTTTTTTATTATTATTCTTTTGTATTATTTCATTTATACTTCTCAGCTTTTGATGTGTGAATGAATGTACAAAATAAAACTAAAAATATTATAAGCCAAAATATGAGAGAATAACTTCTGATATATTAAGGTTCAATGATTGTTTTTTTTCTTTGGCTAATACATATCCAAACGTTATTAAAAATAAGCATGTTTTCATGACAAAATTTAAAAACTTTTAGTATGCTTCATACAAATAAATATTTCTACAGGCTTTTACAAATAAAATAAGGACAAGTTATATTTCCAATATAGTTAAGAATAAAATTTTTGATTACAGAAATGCAAACATGTTATAAATGAGGTTTTATGATATAACTCCAAATTATCCAAGACATAACTCTTAATTACACAATTCTGAAACTTGGTAACATGGTATGTACTTTTCTAGAAATTAGGCAAATAAATCACATATATAAAAGCATTAAATTAATATAAGATTTGAGAATTTTAAAAATTTAAATTATCATTGATTAAAAATGTTTCATAATTTTATTATTTGAGTAAAATAACAAAAAATGTTTTTTAATTTATATAGAAACAATTTAATTATAAATAATTATTGTACAGAATAAATTCGCATCACACATAAATAAATGGAACTTTTAATAAAATATGTTATATATAAAAAAATTGAATGAAAAATGAAATAAATGACACTATTATTAGGAAACTGAAAGCAATTCATTTCCCTAAATAAAACATGGAATCTCAGAAAATTTTTTCTGCAGTTATCTTTAATTTTCTTCATGCTAAATAAAATAGAACAGCTAGTGATATTAAAATAAGGACATTAATTGCTCATTAAAATGATTTTCATGTTGATAAATATATTTAAATAGCAAATAAATAAATAAATATTCTGTGTAATTATTAAGGTAATTAAGCATATTTATAAGAGTACACGCCTAACCAGATTAAAAATAATTTATTGCTAATTGAGGAAGTTACTAGCTTCTTTCGGAATATTTTTCACAAAATATCTCATTAATTGAATAATTTTGTGTACAATCATTAGTCAATACGTCACAAAATTCATAAATAATAAAAACTTTAATTTATTTAACACTTTATAAAACAATTCATTAAAATTACGAACAAAAAATATATGATCTCATTTATTATGCCCTTGGTAGGTAAATAAAGCAGACGACACAACCAATTTTTTAAAATTTAATATAATTTATGAAACAAATTAACAAACTTTACTATCAGACCTATAAAATAACTTTAAAATGATAGTTACGTCAACTCACCTGCATAAATAAGTTCGAAATTCTTTACTTTTTACTTGATTTACAAAAGATCCTAACAGTTTTGAAGCCATACTTCTCTTATCCGCTATCATATAACAAGTCTTTAAGAGAAGTCGAAGTTAAAGTAACGATTTTTCTGGTCTTTCTGCTGATTTTCTTACAATGCAGGCCATCCCCACTATCCATTATTTATTAATTATATGGTATTATCCTTTACTTGCTAATTTAAATTAAAATAATTCGGTTTAGAATTATCTCTCCGAGATAGAATATTATATTCTTTATAATCTAAAGAATGCGCTAATCTTAATAACGAAAGAAAGTAACATAATTTATGCGTTTAATTGACAATTCCTGAGACTTTTTTCAGTAAAGAAAGATATCTGTCTTTACCTTTTAGTGTAATCCAAATTATTGAAAATATTTTGAAAAAAGGAATGTTTAAAAGCTGTTGATATTAAACAGTTTAAAGGTTACGTTATTTGTAAAATAAAACTCCACTGTTTAATTCTGTTAAGGAGAGAGAATTACACTCTTTACAACAGAATAGATCATACCTATATTATTTCTTACATTGCAAGCATCTGGTAATTAAAACTTAGCCTATTAAGCTTATTGTTTGAAATTTCTCAGTTTTTTAGTAGTAAATAATGGTCATTATCTCATTCCTTCTGTATTCATCAAACACTTCTTAGGATATGTGTCCGTAATAATAGGAACTTAGCCTATAAAATAACTCAGTCTATGACTGTATAACTTAGACTATAAAGTACATGACTTTCACATTCTAAAAATAAACAAACATTTATCTCTGAAGTGACTTCCGGTAATAACTTTACATGTCTCAGATAAATGAACTGATGCCAGTAAGTATTTTCAAAGTTTATTCGGACTTAAAAAAATTAAATAATTTTAAGACTACTCATTTAGATTATGTGGTGATTTTTTAGACTTAGCAATAAAAATTAACCACTGTAAATATTTTTCATTTTAAATCAAAGGGTACTCAGAAAAAGCTCATGAAATAAAGTACAAATTTTAAAATTGTCTGTGTGTGTGTGTATATATATATATATATATATATATATATATATACAGTCGGTCGAAAAAATGTGTGGGCAACGGTACCCTTTCGAATTTTTTGTCCACATAGGAATATTTTTTTGAAATGAAATAAATATATTTATTTAAATGTTTTATATTAAAAACAACATCTACTTAGCAAATCAATTGTAAGCGTTATGAGAAAAAAACAAAAAAAAAGATTATCTATCTTTATAAAACGTGTTGCTTGAGCAAAAAACATAACCGTTATTTATCTGACAAGATTCGAATAATTTGGGTAAAAAAAAATTTAAAAAAAAAATAATCTTTCAAATCGTCTTCACGCCCAATTTAAAAAAATGTCAAATAATAATGCCACCTGGAAGAAGAAAGTTCTTGTTGCTCGAAAAGTTGTCGAATCCAATGAACAGAGAATAATTGAGACAAGTCTGGTGAAAGAAACAAATGGAAATTTTTAGGAGTAAAGCTTTGAAGAGATCCGACTTGTTGTTAAATCCGAAAAAATTCCAATTCTAATGTGAGGAAACAATCTTGAACAATATATTTATATAAGGTGGCTTGTTTAAATTTTTCTCTGCATGAATCAGAATTGTAAGAGATCTTAATATATTTATATATAATAAAATAATACCCGTTTGGAGCAATTATTATTATTATTTAATTTCTTAGGAAACATGAGCTACTAATATTATTCTTCAGAAATGTTAAATACAATTTTTTTTTATGTTGAAAAAAATTATACACATATTTGAAAAAAAAAAAAAAAGATACCAAATAAGAAAAAATATATATATGTTGTTTTTTTTATTCTTATTATACATTATTTTTTTTTATACAATCTTGATTTTTTTTACTTGTGTAGTTTCCAAATTAATGTTAACTTCTGGTCTCATGCAACACTTCAAACGTTCAATTTCTTCCATTTTCGAATTCTCCAAATGTTTCATTTCTTTCATGTGTGTTCTCTCCAAATGTTCAATTTCTTCGTTCTTCAATTTAACCAAACGTTTGATTTCTACGTTTTTCGATTTCATTAAACGATTCATTTCTTCGTTCTTCGATTGCATCTTCAACACGAAAGCTTGTGTGTTTTCTCGAAGTCTATTCAACGTTTTGTGTTGAGCCAGACTCATTTTGAACCAATCACCCTCCTTGTTTAAATTAATCAACGTATTTCCTTGATTTTCTAAATGGTATGTCGCAAATTCACTTTGTGTTGATTCTTCTTTGTCCAGTGAATACAATTCCAGCGGATAAGAAATGCCGTTTATCCAGCGAACAAACGATGCACCGTACATCACGTACGCTTTCAAATCTCGGATTGGTTTCTCTTTCGCGATCCGCTGATTCAATGGATCAAATCTTGGGACGCAATTTCGAAAGCAAAATTCTTCAGTTTTTCCGTACCAAGTATTGTTCAACAATATTTTCGTTTCGAGTGGACCCACATCACATGTTTTTGTTACGTGTTTCACGTATTCGTCTATTGCACCGTTTACCAACAGGGACATCCACGCAGTAGCATGTGAAACCATTGGCACTTTCAAATTGCTGTGATGACCGTTTTTACAATTACGATCTACGAATGATGTTTTTCACTGAGCACAAGCACAACTCAAATAGCGAATCGTGGACAAGAAATGAAATTTCGATTTGAATTTTTTCCTGTATCCTTTCTTTTGATTTTGGTCCTTGAATCTTTGTTGAACTCGACACGTTGCCATGGATGATCTAAATCTTTCGGACTGCACGTCAATACAATCATGTGTCTGTGGAACGTGTACATCGGATCGGAATTTTCTCTGTTTTCCACATTGCTAGTGCACCAGTAAGACAATACGTGCTCGTACGATGAAATCAGAGAAACAAAACTTTTCATGCTGTCCGCTCAAACGACCATGTGATACCATCTATAATCATCTCTTTGGAAACGAATAAAGCGACGGATCCATTCGCATGTGTCTTTCAAACCCGTATCCGCATGAAAACATGTCATGTTCAATAAATCCAGCACGTCGTCTTCTGAGCAATGTTCTAAAAGACTTCTCGACAGTAATTCTTTACGTGATTCCACCATCAACCAGTCGGGAACGGTGTCCGTATTCAAATCCACACACAATTTGTTCATGTATTCGTTCGTCTCGTAATGGTGGCTGGGATTCTGGTAAACTGATTCGCATTCTTCGCAAACTTGTTCTTGTTCTTTTTTTATCCTTTTCTTATGTTGCGCGATCTCGTTCAAATGAATGAAATTGTCAAGACATTTCTTTAAGTGATCACCTTGTAATTTCTTTTTACCACAAGGCCAACTGTACAATCGCAAAACGAATACGAAAGAGCTGGATTGTGATCAGGATCGAAACAATTTTGACGGTGGTTCGAAAAATCCAAGATTTTCATTCGACTAAAACATTTTGGACAGTGAATCTCGTGTGCGCTTCGTTTCATTCGAGCTTTATACTCGTCGAAAGCCATCATCATTTTATTCGCGTCTCCTATAAACATCATCATCATCAAACAAAATTATTTTTTTAAAATTTAAAAAAAAAAAAATTATATTAGAAAAGTTATGAAAAAAAAATACTCGAATCAAGTATTTCAACAAGTCTAGATTTTTTTTTCAGTTTTTACAAGATTAAAAAGCTTTTATTAGAAAATTAATTTGAAATTTTGTTCTTTCGTGCGATCTCGTTCAAATGAATTTTTTCAGGCATTTTATTTTCTTTAAATGATTTTACGACTGTAATCGTCGTGTTCGAACAAAACGGAAAAGTTGGATCCTTGATTCGACAGAAAAACATTTTGGACACTTAGCTTTAATCGTCGGAAGTCATGGGATAATTCTCGTCTTTTATATATCATCGAGTTATATGATTTGTCCTTTAGTTTTACAGTCGTTTCTTTTAAAGAATTAGATTAGAAAATTCGTGCATTTTCGTTATTATCATACCAAGGATGATCAAGCCTAGATTATTTTTATTCGTCTTTAGTTTTACAAGAATTAAAAACTTATCTGCAAATTTTATTCTTCCGTCCGTTCAAATAAATGTCTCAAGGCATTTCTTCAAATGATCACACACCAGTTCAACTATAATCGCGGAAAAAAACCAACATGATTACAGTTGGAACAAGGATCCTTGGCATTTTCATTACCCACGAGAACACCTGTATAATGGCAAAACAAATACGAAAGAGTTGGAACCAGGATTCTTGATTTTCTTTAAAGAATCACCGTGTAATTTCTATTTTTTTATTACCAACATTCCAACTGTAATCGCAAAACGAACATGAAAATTTGAATTGTAAACAGGATCCTTGACTATTTTCATTCGACTAAAATATATTTTGGACAGTCAATGCAAACTTGTCATGGGATTATATTCTCGTTATCATCGAGTCAAGATTTTTTGTCATTCAACATATACAGACAAATTGTTCTTTAGTCTCACAGTCGTTTCTTTTATAAAACTCGTGAATGTTTCGTTATTTTCAAGAAAATATCATGGATTTCAACATGATCATATCAACTAGACAAAAATAAAGTCCAGATATTTTATGAAAAAATCTTATTCAATTTTCAGTTTTACAGTCATTTTGACAAGAATTTAAATCTTATATTAGAAAATTACTTGAAAATCTTATTACATTTAACATGGAAAATCTTACATTTTGCTCGACGGTACGACAGAGGGTACGTTTCCTATTAAAAACAGGGTTATCATTTTCCTTTTAATTTTTCTTTTCAGATAGAATAATCCTTTCGACGATTTCGAACTTGAGATTCTTGATCCAAGTGTCATCGTGAAACAATAAACTCACGTGACGTCACCAATCATGTGACTTCAAATCGGATCACAAGCTTTTGTCGCCATTAAATAAAAAAGAAAACAGGTCTATCCCAGAATCCAATAAGAAATAAAATAGTTCACCATTAAATAAAGGAGCGTTCCAAAACGGGATAAACTAATCTTTTCAATTGACGACAGTTTTTATCCAACAGAATCGTGGCATTGGAATAAAGAAAATCTTGCAATAGCTGATATTTCAAATGACTTTCTGACAAATTCGTTCATGGCACTAGAATAAAGGAAATCTTGCAATAGATGATGTTTCAAATGACTTTCCGACAAATTCGTTCATGGCACTGGAATAAAGGAAATCTTGCAATAGCTGATCTTTCAAATGACTTTCCGGCAAATCCGTTCATGGCACTGGAATAAAGGAAATCTTGCACTAGCTGAACTTTCAAATGATTTTCCGACAAATTCATTCGTGGAATAAAGGAAATATTGCAATAGCTTACCTTTCAAATGATTTTCCCGCAAATTCGTTCGTGGTACTGGAATAAAGATGTCTTGTACCTAAAGGAAATCTTGCAATAGGATCTTTCATATGACATTGGAGGCCCTAAAATGAATCTGGACAATCTTGTAAAAGCTAATCTTTCAAATAATGGGAATAAAGATGTTTTGGACATGTAGCAGAGGAAATCTTGTAATTCGGATAAGCTGATCACATGAAATTGAATCTTGAAAAAATGTGGTTAGCAAATCACAAGATCGATCTACTGGTATAGATAAAATAGCAGATGATTGGAATAATGACGGACGTTAGTTGTTCACAATTGCTAGAATCAAGTGAAGATAGAAGAAAAATATAATCAAAAGATGAAATTAAATAAAAAAAATTAATAAAAAATAAATAAATAAAATATAAAATAATATTTATTTATTTATTTTTATTTTATTTATATTTATTTATTATCAGATTTTTTTTTTTCATTATTCTTTCCAATGATCATTTTTAACGTCTTCAGTTCATTTTTAACGTCTAAACAGTTCATGAACCAACTTACAAGGATTCTAAGCAAAAATTCCAGCAAGCTTGAGCACATCAGCAGGTTTGGTAAAATCCTTGGCCAACATTCTTTCCATGAATTCATCGGGATGCTTTTTCTGAATTTCTTGTAACAGTTCGTGAAGTATAGAATCGAAGAGACATGTTCCGTGTCTTATGGTGTTCAGCAAATCGAACCAAGACATGTTGAACGTGTCAGTCGTCAATCGTTTGAAAATCCGCAAGACGATCGTTTCTTTGGTCAAGAGTGGATTGCGTGAAGAAAAGATCTCAGAAGAAACCAGAGGAATGAGATCCATCGGAGAGAATCAAGTCCAAGAAAGACGATCCACTTGCTTTTCTACTGAGTCTTTAATAATAAGAATATAGAAAAATATTATTGCTTTATTTATTTATTATTATTATATTTTTTAAACGTTTGGGAAAAAATATTCTTCATCTCCATCTCATAATAATAATTATAAAATATTGAAATTTTCAATACATTCCTATCAATGTGGCATGGCGCTTCGCCTTCCATATCAAAATATCTTTTCCCTCTTTCCATAGGACTTGAAGGACATTCGATTATTGAAATAAAGCAAGGCATTTCTGAATCTTCGTCGTCGTTAATCATCGATGTTGGATTCTCAGCTTGAGTAGTTGATAATCTTTCATCCAACGGATTTGCTTGTGAAATCTCGGGTGCTTGGTTTAAATGACCCTCGTTCGAGTCACTTGTTGAATTTTCCATTTTTAATTCTGTCGGACATGGTCTCTTTTCGTAAATACGAAAAGATAAAAATTGTTCAAGCATAAAATGAAACAGTTTTGCATGACTAGTGGTTTCGTCGCATGCGACGAATAAAAGACAGTCTTCATTGTAGGATTTTCCGAAACTTGTAATGCTGCCGCAACAAACAAAGTGTCCACAGGTTAATAAGTGGCTAATACGTTGAGCACGTTCTATATATTTGGATTTCATAACCATGTAGCTTAGACCTATCGACAAGTCAATCAGTCAACAATTGCTGATCTTTGATGGATAATAATCGAAAAGGATACCTGGAATATCAGAAAGTTTTCTCCAGTCCTTATATTTGATAGCATATGGATTTTTATAATTCAGAATCCTAGCAAAATTATAAAGTCGCATGAACAAATTTCCGTCCGGTGCAAAACAAGAGACGACAAGTTGATCTTCAACGAATGGTTTTAAGTTGAACCACATCTTGAGCTGTCCAAAGGAAAAAAATCGTCTGAACACTAAGCAGGCAAGAGAGCGAATGAATCTAGAACGATACACGTCTCCTTTTATGCAATGACCAAAATAAAAAAAAAAAAAAAATAATAATAATAATAATACATGCATGCATCAAAAACTTTATTTATAACACGATATCAAACGAATCTTTTGATCTCAATTCCTTCAAATCATTGGACGATATTTGGAAATTGTCCGTATTTTAACGGAATCTGAATTTAATGAATTTTCAAATTTAACACACACCTGCAAAAAGCATTCAATATTCCAATTTGTCTGAAATTCAACGTGTGCACACGTTGTATCTGAACTTAATGAATTTTCAAATTCGAGGAACATTCTATGAAAGCAATTGTCATTCTCACAAGCACGCACAATTTGGAAATTGTTCCGAACATGGGGAATCAAAATTTGTAAAACATTCTAGAAAGAAAAAAATACAATTCTCATTCTCACAAGCACTTACAAAAGTGTTCGAAATTCAACGTGTCACGTTGAATCTGAATTTAATGAATTCTTTTCAAATTTGACAAAAATCTAGAAAGAAAAAAAGCAATTGTTATTCTCGCAAGCACCAACATCTAAGATATTCAATTTTGGGAAATTCAATTGTCCTAAATCTTTGCTTGTGAAATCTCGGGTGCTTGGTTTAAATGACCCTCGTTCGAGTCTTTTGTTGAATTTTCCATTTTTAATTCTGTCGGACATGGTCTCTTTTCGTAAATACGAAGAGATAAAAATTGTTCAAGCATAAAATGAAACAGTTTTCTATGACTAATGGTTTCGTCGCATGCGACGAGTAAAAGACAGTCTTGATTGTAGGATTTTCCGAAACTTGTAATGCTGCCGAAACAAACAAATTGTCCACAGGTTAATAAGTGGCTAATACGTTGAGCACGTTCTATATATTTGGATTTCATAACCATGTAGCTTAGACCTATCGACAAGTCAATCAGTCAACAATTGCTGATCTTTGATAGATAATAATCGAAAGGGATCCCTGGAATATCAGAAAGTTTTCTCCAGTCCTTATATTTGATAGCATATGGATTTTTATAATTCAGAATCCTAGAAAAATTATAAAGTCGCATGAACAAATTTCCGTCCGGTGCAAAACAAGAGACGACAAGTTGATCTTCAACGAATGGTTTTAAGTTGAACCACATCTTGAGCTGTCCAAAGGAAAAAAATCGTCTGAACACTAAGCAGGCAAGAGAGCGAATGAATCTAGAACGATACACGTCTCCTTTTATACAATGACCTAAAAAAAAAAAAATTAAAAAAAAATTAATACATGCATGCATCAAGAACTTTATTTATAACACGATATCAAACGAATCTTTTGATCTCAATTCCTTCAAATCATTGGACAATTTTTGGAAATTGTCCGTAATTTAACGGAATCTGAATTTAATGAATTTTCAAATTTAACACACACCTGCAAAAAGCATTCGATATTCCAATTTGTCTGAAATTCAACGTGTGCACACGTTGTATCTGAACTTAATGAATTTTCAAATTCGAAGAACATTCTATAAAAGCAATTGTCATTCTCACAAGCACGCACAATTTGGAAATTGTTCCGAACATGGGGAATCAAAATTTGTAAAACATTCTAGAAAGAAAGAATACAATTGTCATTCTCACAAGCACCTACAAATGTGTTCGAAATTCAACGTGTCACGTTGAATCTGAATTTAATGAATTCTTTTCAAATTTGAAAAAGTCTAGAAAAAAAAGCAATTGTTATTCTCGCAAGCACCAACATCTAAGATATTCAATTTTGGGAAATTCAATTGCCCTAAATTCAACGTGCACACTTTGAATTTAAATTTTAAAAATTTGAAAAAAAACAATTTTTTTTATTTATTATTATTATTATTTTTTTTTTTTTTGTAGAAAAGCATTTATGACGCACAGTGTGACTTCCGGCTTGTCCAGTATAAAAGGAACAGCTGAAACGGACGCATTTCATATTTTCTTCGCAGAGCGAGCAGATTGTTTCTTTCTCGAAAATGACTTACAACTTGAATTTCATTGCAAGACTCAAGCTCGTTCGAAATGATGAAAATGAAACAGTTGCTGGAGATCTTGAATTTATTAATACTTTCGATGGGAAAAAGATTTCCGTCTATTCTGGCCTGACACATTTTCAAATACCAACGACGAGTGATGACTGTCAACAATTCATAGTGCCGATCAAAGATATGGATAAATTCTTGAAAAATGTACTGTATGAAAAATATCTGAAAGGAGAAGACGGATATAATCCAAGCATTGTCAGTGACGAGCCCTGGACAGTCAGCTACTTGCGAAATTATATGCCTTTTGTTTATTACTTTCCCAAGGCACAAATCGACGAAATGTTGAAGGATTGGTGAAAAATCCTTGAAAAGTTTAACCCTTTTGCCTTTAGATATTAAAGGGTAAAAAAAATAATAATAAAATAAAAAATAAATAAATAAAAAAAATAAATAAATCGCAGAGAACTCTGTGATTTATTTATTTTTTTTTTTTACGACACACCATGAACCAATTTTGGATGATTAATATTTGTCTTATAATCAAACAATCAAATTTTTGTCAATAATTTGAGACATAAATTCTTCTCGACGCTAAAAAATTTCTTAGTTTTTTATTCCAATAATCTTCAGGCATCTTGGTGACCGGTCTTTCCGAAGCCAATAACAAGTCTCTTTCTGAATGTGTCCGATTACAAGATTTGCACCGTTGATTTTTGTGAAATAGTAAGCAAGTGGCGTGAACCAGTATTTTGCAACAATCCAGTCGGAATGGAACGAGCATCGAATTGTGGATCTCATAGTGTTGTTTGAATCGGATGTGGCAGTACGCACAAGACGACATTGTTCCTTGTTCTTATTCGTTCTCTTAAGCTAATGCACCATTCATTGACGCTATCCAAGATTCAATTGCTTGCCACTCGTCTTGAGAAACATTTATTATTTCAAATGGATTCAAACTCAAATCCAATGGTTGTTGTTCCACATACGCTATTGGATGAAAATTTGTCACATGCACTGGTAAAATTTCTTGTTGATCATTGGTTATTCCAGTCAAGTATTTTTCTAAAGTGTACCATTCGGTCATGTCTTCCGGCGTTTTTAGACTGTAGCTAAAAATGTGTTTTTCTTGAATAAGAATATCTGGAATTTCAAAACTGAATAAATTTTCTGGAGGTTCGACTTTTCATTCTTCAATTCGTTCAGGTGACAAACTTTTGGGTTCTTCCTTTATTATTATTTCGCTGTTAAAGCGTTCAGATTCTTCCACAGGTTTAAATGAGCTTATTTCAACAGGTAATTTTTTTCTTGGTTTCATTAAATCTGATCTTTCGCAGGTCTTATTCTCTAGCTCTGTGACAAATCCGAGACCGGTCAACGGCGTCGGTGGTGGTAATTTGTATGTATCGTTCACAAACGTGCGATCTTTGAACGGATCTTCGCCTTGAGCAAATTTGTTGAGAACGACGTGCACAGACAATAAAGTCTTTTGAACGGCCAACAAAACGTAGACCGTCTTTTCTGGAATCGAGTACTGTTTCTGGTTGTAAAATGTACTTGTTGTGAAAATGTTCGTAGTATTTGTTGAAATAGCCAGTCTGAATGACGGTTTCTGACCGTTTCAAACATTCTCTTGGCAACACGTACAAAAGCATCGGAACATTTGTCGTTCGAAATATGTGCACCGTATCGAATTTCACTCTTCTTTGTCCGAACGTAAATCTTGGTTTGACCAAAAAATGATGTCTGTCGATCTTGTAACACAAGCGAATGTACGTACATTTTTGCTGAGGTCTGACTATGCTTCTGGACAAGCGTCTTTTGATAAGATCCCAATTCAATTTCGCAGTGAACGGATTCATCACATTTGATTCATGAGCCGTTGTGAAGAAATTTGTAATCTTCTTGTTTGTCCATTCGTCGTCCACTCGACAAGAAATCCGTTTTCCGATCAGACAAATAGTAAAGGGGACGACTCGTTCTCGTTGGTCCAAAAGATATTGACAAAATTCCTTATCTCGACGAAGAATCGGATCTTCAAAGACTCGAACAATTTCTCTGGGGAAAAGATCACGCATCATGTTGAGAGACATTTGCGAATCTGAATTATTTGATTGTCTTTCTTTTATATGAACCTTTCACCGGAAGTGATGCAATAAAATTGGAAAGAGGTCATTTAATAATTGGAATAGATAAAAATAATTTTTTTTATTTTTTTCCTGTCACACAGTATAAAAGGAAGCAAGCCGTCTCTTCTAAAATCATTCTTTAGCTTCGCGATGGAATTTGATTTATTTGAAACACTTTATTCTCCTGTATCTCCGTTGCCTTCAGAAGACGATGAACTTCAATTGGACAAAGACAAGAAACCAGAGAATTTACCGAAGGATCCGAGAACATCTAAGCCATCGATTTCCAGCGATTGTCAGAGAGAAAAACATCGATTGCCAGATTGCCAGTCATCATCAAAAGATCCATCAAGAACTTCAAAGATTCATAAACCGGAGAACCAAGCGTCTTACAAGTCAAGACAACATGAAGCAAGACGTTCATCAACAATTGATAGAAAACCATACTACAACGAGCGTTCAAGACGAAGAAGACAAGTCACGTACCACCCTGGATCCCTGGCAGTGTTGGCCATCAGTACAAAATCATATACTTTGACAAATGGTGTATTTTCCTATAGCGAAGATTGGAACGATGATTGGGAGAAACAACTGTTAAGAGATATCGAAGACATGGATGTCGGAAGACTGTATGTTGTGAACAATGAAACAAAATCAAAATTCAAAAGGATTTGCAAGACCATCGAATCAGTTTTACTGACAAATATTGGAAACATAGGAACATGTACGTTCTGCAGAGACAATGATTGTCACCGGTGGAACTCAATTGTTGGTGGAATACAAAAACTATTAAAATGTGTAATTGAACCAATCAGACATTAAAAGAATTTATTCGTGAGTGAAAATAAAAAACCTTAAGTCATTTTAAAAAAGGGGTAAATAATTCACAGAGGGTCGTACACAAAAGTACGACCCTCTGCAAATTTTTTACGACACACAATTAACCAATTTTGGATTACATTATTTCTATATGTCTTTTAAAGATGTGATAATAAACATTTATTTTCCTAGTATATGGTATGACACAATAAACTTTTTTTTAATGAACGAGAGAGAGAGAGAGAGAGAGAGATTTAAAAAATATTGTTTTAAAATTATTCATGTTAAGAATCTCAGCTTTCGAAACTTGTCTCGCGACAAGTTTCCTATTAAATTTCTGACCATGACAAGTAAAAAAAAATCTTTTAATATTTTCCACTATCAAAGAAGAATCACAAGCACATATTTTAACTCGTTACAGGTAAAACCAAACTATTCATTTGATCTGAAGATATTAAAGAAAATCCTCGGACATCATATTTAAATTAAAAACCCATTCTGTTGATAAGGCCTTGATATTAATTTCACTTAAACGGTGCTTTTGAAATTCGAATGACAAATTAATATCATTAAATTTTTTAATAACGTATTTGAAAATAATCGCTCTGTTTCTAATGTTCTGATTTCAGAAATAACTGCTAGAACAGCTCACAAAATTTCTTTAAAAATTTTACAATTGTCTGAATGTGGAAGAGTGAAAAAATTATTTCCTGACATCACAATTCAATCGACGGAAATAAAGAAAAACGACACCAGACTTGTCCGATTCTTAAATTCCAAAAACATTATAATGATTGAATATCAAAAGGCATTCAACATTAATATTTAATTACTAATGTTCCACATTCCTCATCATATGCGTTTTTCGTACATGTTTCCAAGTCACGAATTTTATTTTAAGAATCAAATTATTTCCGGACGTCATGATTCAATTGTCGCAAGTAAACACCCTAGACTGGTCCGCTTCTCCTATTCCAAAAAAAAAAAAAAAAAAAAAAAAAAAAAATGATTGAATTTCATAAGGCATTCAAATTTAATATTTAATTACTAATATCCCATATTCCGCATTATATGCGTTTTTCATATACGTTTCCGGGTCACGAATTTAATTTAATGATTAAACTATTTCCAGACATTATAATTCCATTGATTCAGGTAAAGAAAAACAATACCAAACGTGTCCGATACTTTTATATAAAAGACCATAGATTTTCATGCAATAAAGTACTTTGCTGCAAAAGAAGATCACAAGCAAGACATCATATCTGGTAAGATTTCAAAATTTCTTAGAATTTTTATTGTGAATTTCAATCTTTCTTTTTACAAATGCTTCCTTATATATATATATATTTTTTTATCTATATATATATATATGTATATTTATCTCTCTCTCTCTATATATATATAGGCCATTTTTTTTACCCATTTTCATATTTTTTATTTTGTGAAAGTGGAAAAACAAAAAAAAAAAAATAAATAAATAAAGATTTTTTTTCTCTCTCAAAGATCTTCTAAGTCATCGCTCCATGAATCAACTTGCATTTCATCTTCGCTTGACCATGGGCAATGGCAAACTTTCTTAATCGTCACGTCTGGAAAAATATAAAGGAACGCCACGTCCATTGATGTGATTGGTGTGTCACAATGCGGACACTGTCGATTTCCATCTTTTACCCAAGTCTTTATACATAGCGAATGAAATTTGTGTTCACAAATCAATAAGACGAAAGGCTCAGAGAACGACTTGCATTTTCCATGAACAAATGGAATTTCACAAGTCATACAAGCCGGCTCTGGTACGTCTACGGATCTCAATTCATTTTCGACATCCTCTGGCGGAACAGGAGGAAAATCTAATTTCAATAACTCATATTCTATCATGTCAAAGTCTGCATCACATTTCGGACCCATCTTTTTGTGTCTGTAAATGTTATACAACATTAAACAATAAATGTGAAATACGTGTCCACATGACGACAAGTACGGACGAGAATTTAATATTCTCTTCTCACAATGATTGCAAATTTTCGAAGACATGTTGACACTATGATCTCGAAACTCAAAATGAAGAGCTGGTCGTTCTATTGCAAGCGTTTATATACGCAAAATACAGGAAGTCTTTAATTGATAAGATAGATGGGTGTGGTCTTTTCCTGTCTAACTTGTTCGAATCTTGAAAATGAAAAAAAAATTTTTGATACAATAATCACCAAACTTGTCCGATTCTTATATTCCAAACAATTATTATCCTGATTTTAAACGTTTTTCGTACACGTTTTCAAGTCACGAATTTTATTTTAAAAATTAAATAATTTCCAGACGTCACAATTGACGCAAGTAAAGACACTAGACTTGTCCTATTGTAACAATCCAAAAAAAATTATAATGATTGAATTTCACAAGACATTCAACTTTAATATTTAATGAATAATGTCCCATATTCCTAAAGTACTTTACTGCAAAAAAAGATCACAAACAAGACATGATATCTGGTAAGATTTCAAAATTTCTTAGAATTTTTATTGTGAATTACTTATAAATTTCAATCTTTCTTTTTACAAATGCTTTCTTATCTATATATATATATTTTAACTTTTGTTTCTCAAGTAACGGAATATTATTTTCGCTGTTTCTCCGATCTATTATACTTGTATAATTTTTGTTCAGAATGTAAAGAAAGTCAAAGTTTGTACTTCACTTTTAACTTTCTTTACATTCTTTTTTTTTTTTTCCAAGTCTTCTCTCTCTTTTACATTTCTGATTCTTCTACTTATTTTTATTTTACTTCTTCATTGTAAGAGCGATTCCTTAAAATATTTCTCTGGACTTGATTCTCTTATTTTAATGCACATCTTTCCGAAAAAGTGTAACTAGTTTTCACGTATTGTTTCTAGATGAGCGTCCCTTGATTCTTGTCACTGGTTCAATTAGACCGTTCGCATTATTTTCTGCCACATATTTCCAATTATTTGCCTTTATTATTATGCGAAACGGCTTATCTGCAATGGGTGTGTGCTTGAGAGACGTCCGTCCCAATAGCCTTGTAAATCGCGCTTCATCCACGGACACTTGCTGAATCTACCGTTTGAATCGTTTTTCATTGCGTTCGCTTCTCTTTTTATTATTGATTCAAATAATAAAGAGAGAAGCGATGAACTCTTTCATGAATAAAAAGTGGTCCCAAACGACATTACTTGGAAAAAAAAAATCAAGACAATTTAACGTTTTTAATACACACGTTCTATATATTCTTGAGTAACAAACGCATCAGTTATGTTCAAAACGCTTGAAATTCTTTTTCTTAAATTTCTTTAACGTTCATAATTTTTGTTTGTTTGATTTATTATAAACATTAAAATTAGAATACCTGTGAAACGGAAGAAAATATTCATTTATAATAATTTCTTAGCGTCGAGAAGAATTTATGTAACAGCTTTCTTAAATTATTAACAAAAAATTTTTATTGTTAGAATATAAGATGATCAATTAGTTCATTCTGTGTCGTAAAAAAAAAATCAAGACAATTTAACGTTTTTAATACATACGTTCAATGTATTCTTGAATAATAATTGGATCAGTTATGTCGCTTGAAATTCTTTTTTTCTTTAAAGCATACGTTCATTAACTTTAATATATTTATATACATATATATATACATTTCACAGTTTATGTTTAGATTGTTATAAACGTTAAAATTAGAATACCTGTGAAACGGAAGAAAAATATTCATTTAATAATTTTTTAGCGTCGAGAGGAATTTACGTAACAGGTTTCTTAAATTATTGACAAAATATTTTTATTATTTGAACATAAGATGATCAATTGATTCATTGTGTGTCGTAAAAAAAAATCAAGACAATTTTTAGCCTTTTAAATACATATGTTCAAAGTATTCTTTTATAATAAATGGATTAGTTATCTTAAAAATGCTTGAAATTCTTTTTTTTTCTTTAAAGCGTACGTTCTTTAACTTTAATATAGATACGTTTCACAATTTATGTTTGAATTATTATAAATGTTAAAATTAGAGCATCTGTGAAACGGAAGAAAATCTTCATGTAATAATTTCTTAGCGTCGAGAAGAATTTATGTCACAAATTATTGGCAAAATTTTGATTGTTTGAATATAAGAGAAATATTAATCATCCAAAATTGGTTCATGGTGTGTCGTAAAAAAAAATAAATAAAGAAATAAATCGCAGAGATCTCTGCGATTTATTTATTTTTTTTTACCCCTTTAATTTCTAAAGGCTAAAGGGTTAACCTTTTCAAGGATTTTTCACCAATCCTTCAACATTTCGTCGATTTGTGCCTTGGGAAAGAAATAAACAAAAGGCATATAATTTCGCATTTAGCTGACTGTCCAGTGCTCGTCACTGATAATGCTTGGATTAAATCCGTCTTCTCCTTTCAGATATTTTTCATACAGTACATTTTTCAAGAATTTATCCATATCTTTGATCGGAACTATGAATTGTTGACAGTCATCACTCGTCGTTGGTATTTGAAAATGTGTCAGGCCAGAATAGACGGAAATCTTTTTCCCATCGAACGTATTAATAAACTCAAGTTCTCCAGCAACTGTATCATTTTCATCATTTCGAACGAGCTTGAGTTTTGCAATGAAGTTCAAGTTGTAAGTCATTTTCGAGAAAGAAACAATCTGCTCGCTCTGAGAAGAAAATATGAAATGTGTCCGTTTCAGCTATTCCTTTTATACTGGACAAGCCGGAAGTCACACTGTGCGTCATAATTGCTTTTCTAAAAAATAAATAAATAAATAAATTGATTTTTTTCAAATTTGTAAAATCCAGATTCAACGTGTGCACGTTGAATTTAGGACAATTGAATTTGCCAAAATTGAATGTCTTAAATGTTGGTGCTTGCGAGAATAACAATTGCTTTTTTTTCTAGGTTTTTTTCAAATTTGAAAAGAATTAATTAAATTCAGGTTCAACGTGACACATTGAATTTCGAACGCTTTTGTAGGTGCTTGTGAGAATGAGAATTGTATTTTTTTCTTTCTAGAATGTTTTACAAATTTGGATTCCCCATGTTCGGAACAATTTCCAAATTGTGCGTGTTTGTGAGAATGACAATTGATTTTATAGAATGTTCTTCGAATTTGAAAATTCATTAAATTCAGATACAACGTGTGCACACGTTGAATTTCAGACAAATTGGAATATTGAATGCTTTTTGTAGGTGTGTGTTAAATTTGAAAATTCATCAAGTTCAGATTCCGTTAAATTACGGACAATTTCCAAAAATCGTCCAATGATTTGAAGGAAGTGAGATCAAAAGATTCGTTTGATATCGTGTTATAAATAAAATTCTTGATGCATGCATGTATTATTTTTATTATTTGTTTTTTGGTCATTGCATAAAAGGAGACGTGTATCGTTCTAGATTCATTCGCTCTCTTGCCTGCTTAGTGTTCAGACGATTTTTTTCCTTTGGACAGCTCAAGATGTGGTTCAACTTAAAACCTTTCTTTGAAGATCATCTTATCGTCTCTTGTTTTATTGCACCGGACGGAAATTTGTTCATGAGACTTTATGATTTTGCTAGGATTCTGAATTATAAAAATCCATATGCTATCAAATATAAGGAATAGAGAAAACTTTCTGATATTCCAGGAATTCCTTTTGATTATTATCCATCAAAGATCCGCAATTGTCGACTGATTGACTTGTCGATAGGTCTAAGCTACATGGTTATGAAATCCAAATATATAGAACGTGCTCAACGTATGAGCCACTTATTAACCTGTGGACACCTTGTTTGCTTCGGCAGCATTACAAGTTTCGGAAAATCCTACAATCAAGACTTTCCTTTACTCGTGGTATGCGACGAAACCACTAGTCATGCAAAACTGTTTCATTTTATGCTTGAACAATTTTTATCTCTTAGTATTTACGAAAAGAGACCTTGTCCGACAGAATTAAAAATGGAAAAATTCAACAAGTGACTCGAACGAGGGTCATTTAAACCAAGCACCCGATATTTCACAAGCAAATCCGTTGGATGAAAGATTATCAACTACTCAAGCTGAGAATCCAACATCGATGATTAACGATGACGAAGGTTCAGAAGAGCCTTGCTTTATTTCAACAATCGATTGTTCTTCAAGTCCTATGGAAAGAAGGAAAAGATATTTTGATATAGAAGACGAAACGCCATATCACATTGATAGGAAAGTATTGAAAATTTCAATATATTATAACAATGGAGATGAAGTATATTTTTCCCAAACGTTTAAAAAATATAATAATAATAAATAAAAAAAGCAATGATATTTTTCTATATTCTTATTATTAAAGACTCAGTACAAAAGCAAGTGGATCGTCTTTCTTGGACTTGATTCTCTCCGATGGATCTCATTCCTCTGGTTTCTTCTGAACTCTTTTCTTCAAGCAATCCACACTTGACCAAAGAAATGATCGTCTTGCGGATTTTCAAACCATTGATGACTGACACGTTCAACATGTCTTGGTTCGATTTGCTGAACACCATAAGACACGGAACATGTCTCTTCGATTCTAGTCTTCACGAACTGTTACAAGAAATTCAGAAAAAGCATCCCGATGAATTCATGGAAAGAATGTTGGCCAAGGATTTTACCAAACCTGCTGATGTGCTCAAGCTTGCTGGAATTTTTGCTTAGAATCCTTGTAAGTTGGTTCATGAACTGTTTGCCATCGATAATTTTGTTGGTGGATCAGATCCGAAATGGTACGTTGACAATCTGAGATGGACAATCGAAGATTATAAACAGAGACACGTACGAGCCGTCAGAGAAATGTATCGAAACGGTGGTTATGAAAATCCAGAACAAGTGGAACGGTTAATTCGAGACGTGTTCATCGGACAAGAAGAGATACACAAGCCCCAAACAATCTATCTCGACACTGTCGGAGAACATCTACATGACGTGATCGAATGGAAGAAATAAGAAGAAGCCGGAAAGAATAAGAAATCGAACAAACGAAGAATTGTTGAAAGCAAGAAGTTTTCTGAAATGGTTATGGCAACACCAGTCTCAATAGTGGAATCTTCTCACAGTAAATTCGAAGACGTTAAAAATGATGATTGGAAAGAATAATGAAAAAAAATCTGATAATAAATAAATATAAATAAAATACAAATAAATAAATAAATATTATTTTATTTTTTCATTTACTTTTATTAAAATTTTTTTTATTTAATTTTATCTTTTGATTATATTCTCCTTCTATCTTCACTTGATTCTAGCAATTGTGAACAACTAACGTCCATCATTATTCCAATCATCTGCTATTTTATCTATACCAGTAGATTGATCTTGTGATTTGCTAACCACATTTTTTTCTAGATTCAATTTCATGTGATCAGCTCATTCGAATTACAAGATTTCCTCTGCTACATGTCCAAAACATCTTTATTCCAATTATTTGAAAGATTAGCTTTTACAAGATTGTCCAGATTCATTTGGGGCCACCAGTGTCATTTGAAAGATCCTATTGCAAGATTTCCTTTGGGTACAAGACATCTTTATTCCAGTACCACGAACGAATTTGCCGGAAATTCATTTGAAAGGTAAGCTATTGCAAGATTTCCTTTATTACACGAACGAATTTGTCGGAAAGTCATTTGAAAGATCAGCTATTGCAAGATTTCCTTTATTCCAATGCCACGATTCTGTTGGAAAAAAACTGACATCCTTTGAAAAGATCAATTTATCCCGTTTTGGAACGCTCCTTTATTTAATGGTGAACGAATTTATTTCTTATTGGATCCTGGGACAGACCTGTTTTCTTTTTTATTTAATGGCGACAAAAGCTTGTGATCCGATTTGAAGTCACATGATTGGTGACGTCAATTGAGTTTATTGTTTCACGATGACACTTGGATCGAGAATCTCGAGTTCGAAATCGTCGAAAGAATTATTCTATCTGAAAGGAAAAATTAAAAGGAAAAGGGTAAACCTGTTTTTAATAGGAAACGTACCCTCTGTCGTACCGTCGAGCAAAATGTAAGATTTTCCATGTTAAATGTAATAAGATTTTCAAGTATTTTTCTAATATAAGATTTAAATTCTTGTCAAAATGACTGTAAAACTGAAAATTGAATAAGATTTTTTCATAAAATAACTGGACTTTATTTTTGTATAGTTGATATGATCATGTTGAAATCCTTGACATTTTCAAGAAAATAACGAAACATTCACGAGTTTTATAAAAGAAACGACTGTAATACTAAAGGACAATTTGTCTCTACATATTGAATGACAAAAAATCTTGACTCGATGATAACGAGAATATAATCCCATGAGAAGTTTGCATTGACTGTCCAAAATATATTTTAGTCGAATGAAAATAATCAAGGATCCTGTTTACAATTCAAATCTTTCATGTTCGTTTTGCGATTACAGTTGGCCTCTTGGTAAAAAAAAAAAAAAAAAAAAAAAAAAAAAAATTACACGGTGGTTCTTTAAAGAAAATCAAGAATCCTGGTTCCAAATCTTTCGTGTTTGTTTTGTGGTGTGCTCATGCCCTCGTGGTGTCCTTATGGGTAATGAAAAAATCAAGGATCCTGGTTCCAACTGTAATCGTGTTCGTTTTTTTCCGCGATTATAGTTGAACTGGTGTGGGATCATTTGAAGAAATGCCTTGAGACATTTATTTGAACGGACGGAAGAATAAAATTTGCAGATGAGTTTTTAATTCTTGTAAAACTAAAGACGAATAAAAATAATCTAGGCTTGATCATCCTTGGTATGATAATAACGAAAATGTACGAATTTTCTAATCTAATTCTTTAAAAGAAACGACTGTAAAACTAAAGGACAAATCATATAACTCGATGATATATAAAAGACGAGAATTATCCCATGACTTTCGACGATTAAAGCTAAGTGTCCAAAATGTTTTTGTGTCGAATCAAGGATCCAACTTTTCCGTTTTGTTCGAACACGACGATTACAGTCGTAAAATCATTTAAAGAAAATAAAATGCCTGGAGACATTCATTTGAACGAGATCGCACGAAAGAACAAAATTTCAAATTAATTTTCTAATAAAAGCTTTTTAATCTTGTAGAAACTGAAAAAAAAATCTAGACTTGTTGAAATCCTTCATTGGAGTATTTTTTTCTTCATAACTTTTCTAATATAATTCTTTTTAAAAAAAAAAATTAAAAAAAATAATTTTGTTTGATGATGATGATGTTTATAAGAGACGCGAATAAAATGATGATGGCTTTCGACGCATATAAAGCTCGATTGAAACGAAGCGCACACGAGATTCACTGTCCAAAATGTTTTAGTCGAATGAAAATCTTGGATTTTTCGAACCACCGTCAAAATTGTTTCGATCCTGATCGCAATCCAGCTCTTTCGTGTTCGTTTTGCGATTGTTACAGTTGGCCTCGTGGTAAAAAGAAATTACAAGGTGATCATTTAAAGAAATGTCTTGGCAATTTCATTCATTTGAACGCGATCGTGCAACATAAGAAAAGGATAAAAAAAGAACAAGAACAAGTTTGCGAAGAATGCGTATCAATTTACCAGACTCCCAGCCACCATTACGAGACGAACGAATACATGAACAAATTGTGTATGGATTTGAATACGGACACCGTTCCCGACTGGTTGATTGTGGAATCACGTAAAGAATTATTGTCGAGAAGTCTTTTAGAACATTGCTCAGAAGACGATGTGCTGGATTTTTTGAACACGACGTGTTTTCATGCGGACACGGGTTTGAAAGACGCTTGCGAATGGATCCGTCGCTTTTTTCGTTTCTAAAGAGATGATTGTAGATGGTATCACATGGTCGTTCGAGCGGGCAGCATGGAAAGTTTTGTTTCTCTGATATCATCGTACGAGCACGTGTTGCCTTACTGGTGCACTTGCAATGAGGAAAACAGAGAAAATTCCGATCCGATGTACACATTCCACAGACACATGATTCTAGTGACGTGCAGTCCGAAAGATTTCGATCATCGATGGCAACGTGTCGAGTTCAACAAAGTATTCAAGGACCAAAATCAAAAGAAAGGATACAGGAAAAAATTCAAATCGAAATTTCATTTCTTGTCCACGATTCGCTATTTGCGTTGTGCTCGTGCTCAGTGCAAAACATCATTCGTAGATCGTAATTGTAAAATCGGTCATCACAGCAATTTGAACATGCCAATAGTTTCACGTGCTACTGCGTGGATGTCACTGTTGGTGAACGGTGCAATAGACGAATACGTGAAACACGTAACAAAAACATGTGATGTGGGTCCACTCGAAACGAAAGATTTTGAACAATACTTGGTACGGAAAAACTGAAGAATTTTGCTTTCGAAATTGCGTTCCAAGATTTGATCCAATGAATCAGCGGATCACGAAAGAGAAACCAATCCGAGATTTGAAAGCGTACGTGATGAACGGTGCATCGTTTGTTCGCTAGATAAACGGCATTTCTTATCCGCTGGAATTGTATCCACTGGACAAAGAAGAATCGACACAAAGTGAATTTGCGACATACCATTTAGAAAATCAAGGAAATACGTTGATGAATTTAAACAAGGAGGGTGATTGGTTCAAAATGAGTCTGGCTCAACACAAAACGTTGAATAGACTTCGAGAAAACACACAAGCTTTCGTGTTGAAGATGCAATCGAAGAACGAAGAAATGAATCGTTTAGTGAAATCGAAAAACGAAGAAATCAATCGTTTGGTCAAATCGAAAAACGAAGAAATCAAACGTTTGGTTAAATTGAAGAACGAAGAAATTGAACATTTGCAAAGAACACACATGAAAGAAATGAAACGTTTGGAGAATTCGAAAATGGAAGAAATTGAACGTTTGAAGTGTTGCATGAGACCAGAAGTTAACATTAATTTGGTAACTACACAAGTAAAAAAATCAAGATTGTATAAAAAAAATAATGTATAATAAGAATAAAAAAACAACTTATATATATTTTTTCTTATTTGCTATCTTTTTTTGTTTCAAATATGTCTATCATTTTTTTCAACATAAAAAAAAAATTGTATTTAACATTTTTGAAGAATAATATTAGTAGCTCATGTTTTCTAAGAATTTAAATAATAATAATAATTGCTCCAAACGGGTATATTATTTTATTATATATAAATATATTAAGATTTCTTACAATTCTCATTCACGCTGAGAAGGATTTAAACAAGCCACCTTATTTAATTATATTGTTCAAGATTGTTTTCCACACATTAGAATTGAATTTGTATCGGATTTAACAACAAGTTGGATCTTTTCAAAGCATTAATGCAAAAAATTTCCGTTTGTTTCTTTTACCAGACTTGTCTCAATTATTCTCTGTCCATTGGGTTCGACAACTTGTCGAGCAACAAGAACTTTCTTCTTCCAGGTGGCATTATTATTTGACATTTTTTGAAATTGGGCATGAATACGTTTGAAAGATCATTTCTTTTCTTTTTTTTTCCCAAATTATTCGATTCTTGTCAGATAAATAACGATTTTTTTTTTTTTTGCTCAAGCAACACGTTTTATAAAGATAGATAATCTTTTTTTTTTTTTTCTCATAACGCTTACAACTGATTTGCAAAGATGAAGTGTTTTTTTTTATAAAACATTTAAATAAATATATTTATTTCATTTCAAAAACATATTCCTATGTGAACAAAATTCGAAAGGTTACCGATGCCCACACATTTTTTCGACCGACTGTGTATATATATATATATATACTTGTGTGTATATATATATTTATATATTTCAACAGAAGATCATTGTTTGCTAATTTTACATGGAATGTCTGACTCGTGTCTATAAATATAAATTAAGGATATTACAAGTTCAGGGAAGAAAAGAGACAGAAGCAAAACAAATGTGACTTATTTGTAAAGTCTATTTATTAAACAAAAATATAGAGCCAAAAAAGTGCTATATGTTTGACATCATTAATAAAAATTGCGATTTTTACTCTCTGGAGTAAATTTCAAAAAAAGAACCCATTTATAAAAACCAATATAACATGATTGGTATGATGGTTAATACATAGTATGACCTCCTGACGATGTAGTCCAGGCCGTACAACGCCTAGGCCTGCTGAGTATCAAGTTATCGTTCTGATTTTGGGGAACATTACAACACTCATGAAGCAATTCTCTCCGAAGTTCCGGTAGACATGTGGCAGGATGTTGACTTGCTGCAATTTATCGGCTAAGCATGTCCTACACATGCTCTATTGGATTCAAGCCCGGTGAATATCCTGGCCATTCCATATGGGTGATATCCTCAGATTGAGGACATTCGTCTCCAATGTTTGCACGGTGAGGACGGGCGTTGTCATTCATAAACAGAAATTCTGCACCCATGACTCTCCGAAACAAACGTACATGTTGTTCCAGAATGACATCCTAATAGTTGTGGCCTGTCATGGTTACATTCTGAACATGCAGGTTAATTCTGGAAACCAGAATAGTTCCTACCCAAATTAGTATTCCTGCACCACTGCAACGGTGTCGTTCAGTGGTGTTCTCTTGGTAGTAACGGGTATTTGGCCCTTCCTATATAAACGTCTGCGAGAATCAGACTGAAGGCTGAACCTGGACTCGTCGGAAAACATCACACAGGACCATTGTTGCGGTGCCCACAATGCATTCTCACCACTCCAGGCTAACCGTAGACGACAGTTAGTTGCAGTAAGTGGAACATATCTGATTGACCTACGAGCATATAAACCATTGTGATCTAAGCGTCTGTACATGGTCTGCCTTGAAACTGTCGTACCTAAAGAAGGTAGCTGAAGAGAGCTGACGAGACAGATCTGATGCGGAGCTTAGTTTGTTTCTTTTGGCAGTAATTGCCGAATACTGGTCCTCATTCGGCGTTGCAACACGGAGGTGACCTGTGCTGTAACATCTACTCTCATTACCATCATCTTGGAACCGTTACCAAAGTCTGGAGAAGACATTCTTAGCGATTCCAAATTTCTCGGATGCTTCCAGCTGGGTATGTCCACATTCCAGACGGCCTATAATATTACCACGTGAAACATCATCCAAATGCTTGCTTTGTGCCATAATTATGCGGTTATTTCACTGAAAGGCTTTTAAAGCACTTGTGAACAGATAAGAATATAACGGAACTTTACATTACGAAGAATAGGAGGAAAAAAAAAAAAGCACAGAGAAGTATGTTTGTTTTTACATTATTTTGAAATTTTTTTTATTTATCAGTGTCCTTTTTATTTTTCGGTATCTTGATGACTTTATTATTTTCAATGATTCAAGTTTTGAAGATAATTCTAAATTAATTCATCTGGATGCACTTTTTCGAATTAAAACCAAAACCTTTGATGATAATGCTGAATTTTTAGATTTATTTATCAATATTGAATATTCTATTACTTGTATTAATATTTTTGATAAAGCTAATCAATTTAGTTTTAAAGTTTTAAAATTAATATACTGGAGCTCCAATATTTCTTTAATGATTTATAGGAATATTATATTATATGAGTTGAATGGTGTTTATAATATTTGTAATAATAAATTCGCTAAAAATCAAATAAAATTTTTAATCTTAAAGACAATGCTATTCCTGTCAATTTTATTTTAAAATATGTAGGAAGTAGAGGATCGCTTGTAGGACAAAAGTAAGGAGTAGTTTTTTGTAGGCACAGACACAAGCTTTTATGTGTGTTCCTACAAGAATCCCGAAAACATCTGCTTTCATTTTAAATGTCTTTAAATATAATTTACTTTTGAATTTACTTAATGATTTCTAAGCTACTTTAACGTTTTGAATATAACTCCTAATTTTTCAAATTACTTTTGACAAATATATCTTTATCTCAATTTTTTTAAAATAATTTCTGATTAGCTGTTATTGATATTTTAAATGTATATCCTTATTTCCTACTTCTATAGATTTGTCTACTTTGCCTTGATATACTGTTTACCTTAATTTTTGATATAAATATTATTATGCTTCCTTCCTTCCTTTAATATAAATATTCTTTGGAAGAATTGCTCAAAGATCTTTAGACATATATCTTTTGTGCATGTCAAAAAAGAGTTTTAATTTGCTTAGCTGACCATCTCCTCCTGACAAAGATGTGGTACCTATATATATATATGCTTTACTCCAATTCTTACTATTGTATAATTTTGTTTAATTCTTGCCAGTGAATTTTCAAATTCTGTCTTACTTGTTTTATTGTTCTTCATGTTGTATCTTATATGCATATATATAATATTATTTTACAAAGTAAATAAATAAAAAATTGAATAAATATGTCAAGAAAATAATTTAATTATATTTAATAATGTACATACCCCTATAACACTGAAAAATCGTAACACATGAAAATAAAATAGGTACACTCATCTTGTACGTGAATACGAAGTAAAATAAAATATAAATGTAAAATAAATCAATATTTATTAAATAATGCAATTTTATTTTTGACCTGGTTGTCTGGATGTGAAAGGAGTCTAACTCTTTCATCTGGAAGGTAGTATGTTTGATTCCTAGCCCAATCATAGACCGTTGGATTTGAAAAAATCTATATAAGTAATTCAATTTTAGAGTAAAATGATGTGGCTTAAAAAATGTCAGTTCAAAGGTCGACATCACTTTGACCGTGATTGAAAATTAAGATGCGGTTGGCTGTGTTTAGTATCTTCAATGGTTGGAAAATGACAGCTGAAAATATATCACCAGGACTAAATTTAATTTACATATTTTTATTATAAAGGAGCTAAAAATTAAAGTTAATTGTTTTATATGCATTACAAAATAACATGAAATATTATCTATATTTCTAATTACAATAACTCCTCTAATGGTTCCTTTTATATTTTAATTTTTAACTAAATTCTGGTAATAACATTTAAAAATCATATTTTAGCTTAAAATATCAGTAAAAGAAGACAAGCATAGTGATCTTTAAATCCGTTTTAAAATTAAATGGTTGAAGAAAATATTGCAAGAATGTTTAATAATAGTTCTAATGAACATAACTTAAGCAAACCTGTAACCTATATTTGCAAAGTTTTGTGTAAGTTAGATACCACACGCCCATTTTATATATATTGCCCAATTTATATCTTGTATTAAAGGCTCTAATTATACAGAGAGTAATTAACCAACGTCTCTAGTAGATGATGATTTACCTAATTTGATAATAAAATGATTATGGAATAAAACACAAATCTAACTGTATATATTGCTAATAATTAAAATTGTAACATCAAAAAGGAGTGATTTTTCGGAGGGCAAATCTATAAAAAGAAGAAAAGGTTATATGATTAACAATTCAACGCATTTGAACTACACAAGATGGACAAAAGCTATCTAAAGTTTTTCATAAAATATAAATTGTAATAAATAAAATAATGAGTAAATAAAATATAGTTCGTGAGTTACTTCAGAATTATACAATTCTGAAGTCACTTTGTAAGGCTAGAGTATCCTCAGAATACCATGTTACGACTTGGAAAAGAAGATATGGTTACCAGCAAGTATCAGAATTCGATAGAAGCAGGGCTGTTGGTTATCAAGAGTGTGAATTATCGTTCTGTGATATTGCCACTCACTAGTTCGAAATCTTACTAGTGTTCATGTTAATATGAATCCATGGTTGCTGTAGGTAATGCTGAAAGACATACAGGGTCTCAAGCCCTCCCATTAAGAGCGCTCAAGTGGACAAATATATTACAATATTAGCCTTGAAAAATCGTTCAACCAGACCACAGACCATAAATCAAGAAATATGCTTGTTTTCATAATATTTTGTATTCTCTTGTACATTGCTATGAAGCTTTGACACCACGAACTAGACAACTTAGCCCCACGAATTTATTAGTCTAAGACCATTGTGAAGCATTTTGATAATCCACTTCTTAAATTGCTCACCAGAAGGACTTTTCATGTAGAAAGGGAGGAAACAAAGAAAATTCCCAGGCACCCACCCCAACAGACGCGCTTGCAAAAGATAGAAACCCAACATCCATCTTTTGATCAAGAATGGCTCGGATTGATCATAGGATATTGTACTCTGTATAGAATTGCCCTATAACTAGGCCACGTGGAACACAGTGCGACCACGTTTGGAGCAGCATGGACTTCTAGCACTGTAAAAATTACTTCGTCTTACTTTGACAATGCTACGCAGAGACAAACGGTAACTTTAATGAGCCCAACGAAAATGCTGCATACAGGAGTGGATTAATATCGTATTTTCAGACAAGTCTAGGTTTTGCGTGCAACATTCAGATGGCCGTACGCGTACCCGATAGCACCAAAGAGAAGTTCCTACTACGATGGTTTATTCCTAGTAGCATTCGAAATTACAGTTATTTTGCACCTACCTAGTATGATGGTATGGGAGGCCATTGGGTACATGACACTCATATTTCTACATCGGATAGTTCAGTAATTTGGATAAAGATTGCATTTCTGTCATTTCAAAGTTGGGCCCTATCTTCCAGTTCAGAGAAATAACCTCTTTCAACAAAATATTGCAAAAGAACGTGTTTCACGTCATGTTCTGGCTTCAATTGTATTCAATAGTTGTCTCGGTCAGCTCTGTATCCAGAGCTCTCACCACATACAAATATCTGGTAATTTATTGCTGAGAGACTGGTTAGCCACTCCTCTCCAGTTACAACGGTTGTTGAACTGAGACATGAATTTTAAGCAGCGTGAAATGAGTTGCTCGTTTTAGTCATCCAAGCACATTACGACTCCATACTTAACTAGATAAGATCTGCTTCATATATCTGAATTAGCAACTGTTTTTGCTAATTCTGCTTCCTTGTAGTGGCCAGTTCCTACTCACCGTGGCCTAGTACTTGGACAGCCCTCTTTGGAGCATAAGGCCTCGGGTTTCATCTAAGTCATTAACTAATATCATTAAACACAGTATGAAAAATTAAGTACTTAAAAATATATCTTCTCATTTAGTAGGGTTTTGATGATAAATTCATAATTTTTTCTCTGAAACTGGAGAGCAATTTTACAAGCAACTTTACATCAAAAGATCCGCATATGGCTCGTGAACCGCTAGTTGCTGACCCCTGGCCTAGTAGCAGGATGGCTCTAACAGAAATGTAAGGTCCCGGATTCAATCTTAACCACTGTTGAACAAAGGGAAAGAAATGTTGAACTTCTGCATACACTTCTGTCTGGGTAGGTGTTTGAGTTTTCAGGGTTTTCTCCCTTGAGACACATGAACACGGATCAGTATATAAGAAAAGTCCACTTGAACAATAATTTGCGCGATGGATACTAAAATATCTTACAACGGTCTTCAATCGTTAAGCTGTTCACTACGTGGTGTGACAAACATCTTACACTACTTAGAAATTTATTTACAAATTTATGCCATATTATATTGATTATATTAATCATATTTTTAAAACCTATGGTTTTTATTAATGTAGGAAGTAAAATATGTTTTCTCCATTGAACGTCTTAAAGAAGAAAATAATCATTTTTTATTTATGATATACATATGGATTAATTTAGGGAGCATATAGTTAGAAGATTTTATTTTTTTATTTTAACTTTTCGACGTCTTTCACATTTCTAAAGGAGAAAAATATTCCAAATTATGCTGAGAGGGCATATACCTGTTAAAAATTCCATAAAGTACGATGTTTCTTCGTTAATGTGGTATGGTGTAGAAAAAAGTGTGTCTGCTCCGGTGTTGACTTCGTCACCAAATTGACTAGAAAGCAGTCTGTTGGGCTATGCAATTTTGAAGTGTGGAAAGAAGTAACCAGAAATGTAGTAAGATAACCAGACATCTTAAATAAGCTGAAAGAATGTGTTGAATCTTCCTTTACATACATTTTTAATATTGAATTACTTTTAGCGGCAATTTTTTAAAAATATTTCTTAAGGTGAGTAAGTTTAATTGCTTTTATAGTATGTAATAAAAATAGCAGTTTTAATATATTGCATTATTTACATGCGAAAATTTTGATGAAGGTATCAGCACCAAGTAGATTACAGAGATGTCTAATTACATTTATTTTATCAGTAGTTTCTGAATGTAATGTTTCTAATACTGTAAAATATAATTTATAACACTTACTCATTTCATATAGTTCCATGTAATTGAGATGTCAAGATTAGTAAAAATAAAGCCACTCAGTTTTTTGTATAGTTAAAATACGATTTTATTTTGGTATTGATTATCGGAAGTTAAATTTGAAATACTTTTATAATATACTTAAGAAATCCATTGTGAAAGTTAAAGATAATATAGCTTTAAAATCGTGTCTTGTAGTAAACATTCAATTTAAGTAATTATAATTAATTATTCAAACTGACATTTCAAAATTTTAATTTCCTTACAAAACTTAATTATTAAATGTTACTTTCCTTATTAACTTAAATGTTACTACTTTTCAGACTTTTTAAGTTTAAGAATCTTGTCTTCATGTCTTGGATATGATGAGGTTAAGTTTTTATTAAACTTCAGAGTTTGTGATCATATTTAAAAATATTTTAAATTAATTAATGAATGAACAATAAATGTATTTTTGTATATAAAGAATTCTCCAATATCCTTTGACTAAGATAAACCAAAAGTCTTCTAATTATATGGTAAGTTGATTTTTATTTGACTTGAATAATTTGATCCAATTTTTCAGAAGCATATTCTAATTTTACTTTAAGAAACACTAAAGCTAAGTATTCTGATAAATTTCTGCTTAAAAATATAATTGCTAAATATTCGCGTATATTGAAATAAAATTAAATTAAATGCATAATAAATTATTCTATACTAAACTATATAAAATTGCTTAACCATTCAAATATTTAATAAACATGTGTTTTCCAAAACGAAATAAAAATAGCTAAGAATAGCTCTCCAATTTTCTTACTGTAAAATAATAAATTTTCTACAAATGCTTTGCAACAGATATTCTTTGAAACAGCTGTTTTTTCAATTCATGTGTTTAAGAATTCGATTCTTACCTAAGGTATGAATATTTACTGAGTTGAAATCTACTTGAAGCGAGAGGCTTAGATTGAATAAACCTTGACACATAGGCACCGTAAAACAGACCAAATCTTTAAAACAGGACCTAAATGTTGGAATTCCAATAGTATTTAACTTTAACTAAAAAAATAATTTATTGGAGTAATTCTTGATGAGTATGGATTGATGGTTTCACAAAATTTCACCCTTAAAACTTTGTTTTTACCAAGCTTGTATTAATGTGAAAACCAATTTTTAAATTCCTAAGTTTTTCCATGCATTATACTTAGACTATATAATTTAAATCTAAATTTCACAATGTTTGTGTGAGAAGTTTTACTTAACGATTCCAAATTCTTACATAATTTGAACAGAATTTTCGTGTCTTAATCGAAATTATAAGTGTTTGCATTTATTTCAGTTAGTTCAACAAATTAAATTAGAAAATATTGGACTCTTTCTTAGATCATGGTTTCGTGGATCTGGTTCAGCCTATTAGTTAACCAGATAGGATAAGAAACATAAACTCTAGTTATCACTATAATCGAATGATATTTATACTCGATATAGATAGTAAATCATTAATATTTTATTTTTGTCTAGTAATAGCTGATACTCATGGATTGTTAATGTTTGGTGAAAAAAACAAATTTCGAAAATCTTTGTTTTTTTAAGATTAACAGTTTTAAACTTTAATTTATGAAACTTTTTGTATTTCTGTGCTTGTATATAGTAATTTTTTTTTTAAAAAAACTACCATTTGTATAAATTTTATGAGTAAAACAAAGTTAATGCAATGGTTATTTTAATGGGGAAATCCAGAAATGTAACTTTTGTATTGTTAAAATTCTCAGTATGTAAAATTCTCAGTAGAATTAGTAACAAAAGATATTTTAGGAAATAAAATAGTTTTTCAAAAATTCATAGTATTTTTACAAACAGCAAATTATATGACTTGAAAAATTATAGACAGAGTTCTCTAGTGATTTTAAAATTTCTTTTGTTTGTTACTCTATGTTAATCTTTTTTTTTTTTTGCACACGAGAGCTAAATAGAATTGGATCTGCATTTTAAAGTGTATTACAAATCACACACGCACGCACACGCACGCACGCTCAAGGTGGTGTGATTGGTATTGTGGCCATCAGTTCAAGATCTTGTGTTTTCGATTACTATATGGGAACGTATAGTATGTGATTCGGAATCCACTTTAAGGTACTAGAACACGTTCAGAGCACTATTTTTTAAATACACTGCATATAATATATATATATTGTAATTTTTTCTTATTTCACTTTAGAAAACATTAATATTGAGCTACTAAAATTTGATAATTTGATATATTCCAATATTATTCTTCAGAAATGTTAAATATGTATACAATTTTAAGCATTTTTTTTAAAAAAAAAATTTGACAATCTACATCAAAAACTATTAAACATATTGGAAAAAAATTAATATCAAATAATTTGTTTTTATCTAGAACATGCACTAAAATTTTAAGTTTTTGTTAAAAAATAAAAATTACGGCCAGTTGAATATTTATACTGAAATTCTTGCCAAAATTTCTTTGCCATTATTCGAATAACAAGCCATAATTTGGAAAATATTTTAGTGATTAAAATTCTTTTAGTACATTCTCTGGACAACAATATACAGATTACGCTCATGAAATTCCATAGTGATATTATAAAAATATTTTGAGTTATCCTTTTTGAAGCGTGCAAATTATAGTAAAAAAAAAAAAAAAAAAAAAAAAAAAAAAAAGCCAGTTTTGAGAAAATCGCATTTAAAGATTAAAGTGTTGTCTTTATAAGAAATTCTCATATTTTCTGATCAATTTTTTATTTGATTTTCTGATTGATTTCCGGAACAGTAAATATTTTAGGTATCATTTAAAAGCTTATTAAATCTATATTTCAAAATTAAACACTGTTTAATGTAATTTATACATCATTCTGGCCCTTTAAACGCCCACTTCTGGTCCACTTTTGGTTTCCTAATCTATACGAAATCCTTTATATCTCGGAATCTAATTAACGTAGAGACAAAAGCAAACCTGCTTTAGAAAGCTATTTAAGTTCCTTTTTAACGAAAGAATAAAATAAATTTATCTTTTTTGCTCAAAATTGACGTTTTCAACGTGTACGGGTACCTTAAATCAGATCTCGGTTAAAAAACCCAGAGACAATTGACAATTTTTAACAATGCGGGTTTAAAGGATAATGGAAAATTTAAATTTATATCAAAGATTCATAAAAAGGTTTACATAATGTTGTCCACTTTTTACTAAGCTTTCATTAGAATAATAGTGAAAGCTTTTATGATTTATTCTTTATTTAGGCAACAAAAATTAAGAATTTTTACTAAAATAGCTGCTTAATTTTCTTATAAAAATATCAATTAGAAAATTTGCCCATTAACTTTTTCTATATCGAAATAAAAATTGAATTCTCTATAATGAACAAAAAAATGTATTGAAATACATGAATTATGCAGTATAAATCTCTTGAAAATTTATAGAGACGATTTGGTAACGGAATAGTGAGCAAATGAATATTTTCGAATGATTTAATGGTTAATAGAATTTTTAATAATTGACGATACTTATTTTCAACGTAAAATAAGCTCTACTATAGGGCTCTCATATTGAGGTTATAACTACTATATGTATAAAAGATTTTCTGAAAAACTTATCCACAATGATCTTAAGGAAGAAAAAAAAATTCTAATTCACTATTGGTCATGCATCAAATTATAAAAAAATTGTATTTGAAAAATGGAATAAGTTTCAAGTACAGCTTAGTGAAAACTTTAGAATTATCACGCTACCACTTTGCTTAAAAGGAAAAAAATATTTCTTTATATGTGTTAACAAATATTAAATGATAATGAAGTACTATAATTACAGATACAAGTACTACTGTGTGTGATTTCAAGTAATACAAAATCCCTATAAATGCATTTCACTTTTATTCTTAAGGTGTATATTTCTTTAATAACCAATGTTTCGTATTATTTTTAACAGGAATATACTTAAATTAGATCAATATTTCCCGAAGGGAATATTTTAAAAATTTTTGTAAAATGAAAGTTTCGTAAGATTCGCAAAATTTAAAGGTTCGAACTTTTCCCTTAGAAAAACTGCCTAAAATGTGAACTCCTCTGGTACACATGTTAAACAGTTTTGTATATATACACTTAGTCACAAAAGTAAGTATGCAGAGTGTATGTGAGATGATATCCTTATGAAAAAAACAGACCTACAATACTAGAGTTTTCAAATTAACAATTTATTTCGATTACAGGAAAATGGAGCTTAATTACAAAATGAAAAATATTTAAAAAATACAAATATTTAATTAGCAAGATGAGCTTAACTTAAAATAGGATGAAATTTACATCATAAAAGTATGCAAGCAAAAACAAAGACATTAATATTGCAAATTTTACACTTTTTCAAAAAAATTAGTAATTTAATGGATAGCCTTTGGCCTTTATAACAGCTCTCAATCTATATGGAACTGAATTTACTAAATTTTGAGTGACAGAAAACGGTATTTTCTGCCACTCCACCAAAAGGACATTTTTTAGATCATTCTTAGTTTTGATCTCCTGCTTTCTAATTTGGCGATCGAGATAATCCCACAAGTGTTCAATGGGATTATGATCAGGTGACTGTGGTGGGGTTTTTAGCTGTTTTCGCACGCTATATAGCAGTCATTTCCAAACAATCCGAGCAGTATGGTTGGGATTATTATCTTGCTGGAAAGTGAAGGATCTATTAAGTCCCAATTTAGAAACACTTTGGTTTAGATTATTCTTTAAAACATTCAAATAGCTATATTAAATAGCTCGATTATAACTGAATTTCTTACTCCAATTGCTGCCATGCAATCCCAAATCATAATCGAACCACCAACAGTGTTTAACAGTTCCTCTAATGTTCTTTGGTTCTAGACCTGCATTTGCTTTCCTCCAAACTTTTTGGTGTTCATCTGACCCGCGGATGTTAAATTTACATTCATTCGAAAAAAATCAAGGAATTCAAAAAAATTCTGTCCTGCCTTAAATTTTCTTTGTAAAATCTGTTCTTTTTTTGCGATTCACTTTACTAACAAATGGTTTTCTTCGCATGTTTCGACCATAGTATCCTGCCTTCCGTAACACACAGCGAATTATTGCATGACCTCGCAAAATTGTTTTTCACATCCGTTGTCAATTTTGGTGCGCTAATCTTCGGATTTGTTTTTCACATTTCCAACAATAATTCGCCTTTCTCGATCCGTGAAAGTGAGGCTCGTCCTGTTTTTGTCTTGTTTAGAGTATTTCCCTCAGTCTAGAACTTTTCAATAATTTTTTGCACTGTTGCAGGACTTTTGTGTATGATTTTATCTATTTGTCTTCGGGACTTGCTTTCCGTATAGAGCTTATTTCATTGCATCCTTTAGATCTTTTGACAATTATTTTCCACATGGAGGCATTGGTGAATTGTTGATATAATTAAAGCTCAAACTTACAAGCTTTGTAGCAGAACTTCTAAATTTATCACTGAAATATGAAAAATCACTAGAAAAATTTCATTCAGCCTATTTAAAAGTAAGAAAATCAGGTGCATACATACTTTTGTGATTCAAACTTCTACTGGTTGTTAACAAAATTGCTCTTAAAGTTTTTTAAAATATATAATGATTTGGTTTATTTTTAATTACTTTAGACTTGAATCAGAAGCTATAGACAACTCTCCAAAATATTTTTCTTATATTTGAGAACAAGATCTTTTTCATTTAAGCTATGAGTTGCATACTTTTGTGAGCAAGTGTATATATATAGTAGAGTTGTTAATTTGTAATGTAAGCATTATGTGTTAGAGCCGAGCTGGTAGCCGAATGGTTAGCGCTCTTGCCTTCGGTTCAACAGTTCGTGGGTTCAAATCCCACCTTGGGCATGGATGTTTGTAGTGGTTCGGAATCCACTTTAAGCCGTAGGTCCCGGTCTAATTAGCCCTCGTGTGCAAAAAATGACCGTTGAGCGACATACTAACTAAACCATTATGTGTTAGAAATTAACTTTTAAAGTTCTTTTATATTTTCCAAAAATATGAATTTCATTAATATCTTAAATTGCCAAAGGTCTAAATAATAGATTTCAGCAGATAAAATATTCGTTTGTAGGTGAGATTATTGGAAAATTTTGCGAAATTGCAACATTTTAAACTATGGCTTTTTGTTGAACAGTTCGTGGGTGCTTGCAGTGAACGGAATAAACTTTAAACTTCAGATGTTGGTCTAATTAGCTATAGTGTGCAAAAAGTAACCGTTTAGAGAAAACAAACTAACATCTTAACTTCATAATTGTACTCAAAAATGTTTAGTACAATATGACTTTCTGTTTCTTAACTTTTATTGTGCGTAAAGTAATAAGATTATTTTAATACTGAATACCAAAACTAGTTGCTACAGTTTCAGAAGTATTTTTGTAAATTCATTATAACAAGTTTTATAAATTCATTACTTAAAGAATAAAATTGTGAAAAATTATAAAATGGTTAAATTCTATACACTGTTGAGCATACACGTTTATGTTGTAGTGCTAGGCAGGAGTAGAGAATAACAAAATTATGCATATTGGATATAATATAGCGAGAAAAAAGTAGATAAATTTTCAAAAAATTCCTAGGGTTGTTGGTTTAGAGAAGTTATCATTCAGCAATCATGAAATCAAAAATTAGGACATATATGCAGTTTCAACTCTTAAAATTCATCGATTGTACTGAAAAGCGAGAAGTGGTATATAGGTTACAACATTCACTGTGAGTTTTTAAGTTGATGATATACTAGAGTTATACACTCTGGAAAACGCTAGAGAACCTTTATATCAAGGAAAGTCAGTACTCTAAAGGAATCTTGAGGTCGTTCGCCAAGCTGGTAGCCGAATGGTTAGCGCTCTTGCCTTCAGTTCAACAGTTCGTAGGTTCGAATACCACCTTGGGCATGGATGTTTGTAGTGGTTCGGAATCCACTTTAAGCCGTAGGTCCCGGTCTAATTAGCCATCTTGTGCAAAAAATGACTGTTGAGCGACAAACAAACGAAACTTGAGGTCTTTCCTAATGTTCGAACATGTTGAGACTGCTTGAAAAAGTGGTAGAAGCCACAAGTCCTAATATTTCAGAAATTAATGGCTGCTATTTGTAAACAAGAGATCGGGATGTTTATTCAATCGCATCCTTTATGAGTGCAACGTCACTATGCACTTAGAAAGATGATAGGGCAGGGAAATTGAAAGCAGGTTGATATGTGCGCATTCACTTCGATGTTGCTTAACAAAGATGGCAATCATAATAGATGTATACAGATTCAAAATTCATCTTAAGAAACGTGACACTCCAAATTCATCCATGTTAGCTGTTGATCACACCATTGTAGGCATTCCTGCATCCTTTAGCACCAAGAATAGCCGAAACAGTGTTGATAGTGTATGCTTTTGCAAAGGACGTTAAATTATTCATACAAGGACTTCCCGAATAATTTTTTGATTCTAAATGTACCTATGATGTACATGACGTAATGTATTGATGACGGAACTACAATTCCTCAAAGCCATGATATTTGCAGAATAGAATTCAACTTCAAAGTCAGTGTAGGCTTTTTCTTATCCGAAGCATAACTATCAAATGCGGTTTCTGTATGAGAGTTGTAATGCAAAATACATTTTTATGTTGAAGATATCCCTATCACCTGCTCTGCACGAATGGCTGACGCAGATTGTCCTTATTTGGACCTTGCGCTATAAAACCCAACTAACCACAGCCAATTGAACGAATGGCTTAAAGGCTAATTCAGAAGATATCGCAGTATGTTCTATTTGTGATGCAGATTTCGCACACCCGTGAAAAGCTCCTGAAATACTAATTTTAATACATTTATATATTAAAGTGAAACTCATTTTAACATTGCTAACTTTTGTGTTCTCGTAAGAATACAATAGAAGATGGATGTATTAACTATAAATTGTTTAAAAGGTGCAGAAGATATACCATTTTATGTGATGCTTCATGCTGGAAGAGAAACTTTGGATGAATTCCAATGTCCTACACGCTTAAGGAAAGTTACTTGATGACCTTATTTCTAGAAGTCGTACGGATTTCAGTCTAGTACACGTGTTGACAGCGAATTACAAAATAAGAAACTAACACCTTTTATGAAATATACCAACAAAAGCTTCTTATGGATTCAGATACAATAAGCTCTAAGATCTTCCAAAAACGACAAATAAAACCTGCTTTAGATGACATAAATTTCATGAAACTATAGTTGTTCTTGGAAAACATTGCAGTTATTTTTTATAACAGTTGTCTCCTCTTTTTGGGTTTCATGAATTCATTTTAATGACATTCTTCTGAGTCATTCATCTCAACATTCTCTCTGTTAGTTCTCAATGATTTATTCAAGCACTTAGTTTTATCAAAGATTACTTCGTTTTCAGTGCAGTTTGTCCCATCTGAGGATCTTGCGCTAGTAAAATTAAATTGAAAATCTGCCATGGAAATACCCCTCAGGGGCTTACCTTCTTTAGGTAAATATGGGTGTGTCGCTATCCGAAGGTACTCTAGCGATCTTTATCCTTTTCTTCCCCTGTACTCTACTTTTCTTTATCTTTCTTTTCCTATTCTTTGTCGTCGTCGAGATCAAGACTTCTTGCTTATGTTGCATCTTGCTTTTCAATGGGTTTTACGTCCATTTTTTTTTTGTCTTCCACTCCATATGTTGGCCGTGTATGGCGTCCCGTAAGGGGGAAATTGGTGTCCTGGAGACCCTTAGCCTTCCCTTTGGCCCAGGCTTCTCTGTAGATGGGCTGCTGGAGTGAGACTACTCTCAGTCAATCGGCTGGTGCTATATTAGGAATTTTGTTTTACCCCTTTCATGGTGCTGTAGGGCTAGTCCTGCATTTTGGGTTGTGCGGACATGTTCGCTAGATCCTCAACCCAACATGTAGTACTATATCCCGGTGATACCCTTAAGGTAAGTGCCGAGGCTGGCTTTTGCCAGAGCCAGTAACTGCCTTCCCTTGTTGGGCCTGTGATGGGCGGGGGCCCACTGGGATGAACATTTCTCTTTCTCATGGGTCTAAAAAATTCTGCCACGGCGAGGGCTTTAACTCGTCACAAATTGATAGTAAGTTTGACAGAATTGGAAATGGTTACCCAAAGTTCATATTAATACAGAACAACGAGGACATGCTTAAGCAAATGTCACCTTTCAAAATTCTCAAACAGATTAAGGCATTTGCAGGAGAATCTAGTAATGCAAAAAAGCTAAGATCCGGAGATTTACTAATCGAGAGTTCATCTTCTATACAATAAGTCTTTATCTTTAAAAGTTTTAGGAGAAATTCCCATCATATAGCCTCAAGTCATAAATCACTTAATGTCGTGGTGTAATTTCAGAGATAGACCTTTTATCAGTATCTGAAACTGATATCCTGGAAGAATTAAAAGACCAAAGAGTTTGCAATGTCCGTCGAATCACCATCCATCGAGGTGAAAAAATTTTCCCCACAAAAAACTTTATCAACTTCTTAACTGTCCTAATCTTCCCAATTCAATAAAAGCAGGTTACCTGAATTGTCTTGTAAGACCTTATATCCCAAATCCCATATGATGCTTTAATTGTAACAGATTTGGACACTCTATGTTTTGCAGATCAAAAGCTACATGTACTCCATGCTTTAGTCTGGAACACCAGGAATCTGACTGTAAATCTAAACCATTTTGTATAAACTGTCAAGAAAATTATAGCGCATCTTCTAAGAGCTTCTCACACTGGCAACATGAAAAAGAAATTCAACGGATAAAAACAACGCGAAAAATATATCAAGAAGCTAAAAAACAACTTTAAAATACAATTTCAAGAAATCATATGCCCATGTACTGAAAAAAACAGTATCAACTGCTGTACAAACAGACACTTCATAAATTACCTTTTTTAAACCTGAAACACAAAACAAACCTATTACAGAGAAGTCCATATTTATAAAGCCACAAAAAACAAGTGACTCTGATAACAGAAAAAAGCTTAAGATTAAAGATGAATAAAATGTAACTGCTTTTAAAGACAGCCATAGTGATATGGATACTGATATTGATAACTTTGAGTTGATTGCGAGGAACAGTTCACGTCACCGTAAAAAGAACCCTTCATAATCATGATTCTTATTTCTTGGAATTGCCATGGTCTCCGCACGCATATATCTGACATTAAAGACATCATAAATTCATACTCTCCTGCTCGACTAGCACTCCAAGAAACCAACTTGAAATCTCATACTACTTGGAAAATAAAAGGTTACACGCCTTATCGAATGGACCTACCTGATTCTATATCAGATGGGGTGTGCATTCTTGCTTAGAATAACTACCCCCACACAGTATTTCCATTACGTACTTCGCTGCAAGCTGTGGCAGTTGAGATGCATATTAATTTTCGAATCACTGTCTGTAACATTTACCTACCACCACGTAATGTCATTTCCCAAAGCAACTTAAGTAAATTATTGCAGCAACTTTCCGTTCCTTATGTATTAATAGGTGATTTTAATGGTCATAGTGCTCTGTGGGGAAGTACTAATACAAATTCTTGAGGACGACTGATTGAGCAGCTGATAATTGATCACTGCCTCTGTCTTCTGAATAACGATGAAAAATCTCACTTTCATGCTCCTACGAAAACATTTCATTCCATAGATTTGGCTATTTGCTCTCCTATTTTATTTCCTTTCTGGACATGACCACTGAAAATGATTTGTATAACAGTGACCATTTTCCTGCAATCCTTACTTCTGCTGGTCCACCTTCTAATGGCTTACAACCTGCCACCTTTAAGTATCACAATGCAGACTGGCATTCTTTTGCAGAACTGGCAATTATTACAGAAGAAATGATTACAAACACTGATATAAATGATGCTTTTATTAAAGTCACAAATGCTATTATGAAAGCTGCTGAAATATCCATTCCAAAATATTCCTCTCGTCCTCGAAAATTGCGGAAACCCTGGTGGAATGAAACCTGTGCAAAAGCCTACCGTGAACAAAAAAAGTTTTGGAATACTTTTCGAAGACATCCTACTACCAATAATCTAATTATCTTAAAAAAAGTAAAGGCTGTAGCCCGAAAGATTCGTCGTCAAAGTCAAAGGGACTCTTGGATACGAAATATATCAAATATTACATATATCACTCCTAGCAAGCTAGTTTGGAAAAAAGTGAAAGCAGTTAATGGCTTTTACCAAGAATTCTCTTTCCCGATATTGAATACTAACACTGCAGTTTATTCTTCACCCGAGGATGTTGTTAATAAAATTGGCGAAGCATTTTCTAGTGTGTCCAAATCTGAATCTTATACACCTTTTTTCCAAGAGTATAAAAGTCGTACTGAGCAGATGAACATAAATTTCAAGAATTCTGAACAGTTGCCCTACAACTACGAATTTCACATGGATGAGCTACAAAAGGCTGTATCCAAGACCCATAATACCAGCCCAGGTCCAGATAGAATTACTTATCAAATGCTCCGCCATCTAAGCCCAGTCTCTCTTACCAATATCCTGTTCCTCTTCAACAGAATCTGGCAGGAAAATATTTTCCCTTCTATGTGGAAGAAGAAATAATCATCCCCATCCTAAAACCAGGAAAAGATCCTAAAGACCCTTTAAGTTATCGTCCTATAGCCTTAACAAGCTGCTTTTGTAAAACGATGGAACGCATGGTAAATGACCGTCTTGTTTTTTACTTAGAAAACAATAGGTGTATACCTCAGCAGCAAAGTGGCTTCCGTCAGGGTTGGTCTACGTTAGACAATATTTTTAATTTTGAAAATGACGTTAGAACTGCTTTCGTTCGTAAGAACCATCTTGTATCAATATTCTTAGATATTGAGAAGGCCTACGATAGAACCTGGCTCTATGGAATTATTCGGACCTTACATGGCTTTAATATCCGTGGTAACCTACCACTTTTTATTCAAAACTTCCTACAAAAAAGAAGTTTTAAAGTGCGCATTAGGTCTGTTTTGTCTAGATCATTTGTTCAAACTGAGGGAGTCCCTTAGGGTAGTGTACTTACTATAGCATTATTTATTGTTTGTTTCCAAGATTTTATCTGTATTACCTTCTTGTATTAAAAATACACTTTACGTGGATGACTTGCAGATTTCCTGTCAAGGTTCAGATATACATTCAATTGAACGACAGCTACAGATTGCTATAAATCAAATTACTGGTGTGACAAAAATGGCTATACCATTTCACCAAGTAAGAGCAGTTGCATTCATTTTTTTAGGAAACGTAGCCTTCACCCTGATCCCAATATCCAACTTCATGAGGTATCCATTCCTGTTAATGAGATACGATACCTTGGGGTAATTTTTGATAACAGACTCACCTTTTTGCCCCATAAATCATATTTGCGCAAGAAGTGCGAAAGATCTCTTAACATACTAAAAGTTCTTTCCAATGCTTCTTGTGGTGCTGATCGAACCTCATTGTGCAGAACATACCAGTCTGTTATATTGTCCCGTATCGATTATGGCAGTGTGGCTTATAGCTCAGCTTCAAAGTCTGCCCTAAAATGGTTAGACCCGATTCATCAGGCTGCACTTCGTATATGTGGTGAAGCGTTTCGCACCTCACCTGTCGACAGTCTCTATGTTAACTGCAACATACCTCCTTTAAAACTACAACGCATTAAGCTTTGCATTAATTATTATTTCAAAAGTTTTTCTACTATAAACCATCCACTAAGGTCTGCTAGAGTTGACTCTACGTAAGAGATTTTTTAACGCTCGCCCTTCTTGCACGCCTCCCTTTTATGCTAGGATTCAACCTCTTATAGAGGAAGCTGATCTTTTTTTTAACTCCAGATGAGATTGCTGACTACAATAGTATTCCCCCAGGGGCTTTTCCACAAATACGCTGTTTAAACAACTTTGCTCTGTTTAGCAAAGAACATACTGATCCCATAATTTTCAAACAAATTTATGGTATTCATTGGAATCAATTTCATGATTACTTCCCAATCTTTACTGAAGGATCAAAAAAGAAAGACACGTCGGCTGTGGCATAGTTTATGGTACTATCTATAGTTATTGTCTTCCGTCAATCTGTTCTATTTACACTGCTGAAATTGTTGCCATTTTGAAAACATAATCAAGTGCTCTCGCAGCCGCAAATTCTGCATTTATACTGACAGTATGAGCATTATGAAACAGCTCAAATTTCCTGAACATTTTCATCCCCTGATTAATAAAATCTTAGTTTTGTTAAATAAAATGTCTCATAATTATTTCGAAATATTGTTTTGCTGGATACCTAGTCATGTCGGTATTACTGGAAATGAATTAGCAGACTTAGCTGCTAAAGAAGGTAAAGACCCTATAGACCAAGCAATCCCTTATACCGATATCAAGCATTCAATCTTTGTATATACGCATTCTATTTGGCAAAATTCTTGGAATACGCACAAGTAACAAAGAAACTTTTCTGTGTTAAACCTCTCATTCGGAACTCGAGTAATATCTCATACAGACGTGCTGACGTTATTTTATCCAGACTTCGAATCGGTCATACTCGTTTGACACATGGTTATATTTTATTTAAGGAACCTGCACCTCTGTTCGAGTTGTAAAATAGTTTTAACTATATATCATATTTTAATTGAATGTCCTAATTTTAACCATTACCTTTTTCCACCTTCCATTTTAACCATTACCTTTTTCCACCTTCCATTTTAACCATTACCTTTTTCCACCTTCCATTTTAACCATTACCTTTTTCCACCATCTTACCTTTTTCCACAACACTGTCTTAAATTTACTGGACTTGATTGGGGAAATACCTCATTCAAATCTCTTTGCTTTCTTAAGGAATTTTGCACTACTTATAACGCATTATCTTTACTCCAAATTAAATTTTAAATAAGATTCAAATTTATAGTCTTTTACTGCAACAAACTTGTTTGCCAATTTTATAATGGATATTTTATTCTGATTTGATAGAATTTTAAACTTCCGTTCGGCGCAGTATGTCCTTTTTGGATTTTGCGATAGAAAAGACAATCACTCACTCACTGCCATGGACTATTTTACTGTCACGTTTAAAGTATGTCATGGTACCGATGGCTCGTCACACATGCGAATTTTCTTTGTCTTTTATTTCAGTAAAAAAATGCACCGAAGCTGAATATCATTATAAATAAATATCCTCGAGATAGTTTAATTTGATAACTGTAGAATTTTTTGTAGCGAACCATTCTTAGTTGAGCTGAAACGAATATTTCTGAGTTTCATTTCTTATTCAAATGGAAAGAACTCTTATCGATTGCCACGAGATGGTCCATGGTTATGATAAACATAATTTTATTAAGAAAACAAAAATTTCTAATGTCAGTTGCAGCTTAATTTTTGCTAATTTAGTTTCCAATATATTCTAAAATGCACTCGATTAGTAAATATTCAATATTTCGTATGACCATTGTAGTTCTAAACATTAATATTTTTGGATATTTTTGTTACTAAACTTCATTCTCTTTTTAAGTTTGAAAAATAGGTTCAATCATTATTCAATTTTTTATTTTCAGGAACTCCTATCAATTGTTTCAGAAATGCTACGACTTTTGTTGCTTCCACTATTAATATTGTTGAGATTTAGTTTAATTTGGACACAGTGTGTGCATTCAATAGTGCTAAAAGTATGCAATTGTTTTGAAAACTTATTTCGAGTGAGTACTGCTACTTTAGATAAAATATATGAACCCTTAAAGACTGAGAAGAACACCACTGTTAAAAAACATGACAATAGTGTTAATGCTGAATGCCTTACTGTTTCTACACAAACTAGTCTCAATAAAGATTTCTCAGGATTTAGGCATCGAGAAAACGATAATATAGACGTTTTTATCTACAACTTAAAATCCGAACAAAAAGTAAAGATAAAACACAAAGCTTTGAAGAAAAAGTATGCAAATAAAAATAATTATAGTCATTGTCAAAGATGTAAATCGAAGATTGAGAAACGTGATAATACATACTCCAAAACTGACAATTTATCTTTTAAAATTGGAGATACTTTTACTATAACGGAGTCTGATCTAAGTGAAAATAAGAATGCAAACTGTTCGAATATGTCGATTGAGAAAGAAGTTTCAGATAGTCAAATAATCTTAAATTCCAAAACAGATACCCCTGATTTAAATATTCGAAATGAAAACCTAGTTGATAAATCGACTCAATATTTTCCATGTGATTTTCGAAATGATAAAAATAGTTTACCTTATTTCGAAGAATGTGAGGAAAAGGAATGTGACAATAAAAATATTTCCCCAAGAGAAGCATCTTTGGAGGATAGAATGGATGAAGATGTCCACACACAGCATCAAACATCAAGCCCATTTGAACATCGGCCAAAATTTGTTGCAAATGAGCAACGTGCCAATTTTGATACTGCTTTCCACAATAATCAAAATGCAATGTTATCAGAAAAAATTAAAACTCCAACTGAAATTATTGCAGAATCTCCAACTTCATGTCAATTCAATAAAAGGGACTCTATTTTAGAAAATACAGTTTTACTAGATGAGAGTGTGAAAAAACGTCTTTCATCCTCTTTCAATGCTAAAAACAGTGCCACCAAAGAAGCTGTTTTGTCTTTGAAAACTATTAAAGATGAAATTTTTGAAATTGCGAGAAAAACTCCTCGTTACGAAGTGAACGCAAAAGAGATCAAATTTCCATACCAATCAGAAGTAAATGGCCTTTTACAAACTTTAGATGACAAGGAAGAAGCCAAAGAAGTATTCAGCAGTAGCTCTTATGAATCTCTTCCAGTTTCTGACCATTTACGAACTGCTTTTGAGAAAAGTATACTTTCTTCTTTGTATGCAGACAACTTCGCGAATATTACTGAACCAGATTTTTCCAGTGTCGATAGTTTAGTGGAAGCATTTAGAAAGTTTGAAAGTGCTATCGCTTTTGGTGAACTAGGGAAAAATCAATTCTCTGAAAGATTTGTTTCTAATACAAAAAATAAAAACTTCTTTGAAAGAGAGCTAAGTGTAGAACCAGGAAGAACAGATCAAAGACAAAACGAGCCTTGCATAAGAAAAGCCTTAAGCAGTGGAATGCTTAACACTAATTGCCTACTTAAGGAAAAGTTTCAAGATTTTTCTGAATTAAGATATCAAAGTCATAATCAATACTTTACTCCTGTAAAAAGTACTAGTCTCAAATCTGTAACTTCTAGTTTACCATCCATTTCCGATGCTGAAGTACATGTAAAAGAATCTGAATTTAACAAAAGTGAAAAATCTGGTTGTTTTGAAAACAAGCTACAAAAATCTCATGTAGAAATCAATGATAAAGACTTGATGCTTTTAAGTGATCGTAAAGAAAACAAAAGTAGCATAACAGAAAGCAATCATACTCATTCTGGTTTCAGTCAATTTGAGAAAATTGAAGACATTCCTGGGGATAATAAAGAAAATGAAACAGTATCTGAAAGAACAATTCCAAATGTCTTTAAATCAAACCCGAAATTAGAACAAACTGAACCAGAAAAATTTAAATTTTATTGTATGGAAAAAGAAGATATTGGTAAAATAAAGCCATCTAAAACACTAACGGATTCCAAAGGTGAAATTGACAAAGAGCCAAGCAGGACCACTTATTCATTGACTTCGAATCTTCAGAAAAGTGAAATGGAAAACAATTGGTCACTTTTAGTGGATATTGACTCTTCTGAAGTGAAAATTTCCTCAAACGAATCTTTAAATGAAAATGCAAATTTAATTAATGAGGAACATAGTATGAACTCAATGGGTTCGGATGATATCAAAGACTATCAAAGCATAATGAATAATGATATAGATAAATATAAAATCACTTATATTGATGCAAACGGTCCCTAAATGTTATAAAATTATGATCGATACTGACAAAAAAAATTTTTTTTGTTGTCATTTATGGAGATTCCATTCACTTGATTATTTCAAATGACTGAAATTGACAAATTCACCTGAACTGTGATTATCTATAGGATATACGTAGATTAGAATTTCTTTATTTTGCCGCATAGAGCTATACTCATTTTTTAGCAATGCAACATTAAAAAAATTAAGAAATTAAAAAATCATCCATTTAAACACAATTTTTTAAATTGTATAACAATATACTGAGTCATGTGTTAGAGTTAAATGTGTATTAAGCAGTTTGAAGCCGTACGCTTCTACTTATGCATGAGAACGCATAATTTTGAGTCAAAATTATGCAGCAATGAACTTCTAATGCTTTAAAATGTTTACTTTTGTAATATCTTGTTTTCTTTTAAACTTTTGACGTGTTTTTAATAATTTTCAGAGGACAAAAATAAATTTCATTGCTGATTAACTTTGAATATTTTTATCTCTTATCCTATATTGTTGTAAAACCGAATAAAAATGCATAAAATACTCCAACTATTTCAAATGAGAAAATATGAAGAGAAATGAGGAATCGCGTTCAATATATATTTCAAATCTTTAATTCATATTTTTTGATAATGAATAATTAAGGAAATTCTTTTATTTTTTGATGTTAGTTAATTAAAACAAATTCTCCTTAGAAAGAGATTTTTTTTAAAAATTCATATTTTAAGTATTTTGAATAAAAAATTATATATGACCAAAGAAAAATCATTTTAATGAGTGGATTTGAGTAGACTGAACTGATTTAAATGACATCAGATAGAATTTAAAGTTTATATTAAATCTACTCAATGTAAAACTTCCACATAACTTATCTCTTGTCTTAAATTCAATAGTTTGTAGATTCAAATCTCACCTTGGGTTTGGTTGCTTGTAGTGGTTCAGAATCTACTTTAAACCATAGGTCCCGATCTAAGTAGCCATCATCTGCAAAAATTGATTGTTGAGCGATAAACAAATCAACAGATACTTATCGTGCATGTATTAGCATCAGTTGAATATATATTAGAATTGCAATCGTAAATTCCGGGCCTACTTTAATCAGCAGCAGGTCTCTGGTGGTGAATTGACACTCGTTAACAGAGATCGTAGTACGACAAATCAAACTGAAATCTTTCAACGTATTTATCCAATATGGCGGAGAAGGACAACATTTCCTGATTTATACTATAGAAGACATTCTTTTATTATAAAAAGCTCGTATCAAATATTTTTGATCATGCGAGTTTTCTTGAGGAGCAATCCATACATTTTCTATTGAAATCGATTCGAAATTCTCTTTCGAGTAATTTTAAGAGTTGATTTAGAAAACGCGAATGAACATATCATAGCTTTAATGAAAATATTTGATTTTCCTCTCAAAAGGAATGAAATTTTATTTCTATTTCCTTAAAACTAACCGTACTCATTTAAGCTTTCTGAAGGCAGACATAAATCCATTTTATAGTAATTTTTTTCTCGGAGTTAAGGAAGTAAGAAAATCACGAATTCACTCTTTATAATAAAATTGTTAGTTTTTATGAAATTAAACGATCACAAAGATTTTTAAAATGAACAAACGCAAACCAGTCTTAACTTAAATGAAATATTAAAAAATAAACTTTCCGAACAGTCTCTAAATTTAGTCATACGAATTCCATACAGTTTTAAGATCCTCTCATTTGAGAGAAACCATTAAATTTTAAATATCTCAAACAAAAAACTGAGGACAAAATATAAAATTTTGGCTGACGTTAGTCCCTCTGTAATATATTGATAATTTAAATGCATGCGCGGCACCTCAAATTCTAATTGAACACATAGTTTGAAATATTTTTATTACTGGGAAATTTATTGCAACATGTTAATGTACAAAGACATTTCCGATATCATGGTTATGAAGGCGTACCAAAATTCTGACAAATGCCATTGAGTTGTGCTTCCGGCTGCCTACCTCTGTCGCCTTCAAAGTTGAACCACTAAGCACAACATTTTAAAATTTCGATGCTTGAGCTAATTATTTTCCTTCAAACTTAATCACTTGCGTTCTACGTGTCCTAAATGGCCGAGCTGGTAGCCGAATGGTTAGCGATCTTGCCTTCGGTTCAACAGTTCGTAGGTTCGAATCCCACCTTGGGCATGGATGTTTGTAGTGGTTCGGAATCCACTTTAAGCCGTAGGTCCCGGTCTAATTAGCCCTTGTGTGCGAAAGATGACCGTTGAGCGACAAACAAACCAAACCAAACCGTGTCCTAGATGTAAGACAAAGCTCTTTGGAGAATAAGATTGAATTTGAGCACAGTTTCATTCTCAAGTTTTCATGATTTTCTCCCTTGCAACACGCGATTACAGCACTTTGGAAAGTCTGCGTACAAGACATTTTGTGCGGTGGATGCTATAATTCGTACAACACGACCATTAGGTTATTCACTTCGCGGAATTCAAACTTCCATGCAATACAAGGAAGTTTTGTACATAAGCTTTTGGCAGAGAGTATAATAGAAGAAAATTAACATTTCATCACTGATCAAAATAAAATCTGATTTGTACGCAATTTAATTTTAATAAAATTAATCAATTTTTAAAGTTTATTTTTATGTTTTGCTTACAAAATTTAAAAATAAACGTTAATTTCCAAAACCACAATTTTTAGGATTTCTCAGTGCATGTTAAAGGCTATTTTGATATCCCAAACTAGCTTAATTTATTCGTGTTTTTATAACTTATCTTTAGTTATAGAAATAAAACAATATTGTGCAGTGAATTTCACTTTTAAAATACTCATCACATATTTTAACTGCGACCCAAATTTATTTTGCGCTTCCGAAAGCTATCAAGGAGTTTATCTGTAAAACTTTTGTAAAAAACGATTTTAAGTTTATTCAAGGGACATTCTTATTGATATGTTTGAATATTTTTGATCAATTGCAGAAATACACTTATTTTTTTGTTTATTTCGCTAATGCATTTCCTTTATAACAGAGTCTCTTAGTTGTATTCTCTTTAGCAGCATTCGAACATATGCCAAAATGTTTTCTATAAAAACTTTGGCATACGCGATAATGAGTTCAGATGAGGACAACTACTACTGGTCAATCTAATTTTCATGACACTACAATAAGAATGAAGGACATGTTATAAAGAGCATTTCAAAAGAAAATTTTTAACAGAATATAAGAAATGAATTTTTTATACCCTGTAAGAAAACAAAATAAAAATAATTGGCTGAAAATATATCGTTCCCAATATTACTGGAATAATTATATAAATTATTTAAAAAAGATTATAAAATAAAACTCTTTGACCATCCATGATTTGCTAAATACTGACTGTGTATTGCAAGTGACTACTTTGCTTTTGAAATAAGACTTGGTCATTGTGAAATAATTTTTAGCTAAAATTATTGGATACGTTATTTAAATAAATGCTAGCATAGAATTTACGTATTTGATTAGAAAATTATTTGTAACCCCTTTTATTAAGTTAGTACCCCGTACATAAGAAAACACATAGCAAATATGATATAGCCTATTTCTAAGTTAATGACATGAAAAACTGTTAATAGAAACTGGGTTAAAATGCTCAAGTCATACGATATAGTTTAGAGCCACAATGATGTTTACAAAATCAGACTGAAAATCACACCTCTATTCACGATGTAAAAATGTTATATCAAATGCAGTTTTTTAATGTCTTCAAATAATATATTTCCCCCTTAAAATGTTTCTTACAACTTTAATGGATGAAACTTTTTTTCACAGATAACACAACTTTATATTGCCTTTTCCTCAAATTTTTTTTGGTTGTAAAAAAAAAAGGATATTACAAATAAAAAAGACGTGAACGTGTAACGAGTAGTATTGCGAATTACATTTAAAAACGCTTTTAAGAATTTTAATTTCTTACGGAGTTAATTCTAACAATTTTAAAATTATAAAAGCGACGTACTTATGTTTTTCATAAATTTGAACTGTGAATATAAAATGGCATGAATAAAATTGTTTTGCGTGTTTAAATTAATTCTATTTTTGTACGTAGTGAATTTAAATTATGAAATTCGATATTATAAGTGTGAAAATTCTTATTTAAGTGATTTAATGAAAAGTTGCATATTAAAAAAAAAAAAAAAAAACTGTAAACTGATGTGCAGTTCTCCTATTTAACTTCCCATGAGTCTGAATTTTATCAATAGCCGCAAGTGCAAATATCGAAGGGTTTTTTTTTTTTTTTTTTGCAGAGAGTGATAATGGCTTGGAATCGCCGTATGAAATTGACATTCTTGGCGCAATACATCTGTCAATGCACGTTGGGAATGATATTGCTGAATAGCGATATTTAGGTCATTTTAACGTGGTTTTATAAAAAACCACTGTAACTGGAGGAAGTCAAGAAATGTTTATCGGATGATTCTAGTGAAGGCCAGTTACTCATTCATAAACTTCGACAAAGATAGCCCCTTCTGCCCGAAATTTGACTTTAAGACTTTGAATCTGGATTCAGATGAAATTGGTTAGTATGAAGCTTTGGATCATTAAGTTATTGAGAACATAATGGAACAAAACTTTCAGATATAAAACCAGGGGGAAATGACGTTCGTGCTGCGACCGTCTGTGAAACGAGTAAGTGAATGGCTAACCAGATTGAGGTACATTTTAAAGAAAAGTGAGAGGTTTGGCTACATCGAAAAATATGTTTTCAAAAATGCAGTTTTGAAATATAAAAAAGATTACTTTGTGGTTGAATTTTCATAAATAAATAGAAAATAAGAATTGTTCTTAAATATGGATTTTATTTTGCGTTTGTTTTTCATATAATGCATACTATTGGTATATGAAAAATTATGCATATTTTCTTATAATGCATTTTTTTTTCTAATAGTACTTTATTATTGTAGATAAATGGCAGAATAAACTATTTTACGAATCCCTACGAGTTGGAAAAAACGAGCATTTACTCCATTAAGTTTAATATTCTAAAATAGCGTTCAGCACTTGCCATAGTAACAGGCAATGGAAAGAAAAGTTTAATTAATACATTTAGAAATAACTCATAATTATTGTTCAATATACGTTGCACTATATTATGCGTTGTTTACATTCTTTTTCATTCAAAATCACATCTCATAAAAACTAGCTTTCCATATTAGGTTATCATCATCATCTTATAAAACTACGAAGTTCTTATTTTTTAAAATCATAAATTTCTAATATTGCTTTAAATTTGATTGACTAAAATTATTTCTCATTTTAAGTAATTCTTTTAAATCTCTTCAATAAGTACAATATCTATATCAATGTTAGAATTTAATATTTGAATTCATCTTCTGGGATTTTTATAATTTCATCTCTTTATATCTTAAAATAAATTTTTTTCGAATTCCTTTTTTTTAAGAAAATATTTTGAAACATTAAAATTTCTACTAACACTTTTGCTTCATCTAAAAACGTTAAATTTTATTGTTTAATTATGAATTCCAGTTTTAATTTTATACTGACTAAATTAGCAGCCGAATCAAAAACAACTATTTTTATTTGACATATTTTATTGGTATTGTACATATTTTACAGCCTGCAAACCGTACAATTAAACATTCAAGAAATGGCATTTTAGAACTAAATTCAATATGTTTTTAGCTTCAGACGCTAAGATTATACTGCAACTTACATCAATAAATTCTTCAAGGTTTGTTCAAACCAAAGATCCATATGGCTTAAACAGTGTGCACATTCTTTAACCGAATTCATTTTGGCTTCAAAATCAATATCACATACTGGCTTTAGAGTAATGTTTAAATGCTTTAGGAATTTTTCTCATTCAGTTTATGCAGGAAACAAGCAATGCAAACTTTGCAACATCTCAGAAAAATGTTTATATATATATATATATATATATATATATATATATATATATATATATATATATATATATATATATATATATATATAGCTAGGGAAGTAAAATCATAAATTAAGTCAATTAAAAATTAAGATAAGCAAGTCACACGCACTCACACACTTTTATATTATATTGTTACAAATTTATAAATAATTATTGTACATGTTTTAAAATATCTCAGACAGATCGGAAATACTCACATTTTGGGCGAAAATTGCGGTATTTAGACGTGTTATACGTTAAAAGCGGGTTTCTAACGATTTGGTGACTTGGCGACATTGTTGGTGACTTGGCGAGATTTTTGATGACTTGGCGAGAAATGGACATTTCTGGAAACATCCATCACCTAAGCTCTAGGACCAATATTTAGCGAGATAGCCTAGAAGCTTCCAGAACCTTGACGAAATTAGTAGATTTCCCCGCCAAGTCAGGTATAAATACCGCAGCCCGACATAGTTAGTTAAGGGTTTTTTTGTACAGTCAGTCAGTTTTGTGAAGACGATTAGTCGTGAGAAGCTGTTCTGTGCCTGAGGTATTTGAGACATGTGATTGGAAGCTGTTACTTATCGTATCTGACGAATTGTAGCTGTATAATTGTGATTATTACAGCTGGTATTTTTAGTGGAATTTTTACGAATAAAAGTCTTGTGTTCATCGAGTAGTTGCTTTCTTCAACTCTTAATCCACACGAACCCCGAAGCTCGGTACAATATATATATATATATCACATGGGCTTAGAGCAGTTATTCCAGATTGCACGCATTAATAATTCTTTTTCATTTTTTCTTTTTGCCTGCCTGCCTTAATCCTTAATATTAACATCAAGTTTATTTTACTATTTCAGCAGTTTTTACTAGTCCTCCCGTCACTTTACTTACTTCAGTTAATCTTTCTAAAGGTACTCTTTCTAAATCAAAGTTCTTTTTAATCAGATTTTCTTTTCGTATCTTCCTGCAGAAGTTGACACTTGATTTCAGTTCAGCCGTTAATTTCTCTCTCTGCCGGGCCAGCTACTTTCAAGTTCTTTCGTAACCCAAAAGGGAAGTTAACAATTGAAGGGTTCCAGTAAAGTTTGATTCATCTGACATAAATGTCTTAAATATTTAGGAAATTTTGGGAACTTGGCAATTCGTTAGTAAAAGCACTTAATACCATCAAAAGAAAAACGTCAGGAATATTTATTTTCATTTCTTAACACAATCAGATTTTCATATTAACACTTTCAAAAAGCTCTTGTTTCGGTGAGTTCTCCAAATTAAATAATAAAAACTAAACACTTGTATTATAAGGAATTACTCTCTTTCAAGATAGACAAAATTATAATATCTATTATAAAATATACTGTTCATTATATTAACAAGGATAGAAATATTTTCAAGTTTTTATATTAAAAAGAACATTATTTTATTTTTTTATAGTACGTAGGCCCTTTCAATCGTGAAATCTTGGTGCATAGGATTCATCGAACCCTTCAAATTATTGACCTGGATACGATACAGAAGCATATATTGTCTCAGGAAAGCAACAAATGATTGCAGGATATACGACATGAAAAATTGCAAAACTAATAAATTTAATCAAAAACATATTTTTAAACATTGAACAACATAAATAGAACTTGGAAGGCGAGGTTTATTAAGAAATAATGCGTAGTCTTAATCATATTTCACATTGCAATAGCTAATTGAATCTTGACAGTCAACATGTTGCTGAAATTCTTTTCAAGACCATACAAGAAACTGTATATTCAACAGAGAAGATCCAAAATTCTACCTCCAAACTTGTGTAATCACAGTAATGCCCAATCTGCTCACAATGTTGGCCAAATTTTCGTATTTATCATCTTATGTTTCTTAGTATTCGCTTATCTTTTCTTAACACCGCTTTTAGAAACCATTTTATTCACTGTGTAAAATATTATTTTATGAAAAAAATCAATTAAACAAAATAATTCAATTTTTGTAATGCCAATATTTTTGATTATGTATATATATATATATATATATATATATATATATACACACACACACAATCCAGTCTCATTAAATTGATCCCCTGACAAAAGACAAAATAACCGACTTTTGCAGAACGGACTGCTGCGAGGCGTAAGGGAAAATGGTCATTTAAGATCCTAAAGGTGTCCTATGGGATGCTTATGCATGCCGACTCCAATACCGTGTCCAGCTGCACTAGATTACGTGGAACATCCATGCCACGAACAACCCTATCGATATAGTTCCACAGATTCTCGATTGGGCTCAAGTCATACGCATTTTCTGGCCAGGGAAGAACGATAATATCATCCTGGTGCTCTTCAAACTACGCGCTTACAATTCCAGCAGTATAACACCTCGTATTGTCTTCCTGGTAGATGCCATCATTCTAAGAAAAACAATGTGAAAGTATGGATGGATACAGTCGGTAAGACAGATGCATATTTGTATTGATCCATCGTGCCTTCCACAATAATGAGTGTGGACCCAGAGAATGCCAAGAAAACATTTCCCACACCATAATTCCTCCACCTCCAGCCTGAACAGTTCCAGCAGTGGTTGCAGGGTCTTTGCTTTCAAATGTTTCATATCGTTGTTGTAGTACCAGCATGCTTCCCTGTACCTATCCCTGAGTTCGGCTCTACTAGTTGGATAGAAGCAGTCGGAGGGAGTCTTCATAATTTTGAAGAAGGAATTAAGCAGAAGACCCTAAATACTTGGCCTGCAAACCCTAGAAGTACCATTTCACTTGGAGGGCATTGTGATAACGCTCAGCTTTAATGTGCCTCAGCTGACTTAAGTAATCACGACGGATCTTCGGTTAAGCTGGGATTCGAATTCACTACCTTCCTATAATGAGAACGAAGCCCTAACTAACCATGCTGCCTGTTTCACGTCGTATACGCCAACATCCATCTATCCGATGAAGCATGAAACGAAATTCATTGGAAAACGCTGCCTGTTTCCACTCAGTGAACGTCCATTTGCGGTACTCGTTTGAAAATTTCAGCCATCGTCACCGATGAAAAGCAGTCAGCATAAGTGCATGAATCCGGCGTCTTCTTCTTGGCCCAGACACAGCAACAATGACTGAACAATACTTTAAAAGTCACTGTGTTGGTTTCTCTTTGGTACATCTGGGTGGTCAGTTATTTAACTGTAGCACATCTATTCCCCCTAACGTATCTCCGCAGCCGTCACATAACTCTATTATCAATAACCCTTGGAGTAATACATGCTCCACATCGTTGATTTATATATCTTCTGTATATAACACATGATATATAACACCTTCTGTAAATGACTTCAATAAGGTAATTCAAGGAATAGTATTGAATCAGCATTAGCAATTGCTCTGTAAATTGCATAGATATTCTGTTCAATTTTTTGACCAAGTAAATACATGTTGTTATTGGTGTCAGGATTGCCTATTTTGGGCAATGATTTCCCAAGCTCTTTGCTTCTAAATATCCAGAAAATTCAATGAATTGTTTTTCCCATCATAATGTATGTGCTTAATATATACGATTGGGACAAAGTGTATATTCTCTTTAAAATCTTATTTTATCAAAGAAATAGGCTTAGCTCACAGAAATGTAGAGTTCAAGCAAACAACTCACAGTTGATAAAAATATTAATATCTTGTCTTTTTAATAAGATGTTTGTGCAATCGATGCAAACATAAGAAATCTTTTCAATTGCTATTATCTGGAAAATATTTCGCAAAAGTACGAAAACAATTTTCATACATTTTAGATCAATACAATTCGTATTTTTTATTGAACTGATGAACTTCAAAATCTTAAATTAAAACTGTTTTCCTTCATGGGGTAGGGGATAATTAAAGTGGATCACAATAAAACAGCAAAAAAATTATAATAGCAAATATCAACAACGGTTCAAAGCTGCATCTTGATTAGTCACAGGCTGAGAATAAACATGAAGAGACATTCACTCTCAGTTTTCTAAAATAAGTTCTAAAGATTTCAATAAGCTCTCGATACAAATTCCTACGAAAATTCGTGGAAAATTTGCAAGAAAATAGAAATTGGTTCATTTATCGATTGTGATGAATTGTCTACGCAAATCTGATAATCATTCGGCAGTTTTCTTCATTTTATCAATATACTTTCATAAAATTTTGCCAAAATTACCAAATATTGAATATAAAATTATTATATTGCTAGCCCAGGTCTATATTATTCTGCCACCCTAAAGCCACTTTTAAACAAAATTCTGTTCAGGTTCTGTAGAAGGGATTTTGCAAAATAATGTGAATAATTTATTTTCTACACACACATATAATTCTTATAGATAAATTACATCATTATAAGCTTGGAAAAAGAAACTTGAGAACAATGTAGATTACGGGAAGATCATTAATAGACTGGATTGTACTCAAGTGTCGCAAGAAAGAAGACAGGAACATTTTAATCATTCACCTTAAACAAATGTACATGAAGAAATTTGAAAGAACAGCCATCTCTCTTTAGGCAGTCCGCAAATTCGTAGATGATCGCATGAGACTTGTCTCGCGAGAATTTCATCAGACCAAATGACGTCATTGATGTCTTAGTTACGTCAGAAAAGGGGTGGAGCGAGAGACGATTCTTGATTTCAAGCAAGTTCGAAATATCTGACAACTTTCCGCGAGACAGCCCTCTCATTGGTTTAAATTTCCATGACGTCAGATATAACGTTTTAGCTACGTCACATTAAGACATCGAGGAGATCGCATTTGTCTACTATAAGACGGCGTCTTAAAAAAAAATCGGATTGTCTACCGAATTTGTGGCCTGCCTATGGTATCAGGAGATCTTATCATTCCCTGGAGGTGTTTATTTCTTAATTTCACAATGGCTGTGGTGATAGAACAGTTACAGTTCAGAACAGAGATGGGCTGCTTCCTAGATGAAGCACGAAGTAATTTTCTGCTGGCCATGGCATCAACATTAGTGAGGATCAGGTTGTTGGACATGCTCTGGTATCCATTGAAAACTGCGGATGATATCTTGTGTGAGGTTGCCCTTTAAATGGCTTGGAAGACTGGTCGAGAATCCAAGAATAATAAAAGTACATTGTAATTTTGAATCACTTTGGAGTATTAAAGTTTCAAAACCTCTTTCATGGCCCTTAGCTTACAAGTGTAATTTGAGACAATTTTACCAGCAGATATTCTGTGCTATTTAGATTTTGAGTTTGCATCTGTGAAAAAGATTCTGAAATCCTCCAGATCAAGGCTGGAATATGAAAAGCCCTTAGCACTTAAAAAATATCTTAGAATTCCTCTTACCACAGAAATACCTAAAATATACCAAAGGAATCAATAATTATTAAATTGTTAAAACCGAAATATTATTTCGGTTTTGTGTGTGATAAAAGTGCAAACAATGTTTTACCAAATATAACTGATTTTATTTATTTAGAAAATGTAAAATGTATGATTCTTGGAAAATATCATTTTAAAGAGTTACTTTCGCTATGATCCATTATATAAATACAATATTTTCTATACAATCATACTCACTTTTAAATATAACCAGTAGTACTTGCTAATGAGGATACTCAAACCTAAGCATTTTTTTAAGCCTGATCATTTTAAAAACATTACATTTTTTATCAAACATGTTGAATGCTCATTTCTATGTATAAGTAGTTTAGATATAAGAATTAAGACATGTAAGTTTGCACTACTTATTTGATAAAAATTATGAAAAATATAGAAAAAATCATTTTAAATTTTTATGTATTGTAACATATGAGAGATAATTTATGGCCAATATTATAAAAAATTGATGTATTTAGATTTTTAAGAAAGAAGGACACACATTATTTCTGGGGTACTCATTATTATGCAGTGACTAAATTCATTTACTTACATTGCAACATGAGCAACAAGAATATTAATATAAAAAATGTAAAAACACAATTTACTTTCTGAGCATGTTTTTTCATTGCAAAGTTATAATCTAGATAATATTTTCTATTTTTAGAAAATTTTGTTTACTGAAATGCTTGCTGATCTCATTTATCTATAAGTATTAATCATTTTATTTGCTATTCAGTTAAAAATTTGCATTTTGTTATTCAAGCAATTTTTTTTATTTAAATGACTATCACATTTTTAAAACACTAAAATTTGGCAGATACTGAATGCATCAGTAAATAATGAATTAAGAATTTTTAAAGGCAACAGAATCACTATAAAATTGAAAAAGCTTCTACTTTATTTTCATGCTCCTGGAATAAAAATGAAGAAGTATGTCGAATGGAAACTATTTGTATTAAGATGTTAAATGCACAGTATAAAAAAAAATGGAATATACTCCCCGTACGAAAATGCAATGAAGATAATGGAAAAAATAAATTCCAAGGAATAGTGTTGAGAGGCCAACTAAATTGTAACACAATAAAACTTATTGTTGTTGAATAAAATTCTTAAAATAGACAAATTTTTTAAAAATAAAAATTTTCAGGTAACCAAACTTTAATACAAATATTAGAAAAAACAAAGTGACAAATATTAGCAGTTTTTCAAATGGGCTTTTTATGTCAAATGTAAAATATAAATTTACATAAGTATATGAATAAATCAAATGGAAAATACTAATATTATGATATTATAAAACGCAGTAAAGTTATATTACATACATAATTACATCACCAAAAATAAAACAATGAATTCCAGGAGTATCTTCAAAGTGCTGAGAAGAAAAATAAATCGAAACAGTATTTCTTTTGGAATAATATTCAGTAAATACATTCATTGGAAATTTATATGTGAATAAATAATTCTAGATAAATACTTATTTTGCCATATGTATAATAATAACATCAAATTTTGGGGTTTGAGGTAGTTTCATGGTTAAAATAATGTACAAAACATTTGCAAGTAAGAAATATAATGTATCTAAACATAAAAATATCAAATATTTTCATTTTGGTTATAATTGTAAGTTCAAATAGATTAAGAATTTTCATGAACATAATTTTTATTACACATATATAAGAAAAATTAAATTTGACTTCATTGAAAAATCATCGGTGACTTATTGAAAACTTCTTGATAAATTAATTGAATTTGAAAAAGGTTGTAATTAAACTTGTATTATCGAAATTCCTAAATGATTAAAATTCAAGAACATTTATCTCAATTAGTAAGAAAATTCTTGATAAAAAAAAATGCAACTAAACAGCATAGAAAAATGGGCAGCCATATTAACCCTACGTCTGATATATTTTGACAAAATCTTGGTGGGCTGAAGATGGTTAGTAAATTGGCTATTTTTCTAGGACCAACAATGGCTTATCATGGAAGACTTGGGAAAACTTAGCCCTCATGATAGGACCAAACTTGTCTTAATTTGGCATGCCCAATATTGGGGAAAACATGGCGTCCATTCTTGGGTTTATCTTGGCATGCTGTATATTGGGAAAAACTTGACGCCAATCATTGGTCCCTTGTTGGGGTTATCTTGGCAAGATTGCCAATATTGGTTCAAGCTATTTTAGAACTTGGGCATGAATGATATAGAAAACATAAACTTTTCTTTTAATGAGGTAATAGAAAAAATGTTTGAAAGGGATGTGGAAGAACGTTTGGCCATATCTAAGCAAGGGTGGTAACATTTGTTACGATGTCGATATGAATGAATAGTGGACTTAGTGAAATAAACTAGTTTAGATGAGATAACTGTGGAATATATGTCGAAGAAATGTTGGAAGAAATAGCAGTAAGTCTTTCTAATGATGAACTGAAGGAATTAGGGGATCGAGAAAAACACAAAAATATTGAAAGTAATGATTCTGATGCAAAGCAAAAAGAACTTTCAACAGTGTTTCTAAAAACCAGTTTGGCCACTGTAACAGAAAAACAAAAATTATAGAACAATTGACTAAAAATGACCCAAATTTTGTCATGAGTTCAAAGGCAAGACTGTATGTTATGGATGTCTTATCTACTCTTAAACAGCTTCTTATAGAGAGCAAAAGAAAAACGCAAATTGCATTAGATACCTTTTTAAATAGAAAGACAGAAAATTTGAAATACTGAAGGGATTGAATGATGTAAAATCTAACCATTCTGATTAAGATAATTCTGATTAAGAATTTTATTTATTTTTACATGTATATTCAATTATGTTTCTAAATTTATAAGAAATAACTTTTTTTATTATTATAGAAACATAATTAATAAATTTAAGAATAAAATACCTAACTAATTTTCTACCCATCTTCCCCTAACTACATTATTTACATGATGAAATAACCTTGTTTAACGCTGCTTCATATTACGCTCTACATTCATGGAACATAGCCCCCGCTTTATGCGGGATCTTACTATATTTTTAATAAATGTTTTTAACCCGTTCTATTAATTTGCTTGCATTAAATACTAATAGTTTATTAATAGAAAAATTGATGCGTTAGATAAATCTGATGTTAATATTTTGCCCCTGATTTTCGCTATTAAAATAGACCGTCTTTTTAGCAATGTCCAGACTTGAGATCTCTGAATAATTAAAACATTTCCGACAAACTCTATATTGCATCATTTTCATCTTTCTTTTTCAAAACATTTTTACAGAGGAAAAGGAAACGCACACATGTTATTTGGAAAGTGAAAACTTGATAGTATTTTATGCAGTAAAAAAATTTCTTTAAGTCTAAACTTCTTAAAAACTCTGATATAAAATTAGAATTGCAGTTCTGTGGTTCCCATAGATATTTTGTTACAAAACCCCGACATGAAATACTAGCTATAGTTTATTTTATTTATTTCTTCTTAAAGTTAACTATATAATAATTCTAGTTTTACGATATGTCAGTCTCTAATTTCGATTTTACTCCCTTGTGTTATCAAATCATATTATTTATATTGTTCTTACGTTCCATAACAGTCAGTCAAAATTTGTTTTATTTCAATGTAGTAGGCTATTTATTTATTTATTTATTGCATAAGATCCCTAAATTAAAAGAACAAGCTGTGTCGAACAAAATTATTATTATTTAATAAAATGTTATCTTAATGTGGAGTCATCTGAATGTAAAGTTTTAATTAACTTGTTTCGTCTGATTTTGTGCTTTTAACTTCAAATTAGATTTATTCTAGAGTAAATATAATCTGCATGAAATCAGAGAAATCTCCTAATTTTGGAGATATTCCTTAATTAAATACTTTAATTCCGAGAAGAAGACAACTGCGGACAGAAAACGTGGCGGTTGTTAACATGTTTTCCATATGTTCCAGTGGACTCTGAGATCCCCGAAAATTGAAATCACAAATAAAAACTGTTTTTTACCACAAGTCTATACTGCTGTGCAATTCTAATTTCTTTTTCTCTTCATTTCTATATGCAAATGATTAATACTAATTCATCCAGAATTACTGTCTACACTTTACAAGATGAATCGTAATTCATGTTTATTTTTAATTTCTCTCTAAAAAGTAAATTGACAATTTCGTCCGTGATGATCTGGAACGTCATGTGCAAGTATCTAATTTTCCATGACGTCACAGGCGTTTTATTAATTAAAGGTTTTCATTTTTTTTTTATCCATTTTCTTTTAAGAAATAGAATTTGGCAATAGTCACAATTTAGGATTTCTTTTTTTATTATTATCTGTGATTTGTGTGACTGTGAATGTTAAGAGAGTTCAATTAATAATCACCTGCATTCAATAAATCAAGTTTATTTATTCCTAGTTTACGATTAAAGAGGATTATTAAATACAATTTTATTAGAATTGTACACTTTTATATTTTAGTTATTGCGCTTTTGTTTGTAATTAAATTTTAATGCCTGAATTACATTTCAAAATGTTTCTTAAATTTCGTTTAAAAGTAAATCATAGTATTCTCGATATGACGGAAACTACCAGGAAAAGTTTATGAAACGCACTTTTCAGGTGAGTGGTGTTCATATTAAAATAATCTAATTTAATATTTCGTATGTTTATGCTAATAATAGTTGTGAAAATTAAGTGTGTAACTTACAATTTTTTCTAACTGTGAACATTTATTTTACAGTATGCAACTTTCAGCAAGTCATTTAAATGCATATGTTTTAAGGAAATAGATTTCTTTCATTGTATTAGCATTTTAAATCACAAAATTAGCTCAAAGAAGATTTTTATAGGTAAACATTCTTTATTTCTTACAATTTTACTGCATAATATTTCGTAAATTGTGTATAGAAACATTTCTATAATTTTTGAGTTTTTAAAGCTATTATTAATTTGATTTCGCTTATGAATTCTTAATGTGCGTTTTTTGATTAAATGTGTTATCTTAGTGTAAAATACATTAAAAACTAAAAAAAGAATTTTAGTGTTTGTATTTTTAGGTCAACTTTTAATATTTGATAAAATTATAACATCTTAATGAATTCTGTTGGTAAAGTTTTTCTTTTTCATTCATAAGTAATTTTTAGATTTTAATAATCTAACACTGACTGTATCAAATATCATTTGCAGGTAACAAAATATAATGTAATTATCATTCTTTGACTAGTTTTAATGTGACATTTATTTCTTTGTGAAGAAATATTTGGCTGTAAATATATAATTAAATGGCTAATGAGATAATGATCATATTAAAATAAATTAACACTAATACTGTTACTTAATTCATAATTTGGAATTCCACTGTCTTATTATAATCAATAAGTTACAATGTTGTATCTATGTAAAATATAAATATTCATATATTATGTTTACATATATTTAAACATGTATTGTATGTTTACATATAAGTAAACTGGTTTTAGAAAATTTGATTTTTTGTTACTAGTTAACCAGAAATATGCACTCTCAATTTAACATTGTATGGGATTAACACTGAACCTGGGAAAGGACGCTTGATGTGGCTTAGAATCTATTTTAAAAATATAGGTTCCTGTCAGATAGCCCTCATGAGCAACAAGTGAAATATTTGTGTTGATTTGAAAAGTGATTTTAAGTTATGATAATTTGTGTTGAAACTTAAAAAAAATTGTACCAGAATATTTTGAAAATCACCCTATGAAAAACTAAGTAATATTAAATCTCAAATAAGTATTTAGCTTAAATTTTTCAGAAAAACCTGTAAATTTCAGTAAAGAAATTTCTTATCTAAAAGTTCTGAATGTGTGTGTGTGTATATATATACCTTCAATAATTTTAAAATGTTAAAGAAATGTTTGATAAAAATCCTTACTTACTATTAAAGGCTTGTAGAAAACTCCCCGAAACAGCAGAAGGGGAGATTTTAATTTTTTTTCACCTTCTCTATAAGAAGTATTAATTTGGCACAATTTCCAGTTTTAGTGACAACCTCCCAAATTATGTTATGAATTGCGGGATTTATAATTTTTTTTAATTTCTCTACCATAAAAGAAAGGTGCATAAAATGTTAAAAGTTGAATTTCACTTAATTTTCTAGTGGTATGTTTTTAAAATCTAATATAATATATAATAAAGTGTTTTTGTGTTCCATAAAATAAATAATAGAAATTAAATTTTAAATATATATATATACACCAATGATAAATATGCATGCACTTATATATGTATGAAAAATAGTGAATATATAATAAAAAAAATTGTGAGTGTGAGAGAGAACTCAATAAAAATACTGCAACCCCCCCCCCACTTATTTGATATAAATCTAAAAATTTATTTAAAATCTATATTTTAAGAAGTTATCATACTTCACCTTAAAAGAAATATTTCTCTTTTCAAGCTGAACATTTAAACTACATAAAAATGCGTCCTATAATATTGAATAGTACATCTATCAGAATTGTACTAAACTTCATTAGATATCAGAAAGCATGACAGAATATATCTTGGTGCACTGATTTCCATCTAATATATTGGCTCATTTGGCAGACACAAATTATATTATGTCCTTAATCCTTTTTGTCACTCTTATCTTTAAAGTTGAAATATCAATAAAAAAATTGCAGGCTGTCTATTTAGGCCTTAAAGATTATACATTGAAAATTTTGCTAAGACTGCATTTATCATTTCTATTTTATTGGTGTTCCATCGCATGGAACACTATGCTGCAGAGGTGAAAAAACGCAGCTAAGCAAGCATAGCATTGAAGCTCGTAAATGCTTTTGCATATGAATGAAAAACCAATGCATTATACCTGTGTAGCAAATCTAGTATGATCCAAGATGTACCATGAGGAGGTCTATTATGCTGCACAAAAAAAAAAAAAAAAAGATTTCTGTACAATCTGTTTAGTTATCAAAGTTTGTAGCTGAATAGAGGAGATTGGTTGAGATAAATCATTGCTATCATTTTCACTTGCATCCAACATATCGTCACTATCATGCTGCGATTGATCAAGTAGCTTAGGAATATATTTCTTTGTATGACTCTCTCTGATACAGAAATACTGATCTACTAACCAAGAGCAATTTTTGAATCATTGCTTCAGAAAGATTGATACTACTCTGAGCAATTTATTTGATATTAACAAATTTAAAAAATTTAACTAGACATTAAAATTATATTTGCAAAATAAAATAAATATATATGTGTGTATATTATTATAAAATAGTTGTGAAAAGGAAAATCGAGAGCACAAAAATAATGCTCCTCTAACTAGAGAATCAAACTTACTGATATAATCCTGTACCCCACTAAACCAAAATCTCCTAGAGTAGAAAGCCGTTGCAGTGAAAGAATGAGTTGTGCTCTTGAGGCTGACCCAAAATTTCCTTGCGCTTCATTGAGTTTTTCACTTAGAGGGGAAAAACCTTTAGTCTGAAAAAGATTTTCATATTGTTTTAATTAAAAACATAGTGAAGATAATTTTTTTACGAGTTTACTATACAAAAGACATTAAGAAATTATTTTCAAAATGAGCTTACTGTATTATAATAATGTTATCCTTTTCACATTAAATCATTAATTTAAAGATATTAAATTTATGATTAATATTTACATTTTTCATCCCTGTCAATTTTAGAATTTCATAAGAATTTATATAAAAAATTTTTGACATTTTTTGTATAGTCAACATTTTAATATTTTTACATAGTTTAAAATTTAGCATTCTGAAAATGATTTTTACATTTGTTTAGAATTTTATAAACTCATTAATTTACTAATAATGAAGAAAATATTAATATGCCCAAAGATTTTTATTCTCTAAACTTCAATTTCATAGAAAAATATTTTAAATATTTGTAGTAATTCAAAATAATTTGTGCATGAAAATTTCTATTATTTCATAAGCTGTTCCATATTTAATGAGCATGTTTAAAAAAATGTGTATGAATAGACATTTATAGATAAGTATATATTTTTGTCACAAACAATTTGAGGGTTTAAAATTAAGATTTACTACATGAAAAATAAGCATGTTTTAACTGTTTTGTTTGTATATATGACATTTATTTAAAACACTTTGATATGTTAAAGTTATACACAAATTATTACTATTTAATATTAGAACATTATTATACTATATGATAACTATTTAATAAAACCAAAAAACTTACCCTGGAATTTTTAGTAACATTCAAGTTTTCTAGAGGAATGACTTTAAGCCATTTGTTGAGCATTTCTTCTTTAGGAAATTGAAAAATACTTATTTTTTCCGTTTTGTCGCAATTACCACGACAATTAACCACAGAACATTCGTAGGGCATGATGACAATAATATCACTTGGAACTAAAAGAAATATATTAGACTTTAGCAACCAACAACACAAATCCACGGGCAAAATGGTGACACTAGAATTGAAACGGGTTCAACAGCTTCACCTCCAGAGCAGGAGTTGTACAGAACGGGAAATAGTGGTGCTTCGACTTTCACTCTAGGAGGTGTTGACTGAACCCTCCTAATTTAAAAGGCCAAAAAGGGTATCGAAATATTACACCTGTAAGTTAAGTAATCTTCAGCATTAGCTCATTTCACCCTAAAAGAAAGAAAAGCAGTAAAAAAAAAAAAAAAAAAACAGATGTTTCCCTCGTCATTGCATTCAAGGCTAAACTTGCTCTGAATCGCAGAAAGGAAAATTGCTGTTGCAGTGCATTGTTCCAGGGGATGGGACACCTTGTTTTATCAGACCATCCTATGTATACTATATGCATAAATTTTTTTAAAATTAATATAGATTAAATAATTCAAGGTACAGGCAACAAAATAAAAGAGAAATTTCTTTCTAAACAATTATTTTAGTATGACAAAAAATTTAGGAAATATTCCTTCAAATAAAAGGATTAAAATAATCTGCTATAATTGAAAATTATTGATTGTCTTATGTAGCGTTGCCATCTAATACAAAAAGGGTTAAAATAGCATTTTAAGCCAAATTTTATTCATTTATAGCTAAATGCAACAATTTGGTCACAAATTAAAGTTTGAAGTTCCATCAATGGTTAATTTGCAATAAGAAATTCAAGGAAGCATGCTCCTCATATAAATTTAGGTGTACCATTTGCATATTTACTTTTTTAAAACAAAATATTCTATTTTTGTGTGTAATTTTGAGAAGGCCTCACAATTACTCTTCTACTAAACTGTAGAAATCTTTATTTTTAGATATTAAATATTAACTGGTTATAAATAAGTTTACATTGAATTTTACAAAATGGTTTTATACTATTTTCATGATATAAAATCCATATTTAATGTGATCTCTTATATATCCTTTATACTTAATATTAATTTATTTCTAAAATTTAAGTTAAGATTCAGCATTGTTAAACAAAATTCTTTTATTGTTCAAACCAATTCATCTATTTGTTACATTTTAATAAGAACTTCATACCATTTTAATGGTCTTTTGTAGTACAAAAACTTTTTGCATCTTCAATTAGTAACATACAAAATGTTGAACAAAATCTCCCATCATAATTTTTTAAGTTGGCTCAAATCAAGCTTTGTTAATCAGTAAGTTAAAAAAAAAAAAAAAAAAAAAAAAAAAAAAAATTGGGTTCATTTCCAATCAAAACATTTTATAAGAACTTTAAATGCTTCTCGTAGTGTTCTTTTTAACTATAATTTTATGCATATCACAGAAGCAGAATTTTTTAAACAAGTTCGTAATCAAGGAGCTTGTGCTACACGTCATATAAACAATCGACATGACGGTAGGCTTATTCTCAACCAACATGTTGTGTTTAACTTTTCAAACACCAGTATTAGTAAAATCCATAAAAGCAGGTTACACAAGTTGCAAACTTCATTCATGCATTCCTAACCCTCTTAGATATTTCAAATGTCAGATATGGTCATTCTTAACAGATACATAGGTACATGTGGAAACACAGTCTAGTCATGAAACTAATCCTTGTACTTCAAAAATTTTTATATGTTATAACTGTTCTGGTTCACCTGCTGCATTTTATAAATCTTCCCCTATATGTATCTTGGAGAGAGAAATTTTATTTCCCTGTATATACTCATCAGTTCCGTATTATCCGCAAGATTATTTTTTCCTAGTAAAAGAAAAAGTGTTGCATAATGCGCATCAATTTTTCAGCAAATAGTCAATAATTTGTACTACTGATAATTTGGGTGTGATTAAAAATATAAAATTTGCAGAAAATTTATGAAAAAGTTTTGTTTGAATCTACCTTATTGCAAAGTGCGATCAACTTCAAGGAAAACACAATCAAGAGGTTAGTTCCGTGAAGCTTGTCAATTCTTACTTTTTAATAACTTTTAAAATATGGTTTGATATATTTTCTGAAATAAAATTTGTTTCATTAATAATTAATAGAAATGGATTAATTTTTAGCTGTACATTGGAGTTGTTGGAGTCAATACACGATTTGGCTCACAAAACCATTTTTCGTACTCTGCCTGAACGTACCACTTAAAAGGTTTATTTATGCCATATGCAAATAGAGTAAATAATATTTACATAATGAATAATTAATAGAACACTAAAAGTTGGCATTTCCTATTTTTCGACTTTAAAAATGCAAAAATGAACAACCATCCTCAAAAAAGAGAAGCTTACCAGTATCTGCTCAACTTTCAACTTTGTCATCTAAAGTCAATTTACCATCAAATTCTAATAGCACAAAGAAATCTACTTCAATTACCAACAAATCTAAGACTGGTGATACAAAAGTTAAAAAACCAAAATCTCAAAAGTATTAAAAGAACTATTGATATATCCTCGTCTGAAACAGATATGGAAATGGATTCCTCATTCACATCTCAGACCATTTCAAAATGTAGAAAAGATATGGAAAAAAAAAAAAAAAAAACCTGCTCTTGATATTAATTTCATAAAAATGTCATAGTTATTTGGAAATCAATGGATTTTTTATAATATTTTTCTCATCTTTCTGGGTTTTATGAATTTGTTTTAGTGACTTTATTCTTCTGAGTTATTTTCTCAACATTTTCAATTGGTTCTCATTCAATGATTTGCTGAAGCACTTAACTTTATCAAACATTTTGCTGTTTGGTGCTGCTTTTATAATATCTGAGAATCTAACATTAGTAAAATCACATCTATCATTGAATTCAAAATAAAATCTATTCTACCTCTGTACTTTTGTGAAAGTGGTTATCAAAATGATTGAGACACCTTGTGAATAAAAGTGGCATTAAGAATGTGCTTCATTAAGATTAAAAAATTGTAAATATAATTATATTTTAAAGGGTTGAAAAATATTAATGTAGTCTGAGGTAGTTTCAGTCAAATTATATAATTTTTGAATTTTTATCACAAGCATAAAATGTCAGATTTTCAAAGAGGTCAAATTTTTAAAATAAATGTCACTAGAACATCCTAACTCGGTAATTTTTCAGAAATACATTATCTTAAGTCATGATAGCATACTTGCAGCAAAAAAAAAAAAAAAAAAAAAATATTAGAAAAAGAAGCTGAAAAAGACTTAGTATTCAAACAGATTACTTCTTTCTTTTTTTTAAATAAAAAGAATAAAATAAAAAGTGTGCCATTATATAGTGTATGGCTTAGGTTGATTTATAAGATCTTATAGCCATGCAGTAAAACTATATAATTTTAAGTTGGTCTGAAAACAAGCTTACTCCAATTTCTACAGCATTATATGTCGACAATCAGGCAAGGTATGTTCTATGTAAACATACATGCTTAATATATCTTCAGAGAAGAAAGTGTTTAATGTGATCTAATGCATCTTTAAGTTTCCTTTTGAAAACTGATAGAGCCAATTTTTTTATTTAGTTTCATTCCGTTTGATTTTTGAGTGAAAAATTTACATTGATAAAGATTAATAAAGTATTTGAAATAAGTATGTCATTATAATGAAAGTAGGTGTAGTGTTGTAAATATTCATGTACATGAATATTGTTTCACTTCAATAAGTTTATTTCTGTAGGAATATTGTTTGATAAAATTATTAATTGTGTTAAACTCTTTCAAATTGCATTTTTATAAAATATGTTAGAATTAATGCATGACGTGATTTTAGAATTTTACTGAAACATAAAAAAATTTGGATTTTCCATTGTGTAAAAATTTTAAGTTATCTTATTTTAATTATTTACAAATAAATTCAACATAGATTCTAAAAATATTAATAAAACTTTTAATTATCTGTGGATTTTAAAGTTGTATGAATGTTCTGACTCAGGTCAGTAATTATTCTTAAACTGTTGTATATATATTATGTGCTTAAATCTAGAATAATTATACAAATTTAAAAGAAGTGTTTTGTCACCTAATATCACACATTGATAAAAATATGAATTAGAATTCGTTTAAAAACAGTATTAATAGTTTATAAGTAATAATTCTAAAAAGGATTTTGGTAATTAAAATAAAATCAACTAGAAGAATCAATTTTCTATTTAAATTGTGAAAAGAATATTATAATTCTAAAAAGGATTTTGGTTTCTGAAATATACTGAAATTAATACAATATTTGTACAATCATATCTGTATACTGTAAGTATTTTTAAAAAATTAAATCTTTTGTAAATATCAGCCCTTGTTAATGCAATAATTTATTAGCTAAAATTAATACTTAAGTTTTTTACTAGGCATGAGAAACTGATTTAGTTTCTTACTTAGAAACTAAATTTAAGTTTTACCTCACACTCATTGTACTTATTACTAATAAAATATAAGATTGTTTCCTTCCAAAACAAAATCATACTATAAATGTGTTTTTGCAAGAGCTTAGAAAAATCTCAATTCTATGTAGTTTTCATAAATGTAAGTCTTTGTAAAATGTGAATTTTGTGAAAATGCTTTAAAAAATTGGTCTATATCATGAAAAAATTGGCTCATTTATAAAATAGATAATATCAAAGTACTTCTCTAGAATTCAAATAATGGCCTTATCTTTTGGATTTATAACAATTCAAAATAATTAGCTTCAGGCAAGAAAAAATTATTTGCAATTTGGTCTACTTTTAAACTTGTAAAAAAAAAAAAAAAAAAAAAAAAACAGGATTTACTAATTTTTTGCTATTTTTCTGAAGAATTGGATACTGTTCCAATTGAAAAAAATTTTATTTCTCTTGTATATGGTTAAATACATTGTTACAAAAGCATTAGTATATCCTTTAATGGTTCTCAATTTTTTTGATACAGTAGTTGGATACATTAAACTCCTATTATATTCTTTAATTGTCTGTTCTAAAAACTTTTGTATGCTGAAAGTTAACAGAAGAAACTAAAAAAAAATTTTGTTAGACATTAATTCAACTTAATATTACTGTTTTACTTGGAATGCATTATTGAAACTTAAATGAAAATAGATGGACTAAAAATAACCACAACATCAAGCAGATGTTCAAATATTTAAAAATTGTTTCTTGTTGAACTTTAGGGGAAAAAAAAAAAGGTAGTATCATTCAAAATGAAACCTTAAACTTAGTATAAAAAATGTTTTAGACACAAGTTCATTAAAAAATAACTATTGTTAGTAAAGTCAATTATAATATTGATAAATTGTAAAAAGTTCATTGTTCTTTATTTTTATAAAATATTTAATTTAAAGCTATTGTCTTATTTTTTGTAGCAAAGAATATTGTTATTTAACTGGAAAAATGTCGGCTGTTCAGAATTCTGTTGATTGTCTGATAAAACAAGTTAAGGAACTCAATGATGGTTGTATTAAAGCTGCTAGATCATACTTGCCTCCTTGGCGATCCTGCTATGAACAAGAGCAAATTTCTTCTAAATTAGCAATTACTAATTCATCTTTAGAGCCAGTGCAGAAGAAAAATGATTGCCAGAAAACTGGAAGTCTAAAAAAATATCGCTTATCCAATTATGATATAAATGTTCTTAGCCCTAATTCATGGTAAATAAGTAATTTTCCTGCATTTAAATATTTAACTCTTAATGTATTTGGTAAGTACACATAAATGTCCTGAATAAGTGTTTTGCATATTATACTTGTGATATAACTTCCCAGAGCAATAGTCTGTTATGAATAAGTTTTCCTTAAATATAATTTAAAAAATTAAAATGTATTGTAATGACTAATGCAATATTGTTGTATGCTTTAAATGTTAAGTGTGTATGTTTATTGCAATACTCACATGTGATATAATTTGTAAAATTCTCATTTTTATCACATATATATAAGTTTATCTGTGTTAATAGATTTATAGTCATTAAATTATCTTTCACAATGAAATGGATAATTGAATGTATTGTATCAGTGTTAGACATATTATATAAAATATAGAATGGCACATGTATATTAATTTAAGAAATTAACTAATTTTTTTAATTTAAAAAATCTGCTTCTGAAAATAGTTTTATAACATTGTATGTGTAATTATATACTCATTTTAAAAAGTGAGCTTTACTCAAAATATGCTTATTAGATGTCAAAGTCTCCCTGATTAAACTGTGATATAAATATGTTTTAATATTTTTATTGTAAATCTCAGTTTTTCTATGCCAAATTTTGATTCAGCTAGGAAAATTTTAAATATTGAACTATAAAAAAATAATTTCCTGCATTTCAAAAGTGTTACTTGTCACCTAAAACTTTAAAAAGTATTTTTTAATTTGGAAAATTTAATGAACTCCGAAATCTTTGTTTAATAGTAGTTAATGATCATATTTATAAATTTTTATTAAAAGCATCTCTTGATTTTATTGAAATAGTATTAAAGTTCATAGATATTTATAAACTCCTTCACTTTAATTTTCATATTTATTTGCCATTGTTAATGACATTTTTCTTTTTATTTTGCAATATTGTTTGCTAATACATTATATATAAAATTATTTTCCTATAGTCTATAACATGCATAGTTATTTTTCACTTCAATATTTCAGAAGCTCTTTTTTGCCCAATAAAAATGATTTTGTTTTAGTTTTCAGGTAACATAATTACACTAAGTTAATTTATTGTTGAAATTTGTCTACTGAAAGTTGAATACTGTTTTGTTTTTTTAGAAATTTAATATATGTGTCTGTTTTTTATTTCATAGTATTTTAGGTAAATATGTATAGACAATAAATGTATACATTTCCTTTTGTGTTTTGTATTATGAAATATATCTAAGTCACTTGAAAATGTCTGTAAGAAGTCTGTGTTGTTCTATGTAAGCCGGTTATTGGAATTCTGGTCAATTTTGTATGTATTGTATGTGATTAAAAATGTTGAACACATTTTTGTTAATTGTATTATAAATACTGTTACACAAACTGCAGCGATAAAATGATTTCTGACAAATTTCACATTATTTGTTCACATTACAGTTCTTTTTATTTGTTTGTTTATTTATAACATTTGAAGATTTTACCTTCCATTTTGACTTCAAAAATATGAGTGTTGACACACACAATGTTCAGGCACATACATAGTGAAAAATAAACATAATTCTCTCTCTTAAAGAAATATTATAAACATGGATTTGCTGTGTATAAAATATTTCAATGTTTACATTTCTTTTATTATTTGTCATTGTAGTTGCGTATGGATATTTGTATTTGATTTTTTGAAAGAAAAAAATTCATTACTTGAAATATAGTGTATGGCTCATAATTAAATATTATGATAGAGAGCAAATGAAAAATATTCCTTTCTTTGTGTTATAGTTTTAAACTAAAATTTTTGGCAGATTTACTTGTTGCATTACCTATTTTATTGGTATCTAAATGGTAATATTCTAGTTTAAGGTTCAATTTCTGGATTTAAGTTTCACAAGGAGGGGTTAATTAAGTAAACTTTAAACTAAATTGCAATAGAAATTACCCTTATCTGGGAAAAGTTACCTTAAAGCAATAAACCTATCAACCTGTTGTAGGTTCATTGATTTGTCAGTCCACAGTATGTTTAATGAAAGGGTTGCACATGATATATTCAATTCAGTTTACGTTTATTGAATTAATTGGTATTCCTTTGGCAATGATTCCTTTCCACATAAAAAAAATTGTCATTGGCCAACTGCAATAAATATAATTTTGCTATTTGCATTTCTCCTTGGTGTTGCAGTTTTAATTGCAAGTAGCTTATGCTAAATTCTTGTGTTTGGAAAACAATCCTCCAACAATGTTTTCTTAACCCCAATTTATCGTCTTTGTATTTCTGATGAAAATAACTTGATGAAATGAATAAATTTTATAAAAGCTAATTTAAAATTATTTGATATATATTGACAAACTTGTACAGTTATGAAAAAGAGTAGAAATGAAGTTGCCATCTTGTAACTAGTTTCGTATATGCCGAGTATACAAATTTATGTTTGTTTCATTTTATTTGTTTGATAATATATATTTTTAGGTTTCAAATACAAGGTTATAAAATTGAAAAATTACTTAATTTATACTTTATTTTGAATGCACATTTTCAATTGATCCCAAAAATGTCCCATTTAGAGAGTAATTCAGAAAAGTGAACGATCTTCAAACAAAACCGAGGTTATCTCTACGAGGCTCTGTTGAAAATGTGTGTTACCATAAAACAACAACACATACAGTCGCAAATGAGTGGTGATATTTTGACTCCAAATCTAATAATTCCAGTGGAGACTAAACAACTGATCAACTTTCACTTATATGATTCGTGTATGTGTCCATTAGGATTTAACGACAATCCTTTTTAAATTAAAATTGACATGGTGCTTGAAGACCGAATTTTCCTGTATAAAATCTGCAGATTATGTCAGAAAAGTTTTGAATTTTGTTGTGTGCATTATACGCCTCCGTGGCTAATTTGATATTAAATAAATAAATAATAAAAAAAAACATACTCCAGAAAAGCTTACAATAAAGTTTTGAAAAAAGAAAAATTGACTTCTATGTGTGTGTGTGTATTTCATAAAAAAAAATTGAATAAATAACAAAGAAACACGACTCTGCTGACTTATGTCATTTATAATCAGTTTCCTTCAATTACTTTCAAGAATGAATTCGGTTCTTCGTAAAAATTCTAGTTATCATTTCGGATGTGGTCTTGACCAGGGTTACTTGTTCTGAAAATATTCAAGTTCGTTTATAGTCATATGGAAAAAAAAACTTTAAAGTTACACAGCAGTTTTAAAATAAAAGTTAAAGAGAAAGCAGATATAAAAAAATTATGTCGACAAACTTGTCAAAGTAAGAACAAATCATGCGGTTACTGAGGAAAAAATATATTAAATGAGCAATTCGATAATAACCCATTTCTTTCATTTAGTCATTAACGAAATGAATTTTATTTTTAAAAATATCTAACCTCTTTTTAAAAGTTACTAAAAAAATAAAAACTCAAGTTTTATTAACTTCTTGGGATCTTGTGCTATCATCTCAGTTTATCGCACATTGCGATAAGATGGGATTTAAACATATCTTTTTTATAATGTTTTTTCCGGTCAATATTATATTTTTAATAATACTGTGTATTTATTTAATTTGACCCCTACATTATCAGCAGTATATATTTTCGATTATTCCACGAGAAAATCTGCTGCGAATTATGTGACACTTTTTTTTTTTTTTTTTTTTTTTTGGAAAAAAAGATCTTGCGGCTAATATGGTATTCTTCCTAAATAGAGTCAAGGTGTATATACGAGAAAGTTTAACTAGCTTTAAAAAAGTATATTTTCCGATTCCCTTCCCACAAGGTCGATTAACCTTACTATAATATTTCGTTTTGTGCCGTTTGCTCTTTGCACGAATCCAGCCCTTAGAATGATGAAGTCTGTTCATATGACTATACTCATTCATTCACTTGTAAATATACATTGTATGCATTTCCTTTAGTTCACAAAAGATACTTTAAGCTTTGAAATAATGTAATATTTTGGTTTTGAGCTCTTCTGTTCATATCTCTTCAAAATGCTTCGGTTATCTTACTTTTCTCACATATCTGCGATTTTTGCGCATTGCTCTTTATACCAAAAGTTCTAGATATTTATTTTCGAAACAAACCATGAATATAAGCAGTCTCAGAAATATTGAAACTTACATCTGATATCTGCAGTATAACGTCACAGTTTGTGCTTTCCAAACCCAAGATATTTTGGAAAATCCGATGAACTTTAATTGTCTTTGAATCTGTCAGATTCATTTGTTTTCTCCAGATGAAGCCCACGGAATTAAGTAGTACCAAAAGAAATCCTTACTTGGGGTCTAAACGCAGAAATCTTAGAAATGTTTCGAGAAGAAGCCTTAAATTCTTCACTGCCAATATGATTCATCTGTATAAAATTGGACCAAGGGAGTAGATGCATCTTCGATGTGAACTACACTGGTCGACATTGAAAGGAGTTGCCTGAAAGTGCGGAAACTCGGCAAACAGAGTCAGCAACAAACAATAAATTATCTCTATTTTCTAATGATACATGCATAATACAGAGCGCCATCGTAGCAATTAAACACTGGGGTGGTGATTGGGTTAACGACTTGAACCGATGGAAACTCAGCGGCCTCCTTCGAGACTACAGGTCTGCATACTGAAGAAAATTGGTTGCATGAACAATCACATTTGGGGAGACTTTCAGAGCGACTGGTGAGTGTTTACAACTCGATAAAATCGTGGATTATTCATAAGCGTTTGAGTAAGATTTGTATGCAAGAAAGTACATTGATGTAATAAACACAAACAAAGAATTTCATTGAAGGCGAGTGGGAAAATGTTTATAATTTATACTTTATCTTTTTAAAAATTACATTATTTAAAACTTGTACTAATTATCATAAATTGCTAAGCCTTGCGTGCAAAAAGTTTGTTTTCAAAACGTAGATTATTGTACTTGGTATGCATTCCAATATTAATTTACTGGATATTTAGTTTGACCATTATTAAGTTCATAAATGCTAAAGATTTTATTTATTGAATTATTTTTTCATGTTAAGAGAGCAATATTAAGATAACGGTAGTTTGAAAAAAACTACTAGTAGATAATTAGTTGTATTGAACAAATCTTATGTTTTGAAAGTATATATAAATATTGAACTATAATTATTATACATTATTCATTTCTTAATTTGTATATAGTTTTTTTCACCAATTAAATAGTAATTAGTTTAACAATAGTTGAAAAAATTTTACTAAAAAAATGTTTGGTAAAATGATTAGCTAATCACGTATTATCTCAAAACTAGTGTAGTTTATTATAAGAATATATTTTAAATTATAATGTTTTGATGTGTTGAATTATTTGATAGTTAAAGAAACTAAACAAAGCTAAAATTAAAACAGAACATTAAGTTATTCATTTCTAAATTGGAATCTGTGAGTAGAACAGGTAAATGACGACAGACCCATACGGGATTGGCGCGATTTCATATTTTCACGCCAAGCACTCTACAGCTCTGTCGCCAATCTAAATTAGGTCAACCAGTAACGATCGCGTTCGAACTTCAGCTTTGAAATCACACGTTTTTCCGAATTACAATTATTAAAAATTTGAATATATCATTATAACTAAATACTGTAGAAGTTTTAAAATTCTAATAAATAGAAAAAAAATTAATATATCGAGCAATGGCGCCCACCTTAAAAAACATCAGTGTAGCGTTACCTACTACAGTACCAACCGGGCAATAAATCTAAATTTCGAACGTTAACAAATTTCATTTTTTTTTATTTAAACTCAATTTTTAATATACCGAGCAGTGGCGCCTACCTTAAAAAAAAAAAAAACAGTGTAGCGCTACTTACTACAGTGCCAACCGGGCAATAAAGCTAAATTTCGAATGTTAACAAATTTCATTTTTTGTTTAAACTCGAAGTTTAATATACCGAGCAGTTACGCCCACATTAAAGAAATTTAAGTACCCGGCACATTCTAACACTAACATGAAAAACGCAATACACACAACTTTTAAACATTCATTTACTTATGGAAATATTCATTTTTATAAAAACTTAAATTTCTAAATATGAATGAAATTGTAATGAAAAACAAAATAACTCACCTAACCATCATCGATCTCCGAATCGTTACTTTTGGGCGAATATACGGTTTTTATCGCTTCTAAAATGTCTATTATGTTTTCCTGATGATTCTTTCTCCATAAGTATTCCGCGAAAACGTAAATTCAATATACTTTCATCCATACTTATTAATTTTCGCAAGCAACACAAAAACTCCAAAAATTGAATACCAAAACTCAATGCTTCAAGATTATTCTGTAATAGTTTCAAGAGTTACATACAAAACGGGCATGTAAAACGAAAAGCACGTCATTCCTACGTAATTCGAACAGGTAAACCATTCTGGCGCACTTTATCGCATTCTTGGCGCATACGCTTGGCGCATGTTACCCTCTGTACGCTTCCCTACTAATTAGCGTTGCACATAAATATAAACATTAAAAAAAATTATAATGTCTTCAAATATGAAGTTTCAGAAATTACCAGGTGCAAATGTAAATGTATGAATGAGTGACTAATAATATTCTTAAGAAATAGTTTATTAAATTTAATGTGTAAATGTTGAAATTTATATATATATATATATATATATATATATATATATATATATATATATATATATATATATATATATATATATATATATATATATATAGAAGGCTATAAAAAATCTTCTGTAATGAAAAAATATTTTAGAATTTTTACTGCTATTACTTCATAATTCAAAGAAAATATTGAAAAAGGATATTATAATATAGTTGAATTAAAATAAAATTTAACATTATATTTTAGGATAATTTCTAGGAAAACAAGTATTTTTTATTTATATCTTTTAAATTTATATTAACATTTTCCTAATATTTTTTTCAAGTGCCAAACTCGTGTTGTACAATAAAGCAAATAAAGTCCATGTATTTGTATTTCCAAAGGATGAACAGCTGAAACAGAAATGGATAAAGACTATCCCTAGAAAGAATCCTAATGTAAGTAAAAATAGAAAGGTAAATTATTATTCCCTCTTTCATAACTCAGAAATATTTCTATTAATATTTCTTATCAAGCGATATATAAACTGTCTTTGTAGTGCTGTTATTGATTATTCATACCTACTAGTATTGTTTATAGTACTATGTAGGAACAGTTATAACTTAATTTTATTAATCCATAAAAACTATTGACTAAGTATAATAATATGATAAAGTTTCTCCTATATGTTCTGATATATAGACATATATTTATAGGTATTTGATTCAAATTCATTTTGAGGCATTTTGTAATTTAGGTTTGTGCAAGACATTTTGCTGAAGGAGATATTGAATTCACCCCATTTTTTAATAAAGAAAGTGGCAAAAATTTAACTGCAAAATTAAAGAAACCGGGATTGAAGGAAGGTGCAGTACCGTCAATATTTCCCAACTGCCCTTCATATTTGTTTGCCACCACTAAAAATGTGCGTAGTGATCCTGACGAAAGAAAACGGTTGTTGGAGGAGGATCACATTAACAGAGCCGTATTAAGCAGTATTTCAAGAAAAGAAATATATGATGAACAATTCTGATTTATAAGTTTTATGAGCTCTAAAATTGCTTAAAGATAATGAAATTCCTGCTTACTGGAATAAAATTGAAAAAGAAAACATTGTATTTTTAAATATTAATTTAAGTAATACTGTTCCTAATATTACTTATGTTATAGTGTGGTTGATGATAAATTAAATCTCACTATTTCTTATAAATCACAAAATATTTTAAAGTACAAGGAAGCAAAGTTACTGCTAAAGGTAAGTAATTTTAATGTAATTTTATGTAATATTGATTCAGTGTATTTTATGAAATCTGTAAAAAAATAACTGGATGAATCAAAAATATGGTTTTTTTATGTATTATCCTCCATTTGGAAATGAAAGTGTTTAAAACTGCTTATTTCACCCTTTTACGAAAGATATATGATATTGAGTCATCACAATTGATAAAATTTGGCTTTGGTTTAACAAGAAAAACTCTTTGGCCTACACATTTAGAGTGCCAGAATGTTAGCCTGGTTTTAAAAATTTTAAATACTAATTTGATCCAGTGTATGAATTAAGAAAAAAGCATAATATTTTGCATTATAATGAAACAGCTAATTATATTGAGATATTTTGTAAGTGGTGGGATATAGCTAATGTTAAATCAACCTCTAAAGGAAAATTTAAGACAAATCCCATGTGCGAACCAATTACAAACAAATCTAATGTTAGAAAAGAATTTTTGCTTAAATTTATAAATTGGTTAGATAATAGGGAAAACATAAACGCAGATAATGGGAAATTAACTCGAGAAACACTTTTAGCTTTAAGACATACTTCTCAGGCTTTTTTAAACATAATTGAATATTGTTCAATTAATTTAAATATAAATTATTTATTGCTAGATAAGATTCAAACTGACAAACTTGAATCTCGTTTCTATCAATACAGAAGCATGTCCGGTAATCAATATCATATAATCATATCATATCAATATCATACAGTAAGGCAACTTTATGAAACTGAAAATAAACTTGGCTTAAGTAAGCAATTAAAACTAGTGTCTCATAGTGTAGGCAGTTTTGATGTAAGTGTGCTTGAAAGTCCAGTTTCTGATGAAAGGGAAATGTTACAGCAAAATTCTAATGACATATTTCAGAATATAGAAGTTGGAGATTCTGGTATAGATGAAATAATAAACTCATTACCTCTCATAACATATTTAGCTGGGTTTGTTCTCATATCATTCATAAGAGCATTAAATGTGTAGAGTGTCGTAAAAAAATAACTGAAAAAACAATGAGTGTTGATGTAGATTTAGATTGTAATTTTATAAAAAAAAATGAGATAGAGATATTATGTGATAGAGGTATATTTATCCATCAGAATTTGTAACCAATATTGTACTTCATATTTACATTGTAAGTAGGTAAAATTTGCCGGTTCTGGCTCAGTGGCGGTTGTGCCGGTGTGTGGCGGTGTTGAGTTGTTTCCCTCCTGCTGTTAAGTTGAGTTGTTTTCCTCCTGCTGTTAAGTTAAGTTGTTTTCCTCCAGCTGTTAAGTTGAGTTGTTTTTTCTCCTGCTAGTAAGTTTAGTTGTTTTTTCCTACTGTTGAGTTGAGATGTTTTTTACTCCTTTTTAAGTTTTGGTTTCGGTTTTTAAATTTAGTTTTGGTTTTTCAGATTTTGTTTTATGGAATGGCAACGGTATAGATTTGGTTTTTTGGAATGGCAACATGTATTGGTAAAACACGTGTTTGTTTTGACCCATCACATGAAACGTTGCCATTTTATAGAATCAAAACTTTCCTGTTGCCAATCAGGAAAATAGAATTTTTTGTGATTTTGAGAGCTTAGTATTCATGAAATGGCAACATTGTAATTTGTGTTTTTAATCAACACGTGATACTTTTATAAGAGCAATACGTGTATATATATGTGGCGGTTTTGAGTTGTTAAAAAAAATAGCGTGATCTCTTTTTTCAAAAATAAGTTTCAAAGCCATGGCAACACAACTTTAATTATTGTGGAATGGCAACCATAAATGCTGAGTATTTGCCTCATACACACTAAACACATTAGCAACTTTCTACAAGGTGAAACATGATTCAGCAGAAACCTATTGGGGATTTTGTATGTGATTCTTCTTCTCAAGATTTATTTGAAGTAAGTAGACTTTTAATAATATTTTAACTACCATTTATTATAGTATTAAACTGGCAGTTGAATTTATTTCAAAAACATTCATGTCTCAATATATATAAAGATACATTTTTTCTTTTAGATAATTAATTGGGAGTCAAATCTGTAAATATCATCATGAATGGTGTGAAGCGTGCGAATGATTTTAAAGTGAGTATTCTTTTTTTAATTAAATATATTTTATTTTTTAAATTAGCTTATTATTATAATCTTTTTACTTATTTAGTTTTTTTTTCCCTACAGGAATCCAGAGAGAAAAAATTTAAGCCGGGTATGGCATTTAAGCGTGACCTACATCCAGAGAACGTTTTTCCTGTCGGTGACGATATTTTTATCTATGTTTCCATGTGGAAAGACAGTATTTATGTACACGTACGCACCTTTAAGTTGTTTGGAGATATGTATTATCCTTCATCAGATGGCTTGACAATGGGAGCCTACTGTTTCTTCATGTTGACTCGAGATGATGATGATCGATTCAATCAGAAACTGGATTATGTGGCGACGGATTTAATGTCGCCCTTTAATTCTGACTTAAAAGTGAAGGTTTTGTGTAATGGTTCGGGAATGCCTGTGCGCTTATCTCGAGAAATAATTTGTAAAAGTGGTCGAAAATATAACTACTCGATTGTGCTTTCCCAAGAACAGTGGAAAAATGTATTTAATTTTAAAGATGATATTTTATCCAGTGTAATAGATATTAAATTTAAGAATGTTGATTTTTATGGTGCGTACACATAGCAAACAAACCTCTCCGAATTGGATATTGAGAAGGATTATACAGATTTACTATGTAGTCATTTGATGACAGTGATAACAAAAAATCTCTATAAACATAATCTGCTGGGGATGTATAAGGATGGCGATACCGAAAATACAGTTGCACTATTTAATGAGAGTGCAATGGAATTGGATATTGATATCATCGCTGAAGACTTTTTCTATGAAATTATCGGGGTAATGTTGCTAGATGGTAAAAAACTTTCAGATTATATTCATAAAACATTTTTACAAAGTATTAATATTTCATGTATTATAAAAGACATAAGGAAAGAAATATGTTGCTTAGAGTCTTTTTGAGTGTATATTTCTGACATATTTGTATGCATTTTTGGATATGTTCTTTAATGTAATAAACATTTGATATTTAAAAGTTTAGAATTATTCTTTTATTAGTATCACACATACATATGTTTTATTTACTAAATAATGATGTTAAATATATATGCTTTATTAAATGTTAGTATATAATTAGTGTAAAAAATTAACAATTATAATATCAATATTTAAAGCAACTCTTTATTACATTTTCATAATAAAATATTTTTACAAAACTTGATAATCATGCAACATTATAAATATTAATCTTACTTCATCAACATGCTTTTTTATAGAAAATTATTCTACTTCCCAAAAAAATCAGTACTTAATATACATCTACACACAATTTAATGAAAATAATTATTTTAAAATATCAAATTCGAGGAATTACATAACAATATTTAAAAGTACAAAAACAAGAAAAAAAATAAATGAATAAATCATCTTTCAGAGGAAAAAAGGATACAGAAGTAAAAATCTCATATAATACTATTTCAAAGAAATTTCAATGAATTTAGTTTGATATCATAACAGTTTTCTTATAATGTAAATAATATCATTCGTTCAAAGAATAGTGACCAATGGCAAGAGTGGAAATACCATCAGGATTTACGTACCTTTTACTGAGTGCCAATTTATTTTGCTTTATAGAAAATAAATCATGATTTTTGGATCGTATTAAATTCATGTTGACGTATAACTCATTGTTATTAAATAAACAGTTTTTATAATCATTAAAAGTAATTTGCCTTTTCAAAACTTGTTTTTTTATTCCTTTTAATCGCTTTTCTGATTTATTTTCTGTCGTATATGCATACATTTTTGATTTTAAACCAATAAATTCGGTCATGATGCAACCATTATTTTCGTCTTTCATTTTGCCTAATACTTTTTTATTTGTCAACGGCATATCAAATCTATTATTTACGCCATAACCGGAAGTGTCATATAAGTTAATTTTTAATTTCATGTCGGCATAAAAATCCTTAGTCTTAACTTCATAAATAAGGGAATCCGTGTCAGTATACATTAATCGTACATTTTCCCCATAATTCCTTTTCATCTCTTCGTAATGAAAGGAATACATCAAATATTTTGAGATGTCGAGGATAGCCATCCCAACATATATCGGCTTAGAAAATTTTATTTTAGTTTTTTTTAGATGCACGGCCATACAATTTTCATTAAAAATAGTCCTGTAATCAAAGTTAGGTTTCGCTATTAATTTCCGAACTTGTTCTTCAGAAGAACATAATCTTATGTCTAATCGCTTTCTCACATTTTCCATTGTTTTTCCGAAAATGCTATTATTCATTAATTTAAAGAAATCTTTATGGAAATCGTTTGCTGCTTCTGTTCTTAATTTTGTATTTAAATCAATGTAAGTTTTTAACCATGGTGATTGTTTGAATTTTAATATTCGATGTATTTTTGTAATTTTAAGCCCGAGTTTCAAATATAATTTTAACACTTTATAATGAACTACATACTTGTTCTTGGGTAATAATGTTGTCATAAGTCTTGTTTCCTTACAATTTGGAGGAACCATATTAATAGGAGCCAGAGGAAAATCTGAGTGGGTATTGTGAAGAGACATGTCGTAATCCATATCTAATTCGAGTATATACCCAATATCCGAATTATCGGGGATATTTTCTATATCAATATTTGTAGTTGAGCACCAAGCGAAATCCCCAATAGGCAAATATTGGCTCATGGCCCAACCATATAAATTATTAGCGTCTAAATAGATCAAATATTTTTCATCCAGTTTGGGGTCAAAATTCTCCATATATCTATTATTAGCTAAAGAGTATCTATTACTGCATTGACTAACTCCTCCACGGACTCCCTTCTCAATAAACAGTAACATTTCATAATCAATTAATAATTCAATTTTTACGTTTGTGTGCAATAACATTGCATCCCATGATAACGAAGGAGCCGTAAAATACCAACAAGGATCCAACCTATACGTTTTTAAGCAAATAATCCGAAAGTTTTCAAACAAATCTGCTAACAAAAGTACGTCAGTTTTAACATACAAATCGCAATACTCACCAAGATTAGTGAGTCTAAACTCATTAAAAACTTTTTTTGCGTGATTATAATCTTCTTCGCTAATTTCTTCACCATTTAATTCATTATAGAATTCATTTCTTTGAGGCAAAGAGGGTTCGTCGCATTTTTTTATATCATCAAAATAATTATAAGGAAAAACACCTTTCCTCAAAAGTAAATCAATTTTCCCTGGCTCGAAATTTTGATTCATATACTTAAATTGATCTCGAGATAGGGTAGAAATTAAATTATCGAGGCTTGATGCCATAAATTTAAATGTGTCCAAGAAACGTATCTGGAACCTAGGAGAAATATTTTTACTGAACGAAATATAGCGTTCTTCTGTGTTGGGAATTAAAAATAGAGGCTTTTTATCATAGCCTAATTCTTTGACGAAAATATGTGCATCATAACCGGAGAGATTGTGGAAAAATATCGGTAAAAATTTCGGAACTCTTAGTGATAAATTACAATGATTACAACACGCGCCTCGAAATGCTTGGTTTAAATGATCATGATCTCGGACTTTTACATTGTTTACAGTGAAAGGTTGTGAGCATATGTAACAAGACGTAGCATTTTCATAGTTAATTTTTTGTTCTACTGTGAGAGGTCTTAAAGGTTTATTATTTTTATAAATATTTTCGATTATTAAAGCCTCCTGTTCAATCATTTTAATAAATACTTTGGGGGCATCTAAACCTCTGTAAACAACAGGATCTTTATAATGCCCATTCTCATAGCAAATGAAATAGCAAAAACTAAATGGAACGTGTTTTTCGTACACATTTGTGAATGGGAATTTCGGATCTGGATGACAAGTATCGGTTTTTACGGTTAAACATTCAAAGTCAGCATATATAACAAAGGGGATTTTAATTAAATGTTGTATATTTTTAAATAAAATGTGCTTACCTTCTTCCGTAGGCATTTCCACTCTCGCAGGTCTTTTTCATTACATAATTCTTTATGAATATTTAATTTATCATCATTCGAAAAAATTGCAAACATCGTCTGCATATGCAAATTTTATGCTCATTGTTCGAACACTGTTTTGATATGAGACGGGATAGATTTTTAATCCAACAAAAATGACCATTAACATCTTTCTGAATGTACAGTAAATCAATATGTTTATCTTCCTCACGATCACAAACCAGTAATGGGTAGATTTTGTAATTTTTATCATAAGAATATACATTAATTGATATATTGTTTAACTTACTGAATTTTTTTATGTCCGAAAAATGAGGTGGGTTCGTTATTCCATCAAAATTCAATGTTTCTGCATAAGGGACGTAATTTGAAACTCTTTCAGCATTTTGTTCCACAGGATACAGAGCTGACAAAATTGCCCATTTAAAACATTGCCGATCTTCATTTTTTACATTAATAACTGCTCCCCTCGCTTTGATACTTGAAGGTAGCTCAATATGGGATGAACCTCTCAAAGGCGAATAGTGGTTTGTCCTCAACTCTTGCTCCAAAATTTCACTTAATGCCCAGCCAGACTCCTTTTTCCTGAAAATCCTCACTTTCAGCAATTATTTTATCCTTCATTTCTTCATACAAATCTGAGATATCTGTTGCTGATAAAACAACTTTATTCGGAGTTTTAAATTCTACATTTTTTGATACCTCCTCACCGTTATCAGTCATTTTCTTGTAAATGCACCTTACTCTGATACTTATTTTCAGTCCGTTTTGAATATTTAATTCATTTTCAACGATGTCTAAAGTTTCGTTCTTGTTGGCAGTCAAAAATTCACTGGTTTCTTTGAAGTCTCGTTTTTTTTCCAATACGAATGTTTTGTATTTTCTTCTAAATGCACTTTTTGTAATTTCCTTTTCATAAATATGATCTCGCTGGGATATGCCACCACCACCACACTGATTCGAAGACGACGATGACGGTCCGGCTGTGTTTTCAACTATAATATCATATCTCCTCTTCTTGGGCCTCGGTTCCACATCTAGATGGGATGATGAAGGTACTGCAACATTGTCAATTTTTGTCTTGTGACGTGTTGTTTCATCAGGAAATTTGATTTTCTGACACGAACCATTTTTAATATGTCTCACCAAAGCATCGTGGCGAGAAAACGTTTTATCACATTGCGCACATACGCTTTTCGATAAATTGTGTACAGCTTCAAAATGACGCCTTAAATCAGCTTCTCTTGTAAAATTTGCATTGCATTGATCACAGCGAGAAACTTGCTCCTTACGATGAACTTGTAGAATATGTCGTTTTACGGCAAATTTAGTTGAAAATATCTTCCCACATTCTTCACAAAGAGACATAATGTTGCAGTTAAATATTCGTCTCTGTACCAAATAGTCCACAAGTCAGATGTTATGTGACCAGAATTCACATGAGATCTTTACTTGAATTTTAATGTGAGAAAGGTCTCAGGCTGCACTGTGCCAAACATTCGAGAAATAGAACTGCGTTCATGTATGTTCCTTACTAGCATTTCATCATGAGAAAAGTCTCGCTCTTCATGGGAACTGAACAATCAAGAAATTGAGCACAATTTCTTACTAATAGTGCAATATGAGAACATTTTCCCTTCTTAGCATTTATATAGCCCAGGTAATTGCTATCACATGATGAATTTATTTCACTTCAGTTATTCAAAAAAATAGGGTTGAGCTGTAGTATCCCTGTAAAGAAAATCTAATTGGGACTTAAAGAAAAGGGGCGGTGTTAAACCTGTAGAAGCTATCCAGTAAAAATTCAGAATGTAATGAGCCGAAGCCGAAAATTCTAGAACATTCTTATTCATTGGAAATGTCAGAATATAGTACGATAATCAAGAATATTAATGTCCGAAAATTTCCCAGGGAAACCTATACCTTTGCATGCATTGTCATTTGAGAAAAATAGATTCTGTAACACAATGGTAGTGCATCTCGAAGTTGAATGATTTAACAATTTAAAAGAAATTTTTCCTTTAACTGGTCAGCAAAAGCCGCAGCTTTCGAAGTGAGCAACAATGGGATGTGTTCTCCAACAAGTATTGAACCTGACAGGGATTCAACTGAATATATATGTGAAAGGTATAAAACACAATGTACGCTTAGAAATGCAACGAAAGTCCTAAAGCGGAGTCTCAAATCGAAAAAATGACCCCCTCTAACTGTTTTGTGAATACCGAAATCGGTGAAAGAGAACAACAGAACACAGGCCCCTTAGGAATGAAGAAAACCAGGTGTTACCAGCTTTTTTCTTTTGTAGTGGGAATGGAAATAAAGAAATCGTATTCTTTGTTCCTTATTTTCAGGAATTATTTAATGCGTTACAAGAAAAAAAAAGCATGTTTTATTTTGTATTTATAATAAAATAAAAATATTGATGGAAATTCGGTCAAAAAGTTAAAAGAATCAGATTTAACTTTTTCAAATAATTTATTTTGGCATGAACTATAAGAGAACTACAAACCATAAATTAATATTTAAGTTATAACATTAAATAAATTGTTTTAGTCTGAATACAAGCACGTGAGTATAATGGAGAGAATTTACAAAGATCCTGAGCACACAGCTAGTTTTAGTGGTATAAATGCGATGAGACGAGGCTTGAAGGATAAAGTTAAAATCTCAGACATAAAGAGATGGGTATCTCAAAAAGATTCTTACACTCTGCATAAGCCAATTCGTCACAAATTCCGGAGAAACAGGGTGTTAGTTAGTGACATTGATCAACAATTTCAAATAGATTTAGCTGATATGCAAAGTTTAGCTAAGTTTAATAGAGGTTACAAATATTTACTTACATGTATTGATGTATTTTCTAAATATGGATGGGCAATTCCATTGAAAGATAAGTTAGGAAAGACTATAAAATTAGCGTTAGAAACTATTTTTAAGTTTCGAAAACCGTCTCGACTTCAGTCAGATTCCGGTTCCGAATTTAAAAATAAAATAGTACAAAATTATTTAAAACAAATGAAAATTAAATTTTTTACTACTCAAAATCAAACAAAAGCAAGTATTGTTGAAAGATTTAATCGCACTTTAAAAACTAAAATGTGGAAATATTTTACTGAATTTAACACCAAAAAATATATTGCTATTATTGATAAACTGGTTTATAGTTATAATCATACATGGCACAGAAGTATTAAAATGTCCCCTGCTTCAGTCAACAAAAATAATAAAGACCAAGTGCGGCGCAATTTATATGGAGACCTCATCAATCTAAAACCAAAGCCACCGAAATTGAAAAGGTGACACTGTGCGCGTAAGTAAGCAAAAATTGCGATTCGAAAAAGGCTATGAACAAAATTGGACTAGAGAAATTTTCATAGTACAGCAAATTGTTCCTAGAAATCCAGTAGTTTATAAATTGAAAGATTTACTTGGGAAGAAATAAATGGAACATTTTATGAAGAGCAACTTCAAAAAGTTGTAGATTCCGGTTTTTATCCAGTTGAAAAAGTGATTAAAACTAGAAAAAACGGCGTCAAAACAGAATATTTTGTAAAGTTTTTAGGTATCCCGAAAAATTCAATACTTGGATTACTGATCTGAAAAACTATAAATAAGAATAGTTTTCTTTTTACTAATTCATTATGCAACATGTCTTTCTATGTGACGCTACCTTCTGACAGCTCTCTGAAATATTTTCCCGATAATAAAATTTCTCATTTTATAACTCAGCTTCCTACATCGATTAATTTAAGCGGGGAATGGGAAGTCGGTTTATCTGAAATAATCTATCCTCATTCATGGTTCAACATTAATGAATTTAACAACACTTTTAACTATGATACCGGAGGTGGAAAACTGATACATAAAACAATTGATACTGGCTGTTATGAAACCATATTTGATATTCTCGCAGCTATTCAATGGGTTTTACCAAAAAACCCGAGTAGATTTACATTGAATTACAACAAATCAACAAAGCGAGTTAAAATAAATGCCGTTCAAGGAACTGCTCTCCACCTGGAAAAATTAGCTCCAATCTTAGGTTTCAAAATAAACACAGTCATTGTAGGAAACATGAAAGGAGAATTTGTAGCTGATGCAGCTTCTGAATTTTCCTTTTTTTATGTGTACAGTGATATAGTAGCTCCACAGATTGTAGGTAATATACAAGCACCCCTTTTGAGAATTGTACGAGTGAAAGGTGTAGATGGTGAAGTTATTAATCAATATTATGACAGACCTCAGTATTTACCGGTGATTCGACAATCATTTCAAACTATTAAAATAGAAATGCGATTAAATTCAGAGGATTTTGTACCATTCGAGAGAGGAAAAGTCATTGTAGTTTTGCATTTTAGAATGAAGCAAATAGTATAAATACGGGAAGAACAATCATCAAAAGTCATTAATAAATTAGTTTTCAAGATGAGCGTACCATATGCTTGCTGCCCAAAAAAATTTGAAGAACATTATGCAAGTCAGATAGGTTCTGGTTTGCCTTATTATCGAGGAATTTCTTATCAGAGAGGTTATGGTTTAGGTGGAATATTCCACCGTTTATTTAGAACAGCTTTACCCTTTTTAATAAAAGGTACAAAAAACATAGGAAAAGAAGCGCTTTTAACTGGATCCCGTATTGCAACGGATGTATTATCTGGACAAAACTTTAAGGAATCCGTGAAGAAAAGAGGCAAGGAAAGTGGTGAACAGATAGCTCGGAAAGCTATCGATAAAGTTCAATCTATGGTGGGTAAAGGAAAGTATAAAAGAAAACGCAAGAATTCAAAAAGAATCATTTCATCAAAAACTAACAAAGTGAAAGGACGTGATATTTTTGATCCGTGATGACGTTTCTTTTAAAAGATTCACCCGAATGTGTGAAGTCTGAATTAGAACTCTTTCATTTACCTGGAACACAAACTGTTATTCAAAGCGGACAGTGGATAGAATTCCACCCTCTATCAAATATTTTCGATGGAGGGCCAGTAGAATTTTACATTTCTGGAAGTGGAGAGGATTACATAGATCTCAGTCAAACACAACTATATGTTAAAGCAAAAATTTTAAAGAATGATAACTCTGTGATCGGAAAACAAGATGAGATTGGACCCGTGGATCTATTTTTACATTCTTTGTTTTCTCAAGTTGATATCGCCTTAAATGATCGTCTCGTTTCTAACTCAAGTAATACTTATCCATACCGGTCGTACATCGAAACGCTATTGAATCATGGATACGATAGTAAGATCTCTCAGCTTACTGCTGAACTCTTTTATAAAAATTCGGAAGATGGACTTAAAAAACGATCTGCTTTTTTCAAAGAAAGCGCCATTGTAGATATGATTGGCTGCATTCACAGTGATTTATTCCATCAAGAAAGGCTTTTATTAAACCTTGTAGATTTGAAAATTAAACTGATTCGAAGCAGTCCAGAATTTAGTCTGTTGGGTAAAGAAGGATATAAAGTAGTATTAAGTCACGTGTCTCTACTGGTGTGAAAAGTCCGTGTAAGTCCTGGAGTCATATTAGGACACGGAACGGCATTAGAGAAAGGAGGAACAGCTAAATATCCAATCAACCGCGTTTTGTGCAAGGTTTATTCTATTCCGAAAGGAAACATGTCATTCGTTCAAGATAGCATATTTGTAGGTCAAATGCCTAAGCGGATTATCATAGGTTGTGTTGATAATGAAGCATTTCACGGAACTCTAAAAAAGTCTCCTTTTTATTTTCATCATTTCAATTTAAATTTCATCGGAATCTACGTGGATGGTCAACCAATTCCACATAATCCATTAGAAATTAATTTTGAAGAGAATAATTTTATTCGTGCCTACCAAAGTCTCTTCTTAGGCACAGAAAAGATGGGGCAAGATCGTGGTATATTTATATCAAGAGAAGAGTATCCTAAAGGTTACACGTTATACGCATTTGATTTATCTCCCGATTTATGTGATGGAGAACATTTAAATCTCATCAAACACAGTAATTTACGATTAGAAATGAAATTTAGCAAAGCTCTTGACCATACTGTATCTGTTATTGTTTTCGCCGAATTTGAGAGTCTTATCGAAATAAACAAGACAAGAAATATTTTGCACGATTTCGGGAATTAATCATGAACGGATATCAAATAAATAAAATTTTGCTGAAAGAAAAGATTACTGCACCGATATATCAGGGTGTGTTTTCTGCTGATGCGATTCCTGTTTTCCACCCTAATTCAGCTGCAGTTGTGAATCGAGATGACTCATCGCAGCCTGGTTCACATTGGATGGCAATATATGTAGACAAAAATGGAAATTTGGAATTCTTTGATTCCTATGGACAATCACCTTTCTTCTATGGAAAGTTTATTCAAGACTATGTATCCAAGTATTCAAATGTATTGTGGAATTCTGTTACTTTTCAAAATATAACATCTAATGTATGTGGACATTATTGCATTTACTTTATACTAAAACGCTGTCAAGGAATTTCTATGTATTCTATTATTCAAAATTTGTACCAAAACAAAAGAAATGATTTTCAGATTTTTCAATTTGTTAAAAAGAAGTATGGTATAAGAATGAGTTTTAGAAAATAAAAAATTTGAAACAAGAAAAAAAAATATGCTTATTTATTTCTTATTCTTTTGATGGAAAATTGCGACTGATTTTTTATTCTTTTATTTCAATATGTTTTTACGATGTTGTATTAATTCATTATTTTCCAAAGAAATACGTAACTTATTCAATAATTTTGAATATAATTAATCGATCCTTTAATAAATTCAAAAACTAAGAATCTTTATGAAAAAAAGTATTTTACTTTCTTCTTATCACTTATTTCTCTACAATTAAAAAATTAATTAAAAAAAAGAATTCATGACATAAGACATTTTACAATTAAATACTTTATTAATCAAAATTTAATCCATCGATTTCTACGCGCATACATTACAGGTTTCATAATTTTTCTGTACACTATTTTGTTCACATCAAGATTTTCTGGGAATTTAATATCAAATAAAACTTTTAAAAATTCATTTCTTCCCTTTGGGGCTTTTTTCTTTTTTCTTAGTAAGTCATCGATAAGTAACGCTATGTTGGTATCTGGAAATATTTCGCCCTTGTAAATAAGCTCTCCTTTTGAGGACCATCGTAACAAAGTTTGATGTTTGAGAAACTCAAAAATATTTTTGACGGTGTCTTTGTATCGATTTGGTGCTGCATTCACTGTTTTTTTGATTAAATCTTCATCTTTTTCTTCGTACTTGATTGTAGATTCAATAGGAATCTCTTTTCCTTCGTACTTGATAGTAGATTGAATGGGAATCTCTTTTTCTTCAATTTCATGGTTTTTCATTTCTGTCTTTGGCACTTCTCTTTCAACAGATAAGTTTGTATATTTTTGTAATATTTGTAAATGCAAAGTTGCCTTTTCATCATCTGTTAAATGCTTATTTTGGAGAACATTTCTCATTCTTTGATCCAGTTCGGATAAATGCTCTACCGTTTGTAGCCGATCTTCTGGTATCAGCATAAATTTCTTACTGTGCTCCATGAATGAGACTACTTATGACAGAAATGGCTGCTGGCAATAATATGGAGAGAAATCCGTCGCCTCTTTGTACTAGTAATTTCCTTTTTTTGTAAAGTGGAATTTTTTTATTGGAAAGTTTTCGTAAACTTTGTTTGTAAGAAGACAACTGACTCTTTTGTTTTTTCGTCAAAGGTATATTTCCTTGTAACGTATTGATTATGCACTCACACAATGTTTTAATGACATTAGTACGACACTTTCGGAGAATAACTTTTGGATTTTTACTTTTACTAATCAGTTTTAAGAGAGTCAATGTTTGATCAGTGCAGACTGACATCTTAACTGTAAATGAAAGTCATTGAAAGAAGTAGTTGCTTTTTATAAGCTTTTAAGGTATTTAGCAAATGCAGTAGCTTTAACTAAAGCACAATGTGGAAAATCTATTCCATGAGTATGACAATAACAGTTAAGCGGGATAAAATTTTCAATTTTTGGACAACCTAAATCTGTCAAGTTATAACATTCTCGTCCAGATAAAAATTCTAAAAATTTTTTCTTTCCAAAACCTTTTACATAAATATCTGGAAACAAATCAAACAAAGAATTTAAAATAATCCTCAATTTGCAATAGGGTAATTCTCCTTCATTCCAGTGTATCTGATGAGATTCCTAGTCACCCACGAATATTGTATTTTTTCGCGATTAATGAGATGAGAATGAGGATACGGTGGCTGGAAAGTCCATACGCCGATACTATTGGCAGCTACATAGGCCAACTCTTTCACTATGAAGTGTCCAGAATCAAGTTGGAATCCTTCAAAATCAATAACGATAGACATGTTTTACCCTTGATATCAAAGCTGAGAATGTTTATCGAGGCTGGTAAACCCAATATTTATCACCTGGAAACATACCCGCGCGCATGCGTAAATTGTCCTCTGTGACACTTTTAAGATCGATAAGTAAATAACTATAAGGTTTCGAAGTAGCATCCTCATAACTTTCATGAAAAAACTTTATTTTGGAGGGATACAATTGTCTTCCTAAATGAATGATTTGTGATCGATCTCGAGGGTTTTTAAACAATACCAGATAATGGGAATTTAAAGAAATTTCTCGCATTTCTTTACCTTTATGAAAAATATTTTGTACAATGAAAATAACGCTGATATTACGATGATGAGAACCTTTTGTGAATAACTTAGTTAATTTGGAATCGCTTCCTAATTCACTCATAAGATCATCAAGGATAATTAAAGAATCTGAATATAGATTTATATTAGAAGGTATTCCTTCATGAAATTGAATGTCTCGCATTTCTTCATAGAGAGTCTGATATGCTCCGTAACACCATAAAACAGTTTTTGGATAAGGGTGAATCATCCGGTAATACAATAGCTTTTTGACAAAATGGGTTTTCCCACTCACAGTCGGTCCTGCTACTAACATAGTAAAGGGGTGTTTCAACTTCAACATCTCCATCGTAAATCGCTTGAAAGGAATAAACTTCTGTCATTTATACACAGGAAAGCTATTTTTATACAATATTAGCTAAAATTTAATTGAAATGGTAGTAAATTCAAGTTATTAAAGCTTTTATCGAACAAGTACTCGTGGCTCATCTGGTTAAGGCGCGGAAAATCGATGAGCCACGAGTACTTTTTACTATTGGGGGTTCGATCCCAGAACACATTACAATTCGTTATATTCCTTTTACATAATCTTAGAATTTGAAAAAAAAAGAGTTTTTATAAATGAACAGATAGATGGCGCCACTACTTTAATAATTTAACCTACTCATGGTAAGCCAAGCAAATACACAACATTTCGGTTGCCATTCCACAATAATTAAAGTTGTGTTACCATAGCTTTAAAACTTAAAGAAAAAAAATCACGCTATTTTTTTAACAACTCAAAACCGCCACACATATACAAGTATTACTCTTATAAAAGTATCACGTGTTGACTAAAAACGCAAATTAAAATGTTGCCATTTCATGAATACTAAGCTCTCAAAATCACAAAAAATTCTATTTTCCTGATTGGCAACAGGAAAGTTTTGATTCTATAAAATGGCAACGTTTCATGTGATGGGTCAAAACAAACACGTGTTTTACCAATACATGTTGCCATTCCAAAAAACCAAATCTATAGCGTTGCCATTCCATAAAACAAAATCTGAAAAGCCAAAACTAAATTTAAAAACCGAAATTAAAACTTAAAAAGCAGTAAAAACATCTCAACTCAACAGTAGGAAAAAACAACTAAACTTACCAGCAGAAGAAAAAACAACTTAACTTAACAGCAGGAAAAAAACAACTCAACTTAACAGCAGGAGGGAAACAACTCAACACCGCCACACACCGTTACTGAGCCAGAACCGCCACAACCGCCACACACCGCCCCTGAGCCAGAACCGGCAAATTTTACCTACTATTGTAACATCAAAATTAATTTCTGAAGATTATGAGCATGAATTTTTAAAAGTTTTAAATCAACGTAACTTAATAATTAATGTAGTAAAAAACTTTCTAGTTTCTAAAGACAGCGGTGTAAAGTAGCAGACCTCCTCGTGGTGCACCCTGGGTAACGCAAAATCTGCTACAAGTTTGCTTCGCTCTCCTGAGTTCTTTTTGATGATGGTCTTGAAAAATATTACAAACTGTCCTTCTAAGGACTATAGACGACTGAGAATTCTTCAATGGAATGCAGGTGGAATAAGCGAACGCAACTCCAAACTACTTTGATGTCACATGATATTGATGTTTTTATGATAGTTGAAGCAAACCTTGTCTATAATGACTTAGTCGAATATAACTTCCCTGGTTATTACTTACAACTATTGCCTAAATCTAGGCGTAATGCTAGTGGTATTTTGGTTGGAATTAAAAATATTCTGACATCTAAGTGTTCGAAATAATTAGCGATCTTTCGTCCAATAACGGAGCAGAGATGGTCCGGGTTGATGTTTGGATTCAGCAGAAACATTTTGAAATTTATAACTGTTATAGCCCACCTGGAAATTGCCGTTTAAACTTCGATAACAATCAATTTTCCAATAGAGCAATTTTGTGTGGAGATTTTAATGCTCATAGTTCACGTTGGAATTATGGAGATACAAATAGAGCAGGAAAAGCTATGGAGGACCTCTTGGATTCCAGTATGCTTGAAGTAATGTATAAAAACTGTGACATTCCCACTTATCTCCATTATAATGGTAGCTCTACTAATCCTGATTTAACTTTAACCTCAAGTAATCTACTAGATGAAGCGAACAGAGAAATAATTTATGATCATGGCTCTGGACATCGCATTATTGTTACTTTTTTCCGAATTAGGGAGAAAGCTTTTAAACAACGTGATCATTTTAAGAATCGTTTTAATTTCAAATAGGCTAATTGGAAGGCTTACCAAGACGAACTGGAGGTCCTTTTTTGTAGACCAATTACTAATAGAAAAAGAAATTTGGACTCTGCCTTGTCATATTTTTGTAAAACGATATTTTCAATGGCCAAACGTTGGATTTCTAGAGGTAAACAATACAAATATAAACCTCTTTGGAATGATGAGCTTACAGTGTTAAATGAGCAATCGGTTCAGGTCCGTATTAAAGCTGAAAAGTCAGGAGATGCAGAGGACGTTAGAAACTAGAGAAAAAGCATTGCAGTCCTCCGTAAAGAAATTAATTTAGCAAAGCGCAAGAGTTTTGATATATTTATAAATAATATTGACTACCGCAAAGACGGAACTAAGGCTTTTAAATTTATAAATAAATTTAAACGTGACGTCCCCCTCTCTCAAAGGGACCCTATTGTTTTTAAAGGAAAAACTTTGACGTTTGACAAGGATATTTCAAATTCTTTTATGAGTTTTTATGCTTCAAATCAACGTCTGAGTTGTGAACTTAAGAGAGATGAGAGGCAAATGAGGAAGTTGATCAAGAATACTCATGAGCATATGGGTACTTTGACAGCGACTTTGATCTTCTTGAATTAAGAAAAGCAATTAATTTCCTTAAATTGGGGAAAAGCCCAGGCCCAGATAATATAAACCACCCAGAGTTTATTAATGACCAATTGGATATAATGCTCAATTGACTCTTTTATCTATTTTTAATCAAAGTTGGAACTCTTATGGACCTACCATATGGAAAAAGCCATTAATCCCTATTTTGAAAAAAGATAAACCTTCTGATAATATTAAAAGCTACCGACCTATTGCTTTGATTAGTGTTTTGTCGAAGACTATGTTAGTCAAATCGTTAAGAACTCTTTAGATAAACGGCAGCTTTTATAGATTTTGAATCAGCATATGATAAGGTATGGCGACTGCGTACTGTTCAGAAATTGCAGAATCTGGGAATTAGTGGTAGGATGTTTGAATGGATTAGGAATTTTCTAGCACAGCATTTTTTTTGCTGTTAGATATGGCTGTGGAATTTCTGGTTTTAAAACAGACTAAGACTGGCTTTCCTCAGGGAACGGTTATCAGCCCGATTCTTTTTAATGTTTTTATAAACGATTTACCGAATACTTTAGCACCGTCGGTGGATTCTGCCCTTTTTGCTGATGACTTGGTTATTTGCAGCAGTGCTTCAAAAAAGAACCAGGATGGGTTGAATCAGATCCTCAACCACACACACACACACACTTTTTAGACACCAGCTCTCCAACCCTGATAGAACTGGAGAGCTGGTGTCTAAAAAATGGTATGATGGTGAATCGGGGTAAAACCACTTGTCAGTTCTTCACTCTGAATAGACAGCCTTTTACCCCGAGTTTGACATATAAAGGTGGAGGTATTCAATATAATTATTCTACTAAATACTTAGATTGCACTCTCGATCCTCGTTTAAATTGGAGAAATCATGCAGAAAATCTGAAAAATAAAGCCGTTAGAAGACTTTCTGTCGTGAAACGTTTGGATGGCTCGAGGTGGAGCTGCAACAGAGAGACATTGTTAAGTACTTACAAATTATATATCCATCCAATTATTTGCTATTGTTGTGAGATTCTCATCACATTCGCAGTGAAAGTATTTAATATTCTCGAGGTTTTCCAGAACCACACGCACACACACCACAAGCATTGCAAATTGTTACTGGAGCTGTGAAACTCACGCAACTCCTGACTTGGAACCTGTTCATCATTTTATTAAAAGAAAGGCGATCCTGCTGTATCAAAAACTTGTGCGCTTACTTGGCAACTCTTTCTGGAGGAACTATAACAATGAGATCTCTAGAAATCTTAAGACTCAAACTGGCTTTATCCAAGCTGCCCAGAGAGAATCCGATGCTTTAAATTTGAGTAGAGACTATTTAATTTTACTTCCTCCTACTTGTCCTATAGATTATCTGAATTTGAATATAAATCTTGATCTTATTCAAAAAGTTGTTTAAAAAGAAATGGGTGATATACAACTAAGATCTTTCGTAATAGAGACTATTGAGGTTCGCTATCCTGAAAATGAGTGGTTGCATGTTTTCACTGATGGTTCTATGTTAGAAAGAACACATGGTGCAGGAGCAGGTATCCATTGTGAACTTTTCAGTTTTTATTTACCAATGGGTCCTTTTTCCACAGCCTTTGATGGCGAAATTGAAACTATTACAGTGGCTATCCAACAGCTATCGATTCGCAATCACTTTTTTAAAAGAGCGGTCATTTTGTCAGATTCCAAGAGTGCGCTTCAAACTCTTTTGAATAATCAAAATTGTTCCCAAAGAATTTTAGAATGTAGACCTTTGCTTAAGACTCTGGCACACAGAATTTCTTTCCAGTGGATCCCTGCCCATTGTGGTATTTTGGGCAATGAAAAGGCTGATTCACTGGCTAAAAAGGGAGCCTTGATAGATCAACGCATGAATCGCCCTCTTTCATTTCACTCAATTATAAATTGTTTGTTAACCTGACTCTCAAGAAGACTCTTAAACAAGATATGGTTCAACGTGCGATGCACAAGAGATGGAAGATTTTTGGGGAGGAAAGAACTGTTCCCGTTTTTCCAAGAATGACTGCGGTGGCCCTTTTTAGAGGACTAACTGGACATGATTGTTTGCGGGACCATCTCTATTCGGATTGGAGTGGTGGATTTCCCGGACTGTGTTTTGTGTAACTCTGGTCAACCAATGACTTTTGAACATTTTAACAGTTGTGTGATTCTTTCTCAGTATGAGGGCATTGTTGAAAAGTATTGGAGAGCCCGTAAACTAATGGCTTAGGCGCTAATATTTGGCATTTGTAAATAAATAATAGTTTCTAAAGACATATGGGATTTCTCAGTTTGCAACTGTGGCTATCTGTTAGAGGGAATAATAATTAAAATTATGAGGTCATATACACTATATATAATACTCTTAATAATTACTTATATAATATAATCTTAATAAGTTACATTTTATTTTAATAAAAAAGATAAAATTTAGAAAGTCTATATACGTAAATTATTTTTAAGATTTTTTAATTCTTTTGTTTTGTAATATAATATGATTATTGTACTGAGTAAATTTATTGGGAAAAATATAGCTGTAACAATTTATATATCATCTAAAGAAAAATAATTTGGTATTAAAAAAAAGTGCTTATTTGCATTTTTTTAAAATTTTAATTCCCATGCAAATGTTTTTGAAATATGTTAACTTTGCCCTAGTAGCAGAGACTCAATGGTATTACAGAGGTCATTTACCTGCTTCATTGGTAACTCACTTTACACCGAATATTTTCAGCTGTCCGAGCACAGTAACCGTCGTCGGCTGCTAGTAGAGTGGTTGCTGAACGATGGCTTAGCTTTTACCATTGAGATTGAAGGAGAGTAGAATCATTCGCAGGCTTATTAATATGTTTACGCATGCGTGACGGCAATATTTGAAAATCTTTGCGTTATTTCCCAACTATTTTTGTAATTTTACTTAAGATCTTGAATAGCATTATTTTTAACATTATAATTTAGTAAGTACTATCAATTCTTTTAAATAAATAAAAATTAGATTTCTTTGAAATGTCTAATTTAATTCTGTCACATTGTTTGTTACGAAGTTTATTTTTATTTTGTGTTCGTAAAATTTTGACAAAATAAGCATTGCAAATAATCTTTTTTAAATCTGAATTAATTTTAGTATTAAATTTCACTTTAATTTGTTCATTGTTTTTGATATTGAATCCATAATATTAATAATTTCTCTACGATTATTATAATAATTAAAAACCAGTATAACCACCCTAAAGAGCAATGTTGATAATTTCTTTTGTATATTTTTTATGTATGCCATTTTTTAAATTAGATTTCTTTTTTGTTATTACCATTAATTTGTGAAACTTGGCCATGGAAATGCTAGCATTTTTAAATAAATTTAGTGATATAAAGCTTTATTCCAAAAGAAGTTTCTTAAAATCTAATCTATTGTAAAAATCCATCATAGTGATAAACATCAGGATGGATATTATTATATTAGGATATTTTTTATAAGTTGTGATAAATAACAAATGTCTATAAGTAGTTTCTAAATTTTAATAAAACTTAAAGTTTAATTATTTTACATTTGAAATGTAATCATATTCACATAGTTAATTTTGATACAATAATTTCCATGATTTCATAATCAAATTTATTTTATGTTTGGCCTATTTGTAGTGGACTGTTGAAATTAGCCATGTTGAAGTCATTTTTTATACTTAAATAAATGAATAATCAAGAATTTTATGTATATATTATAATATGTTTACATTTACACAAATTTTGCTGTTGAACAGAAAGTAAAAAAGGTACTTTTTTATTATACCTCTGCTTATAAACCTGAAGAAATAGCTTCAATTCAACAGTTAATGTGTTTGAATCCCACCTTGGGCTTTGAAGGTGGTTCGGAATCCTCTTTAAAACTATATGCCCTGGTCTAATTAGTTTCACTAGCAAAAAATATAAATAAAATGTTTGTACAGTTTTAGAAAATACTAAAAATAATAAACTTTTTTAAACTATAACGATGACAATGGAATATTTACAACTCATTTTTGATTTTTTCTTTCACAATATGGGGTAGAATGAAAAAGTACTGCTGTTTAAATATATATATGTATATATAACCAAATTTTTGTTTTATTTATTTTTTTGTAAAATCTTTTTTTTTTATAGTTCAATTTTAATAATTCATTTTAGTATTTTATTTTTGAATAATAAACAACAATTTTATGTAGCAAAATATTGTATAATATAATTGCAAAATAATATAATAAATATTACAAATATTATTGCATGGAAAATAATTAAACCATACATTGGTGCCAATGCATATAATGTGCAAATTTTGTATTTCAAGCTGGCAGACATTGAAGTTTATATTTAAATATTACTGCGAAAATTTATATTTAATGTAAATTTTTACTATAATATATATTTTTAAAAGAAGTGATTCCAGAAACTTGGTCTGGTGTTTTCATCTTTCTTGGAATTTTTTCCTGACATAGTGCAAATTTCAAAATAATTTAAACATTTAATTCAATGTTTTAAATTATTAAATTTAAAACACTAAAATAACAAAAAACTTTAGGTTTGTATTTAAAAATATTTAGTTGATAGATAGATAAATAAGTATTAACATAAAAAGTAGGGTTGAGCAACTAAAACTTAAGTTCAATTTATATTTTTAATATTTTGTAATTATTTTCAGCTGACTGTTTTGATTAATAAAGATGGCATAAGCTCTATTGGCATTATCTGAAGAATGATTATGGAAATCATGACAAATGATTTGTCAAAGCAGTCTAACTAAAATAGGAATACGGGTGTTAAACATCCATTTTCCACCCTTCAGAATGTTATAAATTTGATTACAGGTTAACATTTTATTTTTAAAATTTCTAAAGTGAACAACTTGTACAAACAAATTTTAAAAGAAATATAGTGCAATATGAAAATATCATTAAATTCAAATGTAAGAGTTTAACTAATTCAATTTAATCAAAATATTTCAGAATAACCATTGTAACAAATCATAAGAACACAATATTTCGTATGTTTCTGTTATAATTTTTAATTACATGTTTTATTATCCTTTGTTCAATGTATTTAATTTTAGTTTATATTGTTCCTGAAACTTAAGAATTATTTTTCTCTATTTTTATTTATTCTTTGTGTGTGCATGTATTTTTTTTTAAATACAAATATATGGATTAAATTCATAGCTTTTTTCTATAAATTTAAATACTAATTGTAATATTTTAACAACTTTAATTTTTGTAACATTTCCATGTAAACGATCACTGTTTTTCCTACCGCATATTCTGTACGACACCGACTTCGGCGGCTGATAGAGTGGTCGCTAGACGGCGGCTGCAGTATTTACCATTGAGATTGAAGGAAAGTAAAATCATGCACATACTTAATAGGTCTACACATGCGTGACGGCCATATTTAAAATCCATTTTTTTCTTTAATATTTTCTGTATATTTATTTCCACTGGGTAATCACACAGCTATTCTTAATTGTCTTACGAGAAAATATATTTTATAGAATTTTTTGGTTAGTACTATCAGTTTTTTTAAATAAATAACAAGTATATATCCTTAAAATTAAATATATTTCCTGTAATTAATTATATCACATAGTTATCAAGCTAATCATTGCATTTATAAAATTAAGTTAGAATAAACATTGCAAACAGTCTATTTAAAATAATAAATAACTTTATTGTGAAATTATGTTTTAATTTGTTCATTGTTTTTGATATTTATAAATATCCATAATATCCATTAATAATCTACAATTATTATAATAATTAAGAAATTTTATTGTTTACTTGTATCGTACTGCATGGTAAAACATCCGTAAAGTGTTATGCTGACAATTTCTTTTGTGTATTTTTGGTGTGTGTTATTTTTAATATGATTTTTTTTTGTTTCTAGGATAATATTTGAAGCTTGGAAATGAACAGGTTAGAATTTTCTTATAAATTAAACGATCAAAATAGTTATTCCAGACGGAATAAATTTCGTAAAATCCAATCTAATGCAAAATGACATCTTAATGATTTAAAAATACTAGAACCAAAAATTAAAATTGAATGTGGTAATGCTTCTAAACAATCAAATTTTAAGGCTACCCAGAGAAGCTTAGATATTATCCTAAATCAACAATTTAGTACCACAGAAACACTTAACTCTTTAAATAAGGAATCTGGTATCCTTAATAGTTCAGTTTCTGTTGCAGATTTGAAAGAGAAATTAAAAAATTGTTTTTTTGAAACATAATTTAACTCATGTTGCAATAAATGATAGATTAAAAGTACTTAAACCATATCACACAGAATTGCCATTAGATGCTAGAACATTGCTCAGTACCACATTCTAATGTTGATTGCCATTTTACTAGAGAATCCCCTTTTAAAGAATTAAATATTGGTTTGATATGCAGATTTTCTTTGGATTACATGCATCTTGTCTGTTTAGGTGTTGTACGAAAATTGGTATCTTCTCGGTGTAAAGATGCTCATTCTTGCAGACTAAGAAATGCTAATGTAACTATAATCTCTGATCAGCTGTTGAAATGTGTAAAAGTTATTCCTATTGAATTTCAACGAAATCCCATGTCTTTGAAACATATTGATCGGTGGAAAGCTACCAAGTTGAGACAATTTCTTCTCTATATAGAGGAGTAGTTGTATCGAAAAATGCACTATCTGAGAAATATTACCATCATTTTCTCTTGTTACATTTTTCAGTACGAATTCTAATCAGTGGAAAACACTGTACAGAATATTTTGAATTTGCATTTTGAAACATTGTACAGAATTATTTGTATGGTAAAGAATCTCCCTCTCAAACACACATATACTTTCTCTCTCTCCTTATTGAAGATGTAAAAAGGTATGGTCACCTAGAAAATTTTAGTGCTTTTCAGTTTGAAAATTATTTAGGGAAGTTGAAACAGCTTATTAAATCATCGACAAAACCCCTTCAGCAAGTGTATAAATGATGCAAAGAAATAATTGACATACAATTAACAGATATTTCTGAAAAGTTAGAAGTTGTACAACCAATACCTCTGAAGCCATCATCGTTAAAGATAAGACTTGGTATAGCTGGGCTGCGCTATTTAAAATTAAGAGGGCCTTTTTTCACACTTAAAGGTTCAGACGGCAATAATTGTGTCATGATGAATGATGGTAGCATTGTTAAAATTTATGATATAATCTTAAGTGAAAATAATTCACACATTCATGTTACTTGGTAGATCATTTAAAGCCTTAAAAGAATTCTATAAAATTCCATCTGAATCTAATAATATTTAAATATTTTTGGTGTCTGAATCTTCTGAATATAAACTTTGGTCTTTCATCAATGTAATGTGTAAAGGTGTACTTTTGCCATATAAAGAAAATTTTGTTTTCTTTCCCATTATTCATACATACATTATTCATACAATTGTTCCCTAGATAATTAGCTTTCAGCAAAAAGGGACATTTTATTTTGCATTTTAATAAAACTTTAAAATTTTTCAATAATTATTCTTGTATATTCGAAACATAATAATATTCATTTAATAACTAATTTTGATGTAATAATTTTCATGATTTATAACATGATAAAACTAATTAAAATTCTAAAGTCCTATTTGTAATAAATTGTGGAAATTAGTTCATTATGTTTTATTTCCAAGCTAAAATATTGTACACTTTACATGTCAATGTTAGTTTTAAGTTTAAATGTATAACCTAGATTTTTATGTATATAGTCCAGAGATAGTCAATGTACAGATAAATGCTTATATTAAACAGAGAGTAAAAAATATTGTTTTGAGTGTTAGTATTTTATAACTGGAGAACTAATTTGTTGATTAGGTTACTTTATCATTCTCAGCAAAATTAGTAATGGATAAAATGTCTTTTAGACCTTAAAAATGATCAAATTCTAATTTTGATAAGAAAGTATTAAGTTATGTTTGCAGAATAAGTATAATTATCTTCATATACATTATTTAATTCATATCTATTTTTTTATCATCTTCTATAATCAAGGTGATATTCATTGCAAGTTTACATTTAATGACAAAATTCATATCAGCAAATAAAAATGGTTGTATATAAAATATGGGAAATAATATTCAGTAATGATTTCTTGACTTGCATTCAAAATTATAGAAATTTTCGAAAGCATTTCTCAATATTTAAAAGTATTCCATTTTTGATTTTGAAATCATTAGGGATCAACATTTCCAGTGAACAGTAAACTCCTGGCCGATCTTAACTCTAAAACACTAATTAATAAATCCAAAAACTTGGAGACAAAGTGAGGAGCCATACTGTAGTTTCGCTTATGATTTATTCTATGCACATACCGCGTACACACTGCCTATTTTCAAAAAGTGAAAGAAAAATATAACAAACGACGCTCAGCGCCATCTCGTAGTAATGAATTCCCAATTCAATGAATGGGAGCTTGAATATTCTCCCGGCCGATGGCCTTAGGGACATCAAAATTGCACTTAGTTATACATACACATACTGATACACATCAAAGGCAACAACTTACCTTACAAAGCACAATTCACATGGGGAAAAAAATAACTGCAAAAATAAAAGAAATATATTAATTATTACACAGAAAAATGATAAAAATGAAATGCAAAGTCAACTCAGTTCATCAGTTGTTGTACCGCTGTTAATCGGTAACACACACAGTTTGTGTATAGGACTTTTTATTTCACCTGACACAGTTTTTACTAGCACGACACGAACCTTCTTGTCTAGTCCTTCATGGACTCTTATAACTCGACCAAGTTTCCACTTGTAAGGCGGTAACTGGTCAACTTTAATGATAACTAAATCATTTACCTTGATGTTGTTCGCAGGTAGTTTCCATTTTGCTCGTTGCTGGAGCTGTGTTAAGTAGTCCAGGGACCACCTCTTCCAAAACGCTTGACAAATTTGTTTCACACGTTTCCATCGGTTATTTAGAGCTAAGGTTTCACTGCTCACATCTGGCTCTGGAATTGCTTGAAAAGTGGATCCAATTAAAAAATGTGATGGGGTTATCGCGGAATAATCATTTGGATCTTCTGAAACTGGAACTAATGGACGAGAATTCAAACACGCCTCGATTTGTACAACATACGTATGAAATTCCTTGTAAGTAAGAATCTGTGCTCCAATAACCTTTTTCATATGATGTTTAAACGATTTCACAGCAGCTTCCCACAATCCACCGAAATGCGGGGCAGAAGGAGAATTAAATTTCCAAGTAACACCTTCATTAGCTAAGTAATCGATAACTTCGCAAGACATCCAAGCTTTTAACTCCTTATATGCACCCACGAAATTTGTGCCACAATCACTGTGTATTTCACGAGGTTTTCCTCTTCTAGATACGAAACGTTTCAAGGCTGCTATAAATGAATTCGCACTTAGATCTCCAACACATTCTAAGTGAACAGCCTTCGTAACAAAACAGACGAATACGTAAACGTATATCTTCATTGTTTTCACACCTCGTCCCTTTCTTGGTCTTACGTGGAAAGGTCCCGCAAAATCCGCACCTGTTCTAGCGAAAGGTCTTTCAGGGTTAACTCTGGAAGCTGGGAGGTCACCCATCATCTGCTTTGACAGCTCGGGTCTGCTTCGAAAGCATGATACACATCTGCGTAAAATCTTTTTTATCACTTGACGCGCGTTAATAACCCAAAATTGCTGTCTGAGGATTGCAAGCAGTAATTGGTTGCCACAATGCATATACGTTTGATGATAATGCATTATTATTAGATCTGTAATAATGTGATGTTTTGGAAAAATAATTGGGTGCTTAACATCATTTGGCAAATCAGAATTACAGAGCCTGCCTCCAACTCTGAGTATTTTCTCCTCGTCCAGGTATGGATGTAACGATAGAATCTTATTTTGAGGACTCAAGCCTTTCCCCTTAGACAAAAGTTCAATTTCTTCCGCAAATGAAATGGTTTGTACATATTTTAGTACGAATGCACGCGCATGATTCAGTTCTTTAGTCTGGAGGTAGTTAGTTTTTATCACCTCCACCTTCTTCAGGTTCATAATAAATCTGAGAGTCCACGCTACTACTCTAAGTTTAGTATAGGATGAAAATTTTAAAATTAAATTATCGATCCATGAATTACTCTTAACTGTGAGAAACACTACACTTTTTAACTTCTCATTCTCTACTACTTCATTTGGAATTTCTTTAATACTTCGCTCTGGCCACTCCTCTGTCTCCTTACTCAACCATTTAGGGCCTATCCACCACTTATCATTAGACGCTAAATTCTCAGCTGAAATACCTCTAGTTAACAAATCTGCTGGGTTATCCTCTGACGGACAGTAACGCCAATCACTCGGATTTGTTTTCCCCTGTATTTCCGAAACGCGATTAAACACAAATTGCTTCCACCTTTTCGGGCTTCCCTTCACCCAACACAAAGCAACTAACGAATCTCACTCCAAAACATAACTTTCCCGACCAAATCAGCAAAAATACTTCTTACATAATTTCCTATTCTTGCACCTATCACAAGGGCCATTAATTCTAAACGAGGGCGCGTTAATTTCTTAATAGGGGTCACTCTGCTCTTTGACATTATAAATGACACTTTATAATTTCCACTTTTATCAGCATATCTAAAATATAGACATCCATAAGCACACACATCCATAAGCAATTGGTGAAGCATCGCAAAACACATGCACCTCAACATTTGTATCCACACAATCCATAAAACTATACCTCTAAATGGAAATAACACTCAATTTCTCAACTTCACTGCACCACTTAGCCCATTTTTGATGCTCATCATCCCAATCAATTGCTCTTTCCCAAATTTCCTGAAACAAACACTTAATCCGAATAACAAACGGAGAAATCAACCCAACTGGATCGAAAATGGTTGCAGCGGTCTGTAAAACACTTCGTTTGCTATTTGTCAACCGTTTCTGAGAATCCACCAAACCTTTTACATCCAACGACAACACATCTAACTCAGGATTCCAATTCAAACCTAGAACTTCCGTCTGATAAGGGTCCACCGATTTATTCTCACTAAGTCCACTGACTATCTCTTCACTCTCATTAAGTCCACTCTCGACCCATAGCTCTTCTAGCTCTCTGCAATTAGACCTTAACTTCCTCAAATTAAAACCTCCTGTTTTAAGAATTGACACAGCATCTGACGACAATTCAAAGGGCTCACTCACACAATTTCCGCCATGATATAAGTCATCTACATAGAGAGCAGAATTCAGCATCTCAACTACTTTCGGATGAGAATTTTCAAATTTTTTGATATGATACTTTATTGTTGCGCTCAGGATAAATGGAGATGTTTTACAGCCAAAAGGTAATCTCCTCATTCTCATAAATTTGTACTCTTCACTAGGGTTATCTGAATACCACAGAAATTTTAAGTACTCTCTATCCTTTTCAGAAATGCCAATCATTAAAAATGCCTTTTCTATATCAGCACTAAACGCAATTTTGAATTTACGAAAGCTTAAAATCATATCAAGAATGTTAGGATTTAAGTTTGGACCACAGTTTCTAAGCAATCATTTAAAGAATTATTACCTTTAGATTTAGAGCTACAGTTGAAAACCACGCGAACCTTTGTTTTGTTTCGTTATCCTTTCTAACAACCACTCTATGGGGCATAAAATATTCGCTTACGCTATTCTCACATTCTTCAATAATACCCTTTGAAATTTGATCATTTATGATTTCCTTGTATTCTTCAGCAACCCATTTATTTTTAGAAAAATCGGTTTTAAGCCCATCAAATCGTTTTTTAGCCAAAGAAAAATTATTTTTCAACTCACTCGGATCAACCCTCCACAGTAAATTCGTTTCATATCTACCTTTAACGAATTTTAAACCACTCTCAAATTGATCTATAATCGCTTTATCACTTAAACTTAGTTCTTCCTTCTCTTTTATTCCCAAAGTCTCTAGATTCCATAGCATTTGAATATCTGGAGTTGCTATACACAAATTAGCTGAGACTCCACAATTATATTCGTTATTCTCATTCTCACCGTCGAAACTTCCGCTTACCACGTACCCAAAAACAGTGTTTTGCAAAACCAAATTACTATTAGCCGGACAAATTTGACCTGGTCGTAACAATTTATAAAAGATCTCTGCACTTAACAGTAAATCCACTTGACCTGGCACATTAAAGCCTTCATCTCCAAGTTTTAAGTACTTTAATTCTGGAACATTTATTTCAAAAGTTCTTGACGGCATGAAATCCGTGATTTTAGGTACAATTAAAAAATCCAATTTTCGTTCAAAACTTTCCTCAAGATTAGAAATCGTCGCATTAACAACAGATTTAATCGTAGTAAATATATTTCCTATACCACAAACAGTCAAATTGGTTCTCGTTCTTTTCAAATTAAGGCTATTCGCACAGTCTATCGCCATAAAATTATTCATTGCTCCTTGATCTAAAATAGCTCTCACTCTGTATTTATTTCCTCTCATCTCTCAATAGGCAATTAATGGTACTCAGGAGCACGGTTTTTGAATGATTTATTACTACACGCGAAGAGAGTACGGAAGTAGTGTTTTGATTATTTGTTAGGCTGGCAGCTGTTTGAAATGCCGGCGCAACTGGCGACAATACAGAATCACTGGCTCTCACTATGGGGGTAGAAAATTGGCCGCCATTCGACACACTTGCACTTTCATTGTGCGATAACTCAGAATTTCTCGGATAATGTAGTGATACATGATGACGCCTGGTTTTTTCCCTCTCGCTTACACAAAGAACAAGAAAAGTGCGATTTACACTTATTAATTAAATGTCTACTTAGGCAATTAAAACAAAAACTATTTTTCTTAATTATCTCAACTCTTTCAGAAACAGGCATAGCTAAATAATTTCTACATTTGTACAAAGGGTGAAAATCAAAACACAAACTGCATTTTAAATTTTTACTATCAGTTAGAAAAATTCTAGACACATTTTTCGTGTTGGGAGATTTTTGATTGCTGATATCCGTAAGTGATTTTCCTCGCGACACATAGAACAAATCTGCCTCTTTCCCTAAGGTTACGGGATCAAACCAACTATCCGATTGTCTAATGCTGATATGACTCGCGGTTTCTTTATCTAATGTTTGAAACAATTTGTCTGATATAATTAATTGTTTTAACTTTTCAAAATCAGACACTTCTCTTAGTTTTAAATAGTATTCAAAACTAGTAGTTAACCTTGACGCAAATTGTACATGCGTTTCATTAACTTGCCTAATAGTTTTCCTAAACTGCTCCAAACACAACTGAGGGGTCGGTTCGAATTCTCGTTGAACAATTTTTCTTAACTTTTTCATAATTACTCAATTCATTATCACTGATGTAAGAAATTACATTTGAAGCTTTCTCGCCAAGTAAATTCAAAAGAATTTCCGCTTTAAATTTATCGGGTACATTTTTAGTTATAAATGATCTCTCTAAAGAAGCAAAAAACAGACCCCATCCTTCAGGGCGACTTGGTATTCTAATGGTTAAAGTTTTTACACTTTTTATTAATGAATCCAAAGAATCGCAAATCTCAATTGTATTTTCTGAAACATCGTCTTTAGTTTTTGAAGCTGTTCTCAAGCGCGATAACTCTAATTCGGCTTTTGCTCTCTCTAATTTAATTTGTTCTAACTGTTTATTTTTCTCATTTGTTTCTAATTCAGATTTCCTGTCCTCAATTATGCCCTCAATGAGATCAGACACAAATTCAGGTTCAGATTTGCATTTCTCAGTCTTTTTAATGATTTTTATCAGTTCTGAAACCGTCATTTTTATCTTACTTCCTCACCTAGCTCGGTTGCAGCAAGCTGCAGATCAACTTTTCTAGCATTTTTAAACATTATGAAAACAAATCTTAACTACAGAAACACAGTTTAACTCTTAACAAGGATTTCGAGAACAAATCTTAATTACAAAACAAAAATAACTTTTTTAAAAACTGTAAGAATAAATCGTAACTACACAACACAATTCTGTCACAAATTATTTTTACTCTACCACATTCTAATATCAACATTATTTCAACACTATTACACTAAATCAACGACATTACCACATCAACTCTAAATCTACAACTTCCAACACTATAGTAAAAAAATTTACTACTGAACATCAAAATTACTCACCCCAAACCAAAACTACGTAACAACAACAACATCCGAAATTATTTCTTTCACCACAAAATCACTGTCTGGGACTCGCATCACACTTCCTGACACCAACAATGAACAGTAAACTCCTGGCCGATCTTAACTCTAAAACACTAATTAATAAATCCAAAAACTTGGAGACAAAGTGAGGAGCCATACTGTAGTTTCGCTTATGATTTATTCTACGCACATACCGCGTACACTCTGCCTATTTTCAAAAAGTGAAAGAAAAATATAACAAACGACAGCGCCATCTCGTAGTAATGAATTCACAATTCAATGAATGGGAGCTTGAACATCCAGTTTACTAAAATTTGAAACATCAAAAAATACTTTATTAAATATTTTAAAAATAGGTTAATTTAAAAAAATATTAAATGGTTAATTAAGGTAAATGACGACAGACCCTTACGGGATTGGTGCGATTTCAAATTTTCACGCCAAGCACTCTACAGCTCTGTCGCCAACCTAAATTACGTCACTACGCGCGATAGCTGTCAACCAATAACAATCGCGTTCGAACTTCAGCTTTGAAATCGCGCGTTTTTCCGAATTCCAAATATTAAAAATTTGAATATTTCATTATAACTAAATACTGTCGAAGTTTTAAAATTCTAATAAATAGAAACAAAATTTTTAATATATCAAGCAATGGCGCCCACCTTAAGATAACATCAGTGTAGCGCTAACTACTACAGTGCCAACCGAGCAATAAAGCTAAATTTCATACGTTAACAAATTTCATTTTTTGTTTAAACTCGAAATTTAATATAACGATCAGTTACGCCCACATTAAAGAAATTTAAGTACGCAGCAATTTCTAATACTAACATGAAAAACGTAATACACACAACTTAATTATTCATTTACTTATGGAAACATTCATTTTTATAAAAACTTTACTTTCTAAATATGAATAAAATTGTAATGAAAAACAAAATAACTGACCTAATCTTCATCAATCTCCGAATCGTTAATTTTCGGCGAATATATCATTTTTATCATATCCAAAATATCTTTTATTATGTTTTCCTGATGATTCTTTCTCCATACGTATTCCGCGAAAACGTAAAGTCAATATATAATCATCCATACTTATTAATTTTCGCAAGCAACATAAAAACTCCAAAATTCGAATACCAAAACTCAATGCTTCAAGATTATTCTGTAATAGTTTCAAGAGTTACATACAAAACGCGCATGTAAAACGAAAAGCACGTCATACATACGTAATCCGAACCAGTAAACCAGTCTGGAGCACTTTATATCATTCTTGGCGCATACGCTTGGCGTCTTTTATCCTCTGTACGCTTCTCTACTATTTTGCGTTAACTAATAAATAAGATTTTTGAAATTTAATCATACTCTTCTATATATATATTTGCCTTGACAGGATTTCGCCAAAGTTTGCATGTTACGTATAACTGTTGTGTTTTTAATAATTTTACCGAATATGTGAGCTTTAAAGTAAATCATTGTTTTTATAGAATAAACTTTGATTAAAAGAATAATTTTTTTTTTTTTAACAAAATGGCCAAAAACAATCTATTTGCAATTTAAAAAAACTTCTAATCCTAAGAACAGAAACAGAATTTATTCATTAAATATTTTTCACATAGCTTTCCAGATGTAGAATTCGTAGAGGAAAGAGGTAATAAAAGCGTGGCTGTTGTTGCATCTAATTGGATAGTTGGAAATATGTACCTCCTTATAAGACGCCTAACAGAATTCGGCTTGCTATTGAAGATTTTGAAGTTCCTAAAGAAAATTGTATGAAAGTCTCATGTCGTTGCCTGTTTTCTTGTGGTTTGTTATTCTCTGGGTTTTATTACTTATGATTTGTACATACTAACGTTAGTTATATTTAGTAATTACTATGTTCATCACATAAATATTATATTACATTTTTGAAAAATTATGTGTATCTTTAAATCTCATTTAATAAAAAGATTAATAGCTTTTTTTCCTTGTAAGATGTGGATTTTTTTTTACAGTTTAATTTTAATAATTATAATTTTTCTTTTTAGTATTTTCTTATTTTTGTATAATAAGCAACAACTTGTGAAAGCTCTCAGATACATATACAAAAGCTCGCAAGAGAATGAGGGATGTTGAAGATGCTTCCGATTTAGCATCTGAAAATTGAGAAAATTTGAAAAAATCTAGAGCAATACGACATAAAAAAAAAGTTATATCCTTCAGAATCCTCTGATTCTGATGCACCTTCCCAGTCACTGATATCGCGACTAGGAAAAAATCTTCATTATTAGAAGATTATAACATAACTAGTCTTATTGTGAGGCAAAAACCTTTATCATCACCATTATTTACTCGCACTGGTAGATTATTCAGCAATAATAACCAAAGGCTGGATTCACATTATAAAGACAAATGTTCTTGGGGTAGCCCCCCCCCCCAAAAAAAAATGATGGTAAAAATCTCTTTTAAATTATTCTGACAGTTATTTTAAAATGAGCTGCTTTAATATTGGAGGGCAGTGCCTTCTTAATGCATTCTTTTTGTTTCTATTTAGAAAAAGTGCTATCATTAAAATGCATCCTTTTATTTTTCTATTAACTTTCCAGGAGAAGGATCTAACTTTACTTTTAAAACAAGAACAGGCTATAAAAGACCTTCAGGCTGAAATTCAGCAATTAAAGTCCACGTCGAATGATGTTGGGTTACCGACTGTGTATGAATTTTTCCCCTTACAAAGTACTCAAGATATGGAGTCTTTTAATGTTTACTTAGCTAATGAAGATAATTTTAGAAATTTAGTGAGATTATTTGATAACTAACAAAAAAAAATAATAAAATAGCGAGTAATAAAGTTTTTATAAAAGAAAGAAATTCTAGTTTCTTTGTTTTACTAGTTGATCAATGTGATATATTTTAAGGAGTAAGCCAAAGCAATATATTAATATAAGTTATGATGCAGATTTTGTAATATATATACATAACAAAATAATATACAAATATTATATTGAAGAAGTATGTGTTGATCTATTTTTTGCAAAGAAAACTGTATTTAAATTTTTACTGTGATGTGTTTTAGAGAAAATTCTAGAAACCGGATTTGGCTTTAATTTTTTTCTGGAATTTTTTTCAGAATAATTTAAATTTCAAAGCAATTTAAACCAGTTGAATAACAAAAAAAATGAAATAAATAAAGTTTAAAAACATTAAGTTTCTATATAAAAAAATTTGATAGGTAAATTAGCATCAACATGGGTTAGGAAACTAGAACTTCAGTCGAATTTTATATTTCTGATATTTTGTTATTATTTTCAGCTGATTAATTTGAGTAATAAAGGTGGCACAAGTTCCAGTGATGTTATCAGAAGAATTCTGATGGAACTAATGACAAATGATTTGTCAAAACAATACAACTGGAAGTGCAGTAGGGATGTAAAGCATCTCTTTTCTACCCTTCAGAATATTATAAATTTTATAACAGGTTAGCATTTTGTTTTTAAACTTTCTAAAGCTAACTGCTTGTACAAATAAATTTTAAAAGTAATATAGTGCAATATGGAAACATTGAATTCAATTGTAAGTTTACGAATTGAAATTAATCAAAATATTTCTGAATCATAGTCACTGTAACAAATCATAAGAACATAATATTTCATGTTTCTGACATAATTTTAATGCATACTTTTATTATCCGATGTTTAATGTATGTAATTTCAATTTATATTGTGTTTGTAACTTAAAATTGTTAGTTTTTATTTTACATTTATTGATTACTTATGTATTTTTTAAATGCCAAGTTTACCATTGGATCAAAATGTTGATTATAGTACTTGAATTTAATAAATTTATTTTTTCTCTAAATTTTAATCGTAATTTTAATATTTTAACAACTTAAAATTTAATTTTTGTGATTTTTCCATTTAATGTTAATAATATCAATTATAAAAATGTTGAAATGTTTACCTTACTTTGTTTCTGATGTTACTTTATTTAACATTATTTATATTAACGAAAATTTTTTATTTGTAGCTTCAACTCGCCACCATGACAACCGTATCACAGATATGGATATACAGCAATACATACAGAAATGGTTGAGGCTCGCTCTTGACAGAGATGGGGGGCGTTTAAAACAAACTTTGGAAAAAGCCCAGTCTAATGTTAATATGTAATAAAAATAATAAACATTTATCTTTCGCGAACATTTTATTTTTGTGAATAAATTCAGAAATATTGAAGTATATAGTTTAACAAATATTAAAGTAAAAAATACTGTAAAATAGGAGCACTTTATCTGAAAATGTAACTGGATTTTTAATTTTATTACAATTATATTTAATACACTTGTTGCCAAAAATTTGTAACTCATTTCTTTTATCACCTTTAGTTCTGCAAATATTGCTTTTAAAAAAGTTGTTTAGAATATTCATATTTAAGTCAATTTTTCAGCTTTTAATAGAAAATATATATATATATCAAACATTAATTAAACTAAGACCATAGAATCTAAGTTGTCTGTGTTCTATATTAAAATGGAATCAATGTTTTATTTTAAATCTAGCAAATGCATCTAGTTTAGAATGTTTCTATAATAATTTATACCTATTGTTACAAATACATTGGAACTAATTGAATTATGTATGATTTTAATTTCTAAAACTAAATCTATGCACACATGTTAAAATATATAGCTTATAAAAGCAATAAAATTTAGATTTTTGCAATTAAATTTCCAGTGTAAAATTTGTTAAGAAAACAATAGGAAAATCATAGCAATTAACAACTTTCTAATTTATTTTTTCTAAAACTGGAAATTATTTTTAAAAAAAATCTTAATAAATATTGTCATTTATTGGATTTTTCATATTATAGTGAAAAAGTAAAAGCAAATCTATAAAACTGAAATTATTGAATGTTAGTTTTGTGTCCTGCAGTGAAAACTTGAAAAGACTGCAATGTCCTATAGTGAAAAAATATTAGACATTGGGTAAAATATATTTCATATTAATTTTACTTACATAATTTTACTATATATATTATTTATTACATTTTGAATTTATTTATAAGTATTAAAAAATCCTTCAACATAAGTATTTTTATTTATTAAAACACTTATAACTATATTAATATTTAAATTAAGTTTTCCTTAGTATGACAATACTAAGGAAAACTTAATTATCAAAAATCTTATTATCAAAAATATTATTATCAAAAATACACTATCTTTAAATTATTTTTAACGATAGTATATTTTTGACATTTAAGCCTGAAAGCAGCATAGGTACATGAGTAGAATACAAAATTGAATAGCATAGTATCGTCGCTGCACTCACTAACTTTTCATCGAATCTTAAAAAAACTCACCGGGCCATACGCCATAAACTCATCACACCATGCACTTCAACAAAACGGCCGGGGACACCGCAGCCGCTCTCTGGCCGAGGTGACTAAAGGTCCACTGTTCCATGCACTATTGCCGTACAGGGGTGTGACCTTCGAGAATAAGTAATCTCGAAGGTCACGATATGGTCCTGTGATTTCTTTTCGATTCGATGGAAAGGGTGTGAGTGCAGCGATATTTTGCCATTTAGTTTTGTATTCTATTTGTATAGCAATGCTGTTGCTGGTTTAAATAGAAAAAATACACTATCGCTTAAAGATAATTTAATGAAAGTGTATTTCTGTTAATAAACCAGACAATATTAAAGAATACCCATTTTAAATATGCATTTATTTATTATAAGTTTTTTCATAAATAAAAATACTTGTGTTTGTGAAGAATTTTTTTTTATATTTTTAAATAAACTCAAAATGTAATAAGAAAATTCAGATAATGATGATGACTTGTATGTGAAATAGATGACTTGTAAGTGAAATTAGTATTAGGCTTATTTTTCACTCTTGGACATTTTAATATTTTCAACAGTTTTTATTGAAAGACAAAATTAACATTCAACAATTTCAGTTTTTAGAAATTTGCTTTTATTTATTTTTGTACTAATAGGAATCTTTCTTTGAGGCAATATTAAGATTTTTTTTTTTTTTGAATAATTTCCAATTTTATTATAAATAAAATTTGAATTAGAAGATTGTTAATTGTTATGATTTTCCAAATGTGTGTATTTCCCCCCCCCCCTTTTTTTTAAAGTTTTACTATTGAAATGTACTTAAAAAAAATCTGAAACATTTTACTATTGCTTTTATAAGATAAATATTTTAACAAGTTCGAAAGAATTGCTTCAGAAATTTAGTTTTAAAAAGTAAGATTATAAAATCATAAGTCATTCATTTAGTTTTTCAATGTTTTTGTAACAATAGGTATATTTTATCATAGAAGACTTCTAAACTAGAGACTTTGATAGATTTAAAATAAAACATACAATAGATTAACTATTTTAATATAGAACACAGATAATTTTAATTCTATGATCTTAGTTTAATTCTTTTTTTATATATTATTAGCAGAAAAATTGACTTAAATTTGAATATTCTTGAAATTTTTTCAAAAGCAATATTTCCGAATCTGAAAGTAATAAAAGAAACAAATTACAAATTTTAGGTAAAACTATTAAATTTATTATTATAATAAGGTTAAAAAAATTCAGTTATATTTTCAGAGACATGTATTCTTATTTCATTGCATTTAGTATTTAATATTTGTTAACAAGTCAACTTCAATATTTATAATCTTAATAACAAAAACAAAATGATCGCAAAAGATGAAGATTTATTATTTTTATTACATATTATATACATTCGACTGTGCTTCTCCCAAAGTTCTTTTCAGAGTCCTGTAGCTTGCCGAGGTGACAAGGCAATTGAAGACAATTTCAATTTAGATTAACTTATTCTACTGATGAGTATAAAATTTAAGTATACATAATTTTTACTATTTACATAAATTTAAATACAACTTTCAACTCTTAATAAACATGACAATGTCATTGTCGGACGTCGATACAAGCGCACCTCCAGTACGTTGTTTCTCTGGGAACTGTCTTTAAACTAAAAGAATAAATAAAAATATATATAATCGAAAGGGAGGAGGAGCGGCAGAATCTAGTGCGCATGCGTTATACTGATCCTTGCCTTTCAGTTCGCTACAAATCTTCTCCCCTCCGGAAGGACTTTTACATGAATAAAAGTCTAACAGTTACTCAAACAAATAATTAAAATAACGTGAAAAATATATGTTACTTTTATTTTTGATATAATATTTTAAAGATTAGAAAATTTTTTATTTTTGAAATTTCGTATGATACAAAATAAAATATAAATAAAGAGATATGCTTGTAAAAATAACAATTGATAATTTTCTATTTAGAAATTCTACTAAGAACATCAGCATTCTTATGCAAAACCCCTTTTCGATGGATTAATTTAAACTTAAAAAACTGCAATGCTAAAGCCCAACACATTAATCAAGGGTTTGAAATAGCATTGAAATTTAACCATACTAATGGGTTATGATCAGTCTTAACTCTAAATATTTGACCGTTTAACTTTTTTACTGCCCAGACGATTGCAGCAAATTCTTTCTCGGTGGTAGTGCTTTTTCTCGGTTTCCGTAAATTTTCTACTAAGGTATAAAATAGGATGTTCTATTCCCCCTTCATCCAATTGAAAAATTACTACACCGATTCCTTCATTTGATGCATCAGTCTGCAATATAAATTCTTTTTCATAATCAGGAGCGTATAACACTGGTTTGTCACTCAGTTTATTTTTCAATTCTTTAAAAGTAATTTTACTTTCCTCCAAAATTCGTGCAATTGGTAAACAAGTAGGATTCCAATCTAAGGGTTGCTGTACTCAAACATGTTCACCAGTCATATCATCGGGCAACACATTAATTATATCAAAAAATATCCTCTTCATAGTTAAGACTTTTAATAATACCTTGTTTAATAGATATACATACTAGCTAACTTTGAGTAAACATTTATCTCGAGCTCCGAGGTTAAAACTAATATATCCTGCTTTTTACCTTTGTATATGTATTTTTGCTATCTACTTTAAGAGGTTAGTTTGTGCTCCTACTATTCAAAACAAATCACAATGTTTTATGCATTTTTGCTATCTAAATTAAGAGGTTAGTTTGTGCTCCTACTATTCAAAACAAATGAGACAAACCAATCTTCTTCAACAATCTAATAACAAATTTATTTAACAAAAACATAACAAACTATAAAATAATGAGAGAGTAAGAGTCTTTTTCAGAGCTCTTCTCCCCACAGCAGTTATTTTCCAACTATATCTCTTTTTTTTACATTTTCTTTCGTTTTAACCCCAAAATTCTGGCAACCCTATGGCGCCATACCTCTACCTCCCCATCACACAACATAAGTAACAAATAAAAACTACAAAACGGCGTAAACATACCGCCCCGTTGAAATATCAATTTCAATTAAGAGAGGTAGAGAGCATTAAAAACAAAATTACAATATGTAAGCACTACTACTATAACTTAAAAAGAAGTTAATGCTATAAATTTTCAAATTCTACAATGGTAGTTAATTGTTTACATTAGTAAAACAAACATATATACATAATATAAATACCAATACAAATATACAAAAAGTAATAAAAATTGTATGTATGATAACAAATAAAAATTAATAAAGTAGCACAAAATACATTCACTCTTCAATAGGTAAAATTGCAATTTTAGATATTGGTCGTTTAAATACACCATTATTAGTTTTTAATTTTACTACTCTTACTAAATTATCTTTACCATAATAAACTTTAATAATTCTGCCTATTTTCCATGAACAGGTAGGTAATTTATCTTCTTTGATGACAACCATGTCACCAACCTTAATATTGTCTTTAACAATCATCCAGCGGTTACGCTGCTGCAGATTATTTAAATAAGTAGTTTGCCATCGCTTCCACAATACTTGAACCATTTTAGTGCATTTTTTCCACAAATTTAATCTATTACTTTCGATATCTAAAATATCTGGTTCAATAATGCTATTAATAGGACGACCAATTAAAAAATGCCCAGGAGTCAAGACTTCCAAGTCTTCAATATCATTGGTTAAAGGAGTTAATGGGCGGGAGTTTAAAATTCCTTCTATTTGTGTAACAATAGTAAGAAATTCTTCATAAGTTAATTTGGTATCTCCAACAACACGTTTTAAATGATACTTAAAAGACTTGACTCAGCTTCCCAGAGACCTCCAAAATTTGGAGCTCTTGGAGGCAAAAATTTCCATTCTATAAGTTCATTCAATAAAAAGTTATTTAAACTACTATCATGGTTACAAACTATTCTATACAATTTTTTAAGTTCTTTACTAGCACCCTTGAAATTTGTAGCATTATCACACATTATTTTTTGTGGTTTACCTCTCCTAGAAATAAATCTTTTCAAAGTAGCAATAAATGCTTCAGTAGATAATTCAGTAACTATATCTAAATGTATAGCCTTTGTAACCATACAAATAAAAATACAAACATATATCTTTTGAAATATACCTTTACGTTGGCCTCTATATTTAATGAAAAAAGTTAAACAAAAGTCAACACCTGTACAATTAAATACTAAATTTACATTTACTCGTTCTTTAGGCAATTCACCCATAATTTGCTGTTCTAAAACTGGTTTTATCTTAAAACAGGTGATACATTTGTGGACAATTTTTCTACAAATTGATCGACCATTAATTGGCCAAAATGTTTTGCGCACAAGATATAACAATTCTTGAGGACCAACATGTAAATACTTCTTATGAATATTTGTTAAAATCATGCTTGTCAACTTATGACATTTTGGTAAAATAAGTGGGTGCTTTTGAGCGTCAGCAATATCACAATTTTGCAGCCGACCACCCACTCTTAATAACATTTTTCTATCTAGGAAAGGATTCAAATTTTTTATCTTACTGGTTACAGCATTGCCCTTACTTAAATTTTTAATGTCTTCTTTAAAGGAAGTGGTTTGAGCTTGCCTTACCAATACAAACAAGGCATTTTCTAATTCAGGTAGTTGCAGTGGTCCTTTCCTTCTATTCGTAGAATCCCTGCAGTTATCGATGAACCTGAAAATAAAACTCACAATACGAAGTAGTTTAGTATAATCATTAGTTATTTTATAGAGTTCAGAGAAGAAGTTATCAGTTTCCACTACATCTATATGCAAGTTCACATTTGTAATTTTCTTGAACTCATCCATGTATTGACTGTCTGAAGTTGAAAAATGTTCACTATTGATCACAAGCGTCTCTTCATGTAGGAATTCTGGTCCATTCCACCAAAGAGTCTGGAATTTGATCTGATCTGGACTCACACCCCGGGATAGCAGATCGGCAGGATTGTCCTCTGTCTTCACATGTTGCCACAAATAGTCTTTAGTCAAGTTTTGAATTCGTTCAACTCTATTTGCAACAAATAACTTCAGTAAATTAGATGATGTTTTCAGCCATGCCAATACAATTGTTGAATCTGTGTATAAGAACACATCTGAAAAGTGAATGTTCAAAGAATTTATCGTTTTCTCGACGAGTCTGGAGAGCAACTCCGCCCCGCATAACTCCAAACGAGGAATTGTCATGGTTTTCATTGGAGCAACCTTAGACTTACTACACAATAGAGTGACAAAAGTTTTGTTAGAATCACTTACACAACGAAGATAGATGACAGCTCCATAGGCATCCTTTGACGCATCAGAGAATCCATGCAGTTCTATTCTTGAAGATGAAGTTGTTTGTAGATATCGATCGATTTTAAGATTTTTTAATTCAGGTAAGGAATTTAGAAATTTCCTCCAAATTTTTTCTTCATTCGAAGGTAATTTTGTGTCCCAGTCTAATTTTAAATTCCACAATTTTTGAAGAAAAATTTTTGCTAGCACAATAACTGGTCCAACAATCCCTAATGGATCAAATAATTTTGCTATAGTGGCCAAAACTGAACGTTTTGTTGGATCATTTTCTTCAGAGGGAATTGTAGTAAAACAAAATACATCCTCGTTTGGATTCCACCTCATACCTAAAGTCTTAACTGTTTCTTTTTCTGAATTATCAAAGTGGTACTCTTGGTCTTCAAAGGGAACATTCTTCAAAAGTTCAGCATTATTAGAACACCATTTATGCAGCTCCATTCCTCCTGCATTCAATAGGAATATCAGTTCATTTTGCAAAGCAATTGCTGAATCAATATTTTCAGCACCTGATAATATATCATCTACATAAAAATCCTTTATTGTTACAGAAGATGCGATAGGATAATTAATCTGTTCATCTAAAGCTAACTGCTTTAAGACTCTAGTAGCCAAATAAGGAGCACATTTTGTTCCATAAGTCACAGTACGTAATTCATATTGTTTGATCTCTTCATTTAAACTACCTTTCCAAACTATACTTTGCAAATGACAATGCCTGGGATTAACCCAAATCTGACGATACATTTTCTTTATATCTGATGTGAAGGCTATTTTATGCTTTCTAAAACGTAACAATATCGAAAATAAATCATCTTGTACAATTCCTCCATTTATCAGACAATTATTGAGAGAAATTCCAGAACTAGTAACACTTGATCCATCAAAAACTACTCTTAATTTTGTCGTGCTACTATTAGCATTATAAACTGCATGATGTGGCAAGAAATACCTATAACTTTCCTTATCAACTTTAATTTCTACCATGTGGCCAAGACTTTCATATTCTCGCATAAAATTGATATATAACTCTGACCTCTTCGGAATTTTATTTAATTTTTTCCATAAATTATTTAACCTCACATTTGCGCTATTTCGCGAATCTCCTAACTTTTCAATTTCGCCTTTCTTTAAAGGAAGATCGACGACGAATTTACCATTTTTATCCCTACTATAGGTTTTTAAAAATTGCTCCTCACACTCAACCTCTTCTTTAGTTTTTAATTTTAAAGAATCGGAAATATTTTCAATTTCCCAAAATTCATGAACAAGTTTTTCTAAACAATCGGATTTTACTAAGCCACAATACTGGTCTTTTTTATCAAAAGAATTTTCTTTAAAGTCTCCACTGACAATATATCCAAATACCGTATTTTGCAAAATCAGAGATTCAGATAAATATATTTTACCTTCTCTTAAAAGAGACCAAAATAATTCAGCACCAATTAATAAATCAATTTTTCCTGGCTTAAAGAAATTAGCATCAGCTAATGTTATATTTTTAGGAATATTTAATTTACTAACTTCTAAATATTGATTTGGCATAATATTTGTAAATTTTGGTACTACTAAACATTCTATGAAAGCAGAAAAAGAATTATTTTTATTTGAAATGAGAACACTCGTTTTTTTTCTAACAGGGACAGAATTCCCACTCAACCCCGAGACTGCGATGTTTATTTTTTCTTTACGCAATCCCAATAAATCTGAAAATGACGTGGTCATAGCGTGAACTTGAGAACCACAGTCAAGGCAGGCGCGGGCCTTTTGAAAGACCCCACTACTATCTAAAATATATACAACCGTAGTCGCTAAAAGAATTTTCTTCTCCCTCCTTACACAGGAAGTGAGTGTTTGAAATTCTGTACTATCTTGAGGCGCCATGTTTGGTCTTTCAACATTATTTTGAATTGCGACATTTGAATCTTTAGAATCTGATTGACTAACCAGAGAATTATTTTTTGTTAAATTACATTCAGTCTTATAATGGAGTAATGACGAATGTCTTAAATTACAATATTTGCATGAATATTGTGAGGAACAAGATTTAATTAAATGTTTACTACTTAAACAATTTATGCACAAAAAATGTTTTCTCACAAATTCATATCTTTTTTGAGGAGCAAATTTTAAAAATACATCACATTTAGACAAATGATGAGATTTTTGACATAAAATACAATTTGCATTTTCATTATTTACAAATAAGTTTTTAGATTTACTATTTTTATCCATCTGGTCTACATATCTAATCTTATGGGGATTACGTGTAAGATTATCTAAAACTAAACAACGTCTTTCAACAAATTCAAGAAAATTATCAAAATTAGGAACATCATTGTTTGTTAACGTTAATTCATATTGCTTACGAGTTTCCCTATCCAGCTTTTGCAAAATTATATTCATTAACAAAACATCAGAAAAATTATTTCTTTCAAATTTTAAAACCTTTAAAGATCTTAAATTTTTATTAATACAATCTAAAAATTTTCTCAAATCTCTAGCAGATTCTTGAGTTAATTTTTCATAATTTAAGATAGATTTTACATAAGTATCTACAATATATCTTTTATTATTATATCTATTTTCTAAAGCTTTAAACAAAGATTCGTAAGTATCGTCCGCTGTTTCGATTTGTTTTGCTTCTCCTTTCAAAGAAGCACGTAAATAATAAAGTTTTTGACTCTTACTAAGATTACAATTATCATGCATTAAATTTTCAAACTGAATTTTAAAATTTAAAAACTCTTCACATTTTCCATAAAATATTGGAAGAGGGATTTCTGGTAATTTTATAGAAAAATTTTCAATATTATTATCATTTTTTTGAAAATTATTTATTGGTTTTGAATTAATATTAAATAATAACATTTTAATCTTTACCTCCAAATTCTGGAATTCCTCTTCAATAACGTCGATCGCAACCTCATATTCAGCGAATTCATCATCTTTCACAGAAGAAAAAATATCCATTTTTAATTGCTCGAATTTTTGTTGCGTTTTTTGCAACATATCCAACTTTGCCATCAAAACACTCTCTTCAGAAATTTCGAAAAGGGACGAACCTATTTTAGTTAACTGTCCCTTTATATTAGCTTTTCTACGACTTAAAACTATTGCAGCAACAGACATTATGATATGTTTTTCTGTTTACCAGTCCACAAAAGAGTTTGGCATCTACTACACGGCAACTTGATATCTTACAACGGCTACTCTCTATTCCTGCTGGTTAAGCGACTCCATTTATCGACGGACCACACAATGTATATGTATTTTTGCTATCTACTTTAAGAGGTTAGTTTGTGCTCCTTCTATTCAAAACAAATCACAATGTTTTATGCATTTTTGCTATCTAAATTAAGAGGTTAGTTTGTGCTCCTACTATTCAAAACAAATGAGACAAACCAATCTTCTTCAACAATCTAATAACAAATTTATTTAACAAAAACATAACAAACTATAAAATAATGAGAGAGTAAGAGTCTTTTTCAGAGCTCTTCTCCCCACAGCAGTTATTTTCCAACTATATCTCTTTTTTTTACATTTTCTTTCGTTTTAACCCCAAAATTCTGGCAACCCTATGGCGCCATACCTCTACCTCCCCATCACACAACATAAGTAACAAATAAAAACTACAAAACGGCGTAAACAACCTTTTTATCAAGAATGACATAGTTAATGGTTAATCTATTACTTATTTAACACGTTTCTATCGAAACCTAAATACTTAACTAACAGTATTGATTCTTTCAACTTCAGATGTGAAATTTTTATATTTAGTGAATTAATTTTCGTTTTCAGTGGAAAACAAAAGTAACCTGCTATTATCATGCACACAAAATATATTGATATTTCTAAAACAATGAAACAATATTTGACTTAAAATATTTCTTATATTATATTCAAACTTAAGTTAAAATTTCAATACTTAATAAAATAATTTGGTTTCACTTTTGGAACCACACAGAAATGGTTTAAGCATATCATATACCTTAAAAATCAATTTTTTCTCTTAGCAAAAATTAATTCTACAAAAATTCGTACAAACCTGTACTGTTCGTCTACGATACACTTAGCACATGACCTAGAACAAAAAACTTACATACAAGAATAATAACAATTTAAATATACGAGTTTCTAGAAATAAACAAATTCGATATCAAAATTTAACAGCAATAGTATGCAAATATATATGATATATATAACAACTATTATACTTACTCAAATCTATATGTCCATAAAACGAAAATACTTTTACGAGAGAAATTTTTATTTATAGCATCAGAAATGAAAACTAATCTGGGATAGGGTACCCAATAAGAAAATAATTCTAACCAAATATTTCTGCAAATATGCAAGAAATTTTAAATAATAATATATAAAATAAATGAAATTATATATCATTTACACAATACTGTTACACAAAACAATAATGTAAACATAAGAATGTTTTCACTAATCATTCAAAACGAAACTTCTTCATAGAGTTTAAAAAATAATAACAAACGCACTTTCTCGGGTATTTTAAACCACCAAAAAAAAAAAAAAAAAAAAAAAAAAACTTTTATCAATCTACTTTAACATTTAAAGTGAAATAATTACCTATATATATTTTTTTTTCACACTTATTTTCGATTTCATCACATTGATGCATTCGATTTCAAAATATTACTTTCACACGACATCTCATTTTCTTTCTCACCTTATTTTCTTTTTTTCGAGATTTCACCGAAAGATAAACACACGCGCACAACACTTCTTGATTATCACACTTTTCTTGATTCTAGGAACAGGAATTTTCAAGTACACAATTCCAAAACAGTATACAAAATGGGTTTGAAAATCAGGAATAGCGCAATATTTCTTAGATTCTCAACGCGAGGTTTCGGATGGAATTAAATCACAAACAGAAATATATTTTCCTTTTGCTCCAGGAGCTGGAATCAAAACAGTATGTTTCTATTCAATTGGAAGGAATTAAGCATAATAGGAAAATAGGAAACACATCAAAATAGCAGGTTGCTATAAATTGAATTAATTCTTCAAGCAGGATGCTTCTTTTTCCAAGGGTTGGAGCAAACCTTTTTTCTTCTATTCCAAGGGTGGGAATTTTAACTGGAAACGCTTCTTTTCCACTCCAAAATAGCGAGATGCTATATGTTCTGATTCCAAGGGTTGGAATCGAAACCACCAAATCAAACTCAATAAATATCACTAGCAGTTTGCTAACAATTTTTCTTCTGTTGTCGAGATGACAACACTTCGCAGAAACATGTTTTACCCAGAATCACTCATTAGCTCTTTAGAATTATTCGGAACAGTTCCATCCGCATTAATGGCACCATATAAAGCTGTAGCGTACCGAGGTGGCAAGGCACAAATGAAGACAATTTCAATTTAGATTAACTTATTTTATGATGAGGATAAATTTTAAGTATATATAATTTTTACTATTTACAGTAATTTTAATACAACTTTTTAAACTTAATAAACACAGGACAATGTCATTGGCTCAAGCCGCCACAAGTGCACTTTCAGTGTGTTATTTCTCTAGGAACACTCTTCAAACTAAAAGAATAAATAAAAAAATATATTATCGGAAGGGAGGAGGGTGGCAGAATCTAGTGCGCATGCGCTAAACTGATGCTCGTCTTTTGGCTCGTTACAACACCTTTTCCTTCCAGAAAGACTTTTACATGAGTAAAAATCTTACAATTACTCAAAAAAATAACTAATTAAAATAACATGAAAAATATATGTTGCTTTTATTTTCGATTTAATATTTTAAAGAATAGAAACATTTGTTTTTTTGAAATTTAATATGATACAAAATAAGACAATATACACTACTGGCCATTGAAATTGCTACACAAGGAAGAAATGCAGATAACAAAATGATATTTACTGGACAAAAATATTATACTAGAAATAACAAGTGATTAAAAAAAATTTGGCTGGATTGATCCTGAGAAATCAGTACCCAGAACAACCACCTATGGCAGTAATAACAGCAGTTATACGCCTGAGCATTGAGTCAAACAGAGATTGGATTGCATGTACAGGTACAGGTGCCCATGCAGCTTCAACACGATGCAACTGTTCATCAACCGTAGTGACTGGCGTTTGGTGACGAGCCAGTCGCTCGGCAACAATTGACCAGACGTTTTCTATTGGAGAAAGATCTGGAGAACGTGCTGGCCAGGGTAACGACCAAACATGCTCCGTATCAAAGAAGGTCCATACAATACTCGCAACATGCGGTCGGGCATTATCCTGCTAAAACGTAGGGTTTCGCAGGGCTCGAATAAAGGATAGAGCTACGGGTCGTAACACACCAGAAATATAACGTGCACGGTTCAAAGCACAGTCAATGCGAACAAGAGGTGACCGAGACGTGTATCCAATGGCACCCCATATCGTCACGCCAGGTGATAGGCCAGTATGACGATAACGAATGCACGCTGCCAGTGTGCGTTCACCACGATGCCGCCAAACACGGATGCGACCATCATGATGTTGTACACAGAACCTGGATTCATCTGAAAAGATGACGTCTCGCCATTCGTGCGCCCAGGTTCGTCGTTGATCATACGATTGAAGGTGCTCTTGTCTATGACGCAGCGTTAAGGGAAGCCGCAGCCATGGTCTCCGAGCTGAGAGTCCATGCTGCTGCAAACGTCGTTGAACTGTTCGTGCAGACACTTGTTGTCTTCCAAACGACCCCGTTTCTCGACTCACGGCTTGTGACGTGGTTGCACGATCCATTACGGCCATGCGGATAATATGCCTGTCTTCTCGGCTGCTAGTGATAGGTGGCAGTTGAGATCCCGCATGGCGTTCCGTATTACCGTCCTGAACCCATCGATTCCATATTCTGCTAACAGTCATTGGATCTCGACCGACGCGAGCAGCAATACTGCGATAAGATAAACCGCAATCCCGGTACGCTACAATTCGACCTTTATCAAAGTCAGAAACGTGCTGGTACGCATTTCTCCTTCTTACACGAGGCATCACAACAACTTTTCACCAGGCAACAACGTTCAAATGCAATTTGTGTATGAGGAACCAGCTGAACAATTTCCTCATTTAAACACAATGTAGGTGTCGCTACTGGCACCTGCTTTGTCTGAATGCGCTGAAAAGCTAATCATTTGCATATCACAGCACCTTCTTCCATTCGTATAAATTTCACGTCAGTAGCAAGTCGCCTTCTTGGTGTAGTAATTTTAATGGCCAGTAGTGTAAATAAAGAGAAATGCTTGTAAAAATAAAAACTGATAATTTTCTATTTAGAAATTCTACTAAGAACATGAGCATTTTTATGCAAAACCCCTTTACGAATGATTAATTCAAAATTAAAAAGCTGCTATGCTAAAGCCCAACATATTAATCTAGGGTTTGAACTAGCATTGAAATTTAACCCTACTAATGGGTTATGATCAGTCTCAATTCTAAATTTTTGACCGTCCAAATAGCACTGTAACTTTTTTACTACTCAGACGATTGCAGCACATTCTTTGTCGTTGGTATAGTATTTTTTCTCGGTTCTGTAAATTTTCTACTAAAGTATAAAATAGGATGTTTTTTTTTCCTCTTTATCCAATTGAAAAAATATCTTACCGATTCCTTCATTTGATGCATCAGTTTGCGATACAATTTCTTTTTCATAGTTAGGAGCGTATAACACTGGTTTCTCGCGCAGTTTATTTTTCAGTTCTTTAAAATCATATTCCTGCAAAATCCGTGCAATTGGTAAACAAGTAGGATTCAAATCTAAGGGTTGTTGTACCCAAACATGTTCACCATTCATATCATCAGGCAAAACATTAATTGCTTACCAAAATATCCTCTTCATAGTTAGGACTCTTAATAATAGCTTGTTTAATAGATATTGTTACAGATTTATAAATAATTATTGTATTTGTCATAAAATATCTCAGACAGATCGGAAATACTCACATTTTAGGCAAAAATTGCGGTATTTAGACGTGTTATACGTTAAAAGCGGGTTTTCTAATGATTTGGTGACTTGGCGAGAAAACTTGGCTAGAGTTGGCGAGATTCTTGGCGATTTGGCGAGAAATATATACTTCTGGAAACATCCGCCACCTAATCTCTAGGACCAATATTTAGCGAGATAGGCTAGAAGCTTCCAGAACCTTGGCGAAACTGGTAGATTTCCCTGCCAAGTCAGGTATAAATACCGCAGCCCGACATACAATGAGTGAAGACGATCAGTCGTGCCTGCTATTCTAGAGAAGCTGTTCTCTGTCTAAGGCATTTGAGATCTGTGATTGGAAGCTGTTACTTATTGTATCTGATTCGAATTGTAGCTGTATAATTGTGACTGTAGCAGCTGGTAGTGGAATTTTTACGAATAAAAGTCTTGGTTCATTGAGTGGCTGTTTTATTCAACTCTCAATCGACACGAATCCCGAAGCTTGGTACAATATACTAGCTAAGTTTGAGTCAACATTTATCTCGAGCACCGAGGCAAAAACTAATAAACGCTGCTTTTTACCAAGAATGACATAGTTAATGGTTAATCTATTACTTATTTAACACGTTTCTATCGAAACCTAAATTCTTAACTAACAGTATTGATTCTTTCAACTTCAGATGTGAAATTTTTATATTTAATAAATTAATTTTTGTTTTCAGTTGGAAAACAAAAGTAACCTGCTATTATTATGCACACAAAATATATTAATATTTCTAAAACAATGAACAATATTTGACTTAAAATATTTCTTGTATTACATACAAACTTTAGTTAAAATTTCAATACTTAATAAAATAATTTAGTTTTATTTTTGGAACCACACAGAAATGATTTAAGCATATCATTTACCTTAAAAATCAATTTTTCTCTTAGCAAAAATTAATTCTAAAAAGTTCGTTCAATCCTGTACTGTTCGTCTACGATACACTTAGCACATTACCTAGAACAAAAAACTTACATACAAGAATAATAACAATTTAAATATACGAGTTTCTAGAAATAAACAAATTCGATATCAAAATTTAACAGCAATAGTATGCAAATATATATGATATATATAACAACTATTATACTTACTCAAATCTATATGTCCATAAAACGAAAATACTTCTACGAGAGAAATTTTTATTTATAGCATCAGAAATGAAAACTAATCTGGTGTAGGGTAACCAATAAGAAAATAATTCTAACCAAATATTTCTGCAAATATGCAAGAAATTTTAAATAATAATATATAAAATAAATGAAATTATATATCATTTACACAATACTGTTACACAAAACAATAATGTAAACATAAGAATGTTTTCACTAATCATTCAAAACGAAACTTCTTCACAGAGTTTAAAAAATAATAACAAACGCACTTTCTCGGGTACTTTAAACCACCAAAAAAAAAAAAAAAAAAAAAAAAAAACTTTTATCAATCTACTTTAACATTTAAAGTGAAATAATTACCTATATATATATTTTTTTTCACACTTATTTTCGATTTCATCACATTGATGCATTCGATTTCAAAATATTACTTTCACACGTCATCTCATTTTCTTTCTCACCTTATTTTCTTTTTTTCGAGATTTCACCGAAAGATAAACACACGCGCACAACACTTCTTGATTATCACACTTTTCTTGATTCTAGGAACAGGAATTTTCAAGTACACAATTCCAAAACAGTATACAAAATGGGTTTGAAAATCAGGAATAGCGCAATATTTCTTAGATTCTCAACGCGAGGTTTCGGATGGAATTAAATCACAAACAGAAATATATTTTCCTTTTGCTCCAGGAGCTGGAATCAAAACAGTATATTTCTATTCAATTGGAAGGAATTAAGCATAATAGGAAAATAGGAAACACATCAAAATAGCAGGTTTCTATAAATTGAATTAATTCTTAAGCAGGATTCTTCTTTTTCCAAGGGTTGGAACAAACCTTTTTTCTTCTATTCCAAGGGTGGGAATTTTAACTGGAAACGCTTCTTTTCCACTCCAAAATAGCGAGATACTATATGTTCTGATTCCAAGGGTTGGAATCGAAACCACCAAATCAAACTCAATAAATATCACTAGCAGTTTGCTAACAGTTTTTCTTCTGTTGTCGAGATGACAACACTTCGCAGAAACATGTTTTACCCAGAATCACTCATTAGCTCTTTAGAATTATTCGGAACAGTTCCATCCGCATTAATGGCACCATATAAAGCTGTAGCGTACCGAGGTGGCAAGGCACAATTGAAGACAATTTCAATTTAGATTAACTTATTTTATGATGAGGATAAATTTTAAGTATACATAATTTTTACTATTTACAGTAATTTTAATACAACTTTTTAAACTTAATAAACACAGGACAATGTCATTGGCTCACGCCGCCACAAATGCACTTTCAGTGTGTTATTTCTCTAAGAATACTTTTCAAACTAAAAGAATAAATAAAAAAATATATTATCTGAAGGGAGGAGGGTGGCAGAATCTAGTGCGCATGCGCTATACTGATTCTTGCCTTTTAGCTTGTTACATTCCCCAATCTCTGTCAAGCATACATCAGTCATTTTATAATTTATTGCTGTACATCTATACCTGTAATACTGCTGCTATGGCATTGAGTAGAAACTACAAATGAAAAAAAATAAGTAATATCATAAAGAATGTAAGGGTAACATTTCAAGCCTTTTTATTTAATACTATTAACATTAAAATATTTCTGAATAAATTCTGTTTACTAAGCTGGCAAAATAATTTTAAACATTATACTAAAATGTCACGCAAAATTAAAGTTTTTAAAAATATT